>JAQJVL010000030.1:4115266-4674771 GCA_035578905.1 Stictocephala bisonia | reverse complement strand
ATTGATGTCGTATTGTTAGTTCTATGGAATGGTACATTTCTGTCAGCAGACAAGGTATGGATTTGTTTAGTTGTATTTCGTCATATACGCACACATAAAGCAGTCAACTGTAAAGCGTTAAGTGGACATATTTGCCACCCGTGGTAAACATCTGACTGCCAGTTTGTTTATGTGCGTTTATTGTTTAGCTTTAGATGTTATATATGAAAAAGTGTTAACTTTTAAATGGTGTGTTATCCGCTTTTGGTTGTGGAAGTTAATTTTGTTTGGAGTTGAAATAAATGGAACAATTTGTTATGAATATTGTGCTTAAAAAAACTCAATTTAATACTTACTTTTTTCATCAAATTAAGCACTAAACTGTATTTCATGATCTCTTATTTATCATACAATTGATTAAATATTAACTATACTAAGGTAATAATTAAAAATATTGTTCAGTTAGTTACTCAACAGTGAAAACCAGAAGAAAGCAACTACTTGTATTACAAATATTATAGTAAGAGAACTTAACAAATACAAATATTATAGTATTAGGGCATCATCGAACTTAACCAAGGAGACAAGTTCATTAACACAATACTCAAGGGAACATACAGACACATCTCAAATTTTCAGGCGATAAGAGAGACTCAATATTATTAATTTTGATTTGATTTAGATAATTGCTTTTTGACCTCATTCTCCCCTGCAATCTATTGTGGTAACCTTAAAAACAATTCCTTACCGATGTCCAAACAACAGTGAAAGTAGTGGAGATTTTGATTGTGAACTTGTGTAACTCCGTCTGAAATGTTGTTCATTTTAGGACAAAACCAATAAATAAGCTTAGCCAAGTAACCAAAGATGGAGGAATTAAAAAACCAAGTCCAAACCTAAGTGGAGTCCCGAGGCCAGCAGTGGACACAAATCATCCGAGGTCTGAATTCCGTCCTCCACAACCCATCATGAGGCCACCCCAACCCAAGGTCCAGACAGGAGGAAAGCCAAGCAGTACAGTCGTCCACGACCAACAGACCGCTTCTTCAGAGCCCCACAAGGAACCGTCCAACACTGCAGCCCCCGCCAAGTCCTTAGCAGGGAATCAGGCAGAATCTGACAGGCGAATGGGTCTCACCAGCAACAGTGATAGTAACAAGTAAGTGATAAATAGGCACTTAAAAGGAAAAAATAAATTAAAAACATTTAAATCTCATTTTATAGTGTGTTGATACTTTATAATGTGACATGTTAACCATTGACAAATAGACAAACTAAAGAAATGCATTTATTTTATTTTATTTAAGGAGAGGCCGGTCTCAATCTTGACCTTACTCTGCCCATTCCCTATAGACTGTTGATCTTAGCGAAGATCTTATTTGGACAGAATAAGGGAGTGAACTAATATAGTAGAAAGTGAATATTACTGATAAATCTTTTAGTCTAGGCTGAATTTGAACCAGCGCTATCTCTAACCCAAGCTCAAAGTCCTGACGCCTTAGACAGTTCAGCCACTGGCTTGCCCTATTTGCTGTAAGCACATGCATGTCCTGCTATCTATTAGTTACTTCAGTGTGTTCTGAAGAGAGAGAGAGAGACTACTGGTGCTATCTATGGAGATAGTACAAGAACTAATTTTATACGACAAGCAATCCGGCTTCGTAGGACCCATATCAGTGGACAGACTTTCTATTTCTATAATTAATGCTTTAACCCTAATGCCTTATTTTGAATGAATTTATGTAATAGAGAGATAGGGCAAACTTAGTTGTGAAGACAAGTCCAATACTGCAACAAAAATATAAAATTAACAACACAAATACATAAATTTTAGGTTTCATTGTTGTTGGAGTACACACATTTTTCAGGCTGTAGAAAGACTTAAATTCCTTTTAAGTGTCCTCTCAACCTGAAATAGGTGGCACCAAACATTTGCATACTTATGTTGTTTTGTGCCATTTTTATGATTCTTGGGTTGTGATTGTGCACTTCTCATGTAGATTGCTGGTTTAGTATTTCTCCTATTATATTTGTTCATTGCCTCCAACATAGTCTCTTATTTTGAAGAAAGAACAAAAAATTATTGTTCCATTGAAATTATATTAGATTGATATATTTGTAGAGATGTTTGTTTCGTTAGAATTTTTACCAATGTTATATGATACTTATTTTTTTAGGAAAAGATGGACCCTGCCAGACTTTGACATAGGCAGAGCATTAGGAAAAGGAAAATTTGGAAATGTGTACCTAGCAAGAGAAAAGCAGTCGAAGTTTATTGTCGCTTTAAAAGTATTATTTAAATCCCAGATCCAGAAAGCAGGAGTAGAACACCAGTTGCGTAGAGAAATTGAAATTCAGTCCCATTTAAGGTGAGTGTTACTCTATGTTTAGTGAGTAACTCAAATTAAATGTAAATATATTTTCTTTTTAATATTAGTTACCAAATTCGAAGCAATCATCTGTCCACTGCACCTTTACCAATTTTCTGTATTTATAAATTTAACATTCTTTTTGGAAAATACCTTTTCCGGTTAGTCCTTAACCCCTTACTGGCTTTTGTCGAGTTAACTCGGCGGCAGCTGCACGCTAAATAATGCTGCTGACGATTAAACTCGACGCGTGTCTGTCCCGATTTATTTCTTTGTCTGTCGAGTTAACTCGATGTAGTTTGCTGTTTTTCCACTAAATGGTGTTTGCATTCACTTTAGTCTTACTTTGAATATTTCTTGTAATTTACGACAGCTGTTTTTATTCCATTTACATTCCCACGTCCAGACCGCCTTTTGTAGTTAGCTGCCCCCTCAAACCCGGCGAACAGCTTGTGTTTATTATTTACATTGTTATTGTGGTTGCTGGCTTTTTTGTTTTAGTTGAAATATTAGTGTAGTGGAATATTTTTAAATCAACAAAATTTTAAGTTTTTCTCATTTACATAGTTTTAAAATTTTTAGTAACGGTTTTCAATTAAAGTTATTCAAGTGCACGCCTTGTCACGTAATGGTTCCATTGTTATTCGACTCTTATTTGTCAACAAAGTGGTAAACCATATATATCCTAATAAGTGGATTGAACTAGTGGTTCACATTTTTTTTTTAAATGAATTTTTAAGTGCACTTTTAAGTATGGGCATGGACTTCTGATTGTGGTTTATATTCTTACAAAACCATTTTCCTGTTTCATTCCACTTCATTTAATTACTTAAATTTCCTCTGCCCCAAAACTTCTTCATGTAAACTCGCATGCTTCATGAAACTGTCTTCAAGGCAGATCTGTCGCTGAAGAGAAGGAATGTCCATTCTTGATGCTTGGGTCATATCATGCACAATTTGGTTCCTTGAAGAGGCCAAGATATTATGGCTCCTGACCATTGCAGATTGGCGATTCAAACATCTTTTTTAATCCAAGATCAAAGTTGTTTTCATATCTATAAAGTATACTGGGGTCCATGGACTTGTGAAGAGCCAGCCAAGGTTAGCATCACAGCTGCTTCCAGTTCCAGTAGTAAAGTGGTTGTCTTGTTAAATTGCTTCATACTAAGGTCAGCCACACACTGACTCGAACAGAATGGGACAAGACGGAAGTTGTGTCCAATTTCATATTCTCGTAAACGAACTCATTAGTAGTGGGCTCTTTTAAAAGTGCAATACGATTGTTTTGGGGTTTTGTAAAGTGTTTGCAGTGTTTTGGCACGGTTCGTGTCAAGTACATGCTTGGCTTACTTGTAAGATTTTAAAATTAAGAATGTGTGTGAGGAGGAAGAAGAGGCTGGTATCTTGAAATGGAACTTCTTACAAATATGTGATGCTGGAACAGATACAAACTAGAGACGAAAATAAAACAGAGATTTTATCTTTTATATCAATCATTCTGAACAAAGTCATATATAATAGCGATTAGTCACTTTTACATAAATATCGTTCCACAAATTTTTAGTTGTATTCTCCTCACAAGAAAATAAGACGGTAAAAATCTTAGCCGTAAATTTGAATTCTTATTCAAATGATTCTGAATAAGATAGTAGAACAAAGGCGTAATAGTGAATAGAATAAATAAACGTGAACTAATTCAATGTTATTTTGATATATCTATGTATCCGGCAGTCAGCTGTACTGTGGGAATGAGAGTAGCGCATGTGTAGAAATTTTTTTTTACTAGCTTCTGGTCACAAGATAAAAATTTTGGTACCTTCGCCAAGACTCCTGCAGACGTCCTTAGATGTCTGCTGATGTTTTTTCATCTTGTTAGGGCAGTGTGCGGCACTCCCATATAAAACCATGCAAACAGCTTAACCACAGACGTCTGAAGGCGTCTTGTCTTGTTCTGTCTCGTTTTATTCGATTCAATGTGCGGCAGGCCTAACAAAGACCATGAGAGTCTTGTTATAAGCACATAGTTATAAATCTATAAGTTGATAATTTATCCTCACATCTGGATTTACAATTTATATTTTCTAAGGTAAAATTGGATGAGGAAAACAAATTATGTGATTTGATTTTTACATGTCTGTTAGTTTATTGGTAAATAACCTTCAAACTCTAGTGAACAAACTCTTTTGCTACTGACTTTCTGGCCTTCCTGGTGGGTCAGTTAATTCTTAGATAAACCAAATCAGACAAAATTTATATCATTACGTTCTCTGGTTATTGCAAATTGAAATTATATACAGTTTGTATTTGCTAAAAACAAATTGTGTGCAGGTCTATGCAATCCTTTTTTTCAGAATGGCTACTGTTCGGTGTCTCAGCCTCTGTTTGTGACAGTACAAAGAATACTACCGAGCCCATCATTCTTATTGACCTTAAGCCTATCATATAATTACTTGTGAAAAATATTCTCACTTCCTTGTTGACATCCCGTATTAGTTCATAATGTTTATATTAATTTTTGAATGTGCAAGATTCAGTTTTGCCATAGTGTTTAAGTTGCCTTTGAATTTTCATTTGACATACTGTGCTTTCTTATTTAAAGGTACCTGTTAGTCTTTTAGATACATAAATAAATTGGAGTTATGCCTCTAAATACAGTTGGCGGATTGGTCTTTTAATGCTTCATGTAGGATGGATGTGATGATTCTGTTTAGTTAAGAGTAATTCTGATTCAAGATCTATTTCTAACCTAAATAGTTACTAATTATTTTCTACCTTTATCATTTTGAGATGTGAACGTTTATACTTACTATTTTAGGCATCCAAACATTTTGAAACTCTATGGTTACTTTCACGATGAAACACGTGTATATATGATACTGGAGTACGCTCCAAAAGGTGAACTTTACAAAGAACTGCAATCACAACCCCAGAAGAGATTTGAAGAACCTCGGTAAGTTTTGTTAACAAGATTATTTATATCTTATTAATCATAATATGTTTGTATCTTTTAAATAATCTGTTTCAATATATTCAAAAAGTGGGTTCATGTAAAAGATATATTTCTGTTAATTTGTATTTCGTATACGATACATGTATTTGTTTGGTAACTGTTTAATAATTTTAAATATAATGATGAAATTATGAATAAAAATATAATTCTGATAAGTATAATGGCCAATCAATTGATTTAAATTGTGTGTAAGTTATTGAAATGTGTGAAACGTAATGGAAGTTACGACTCACGTATATTTTCATTATTATTTATGTACATTATTTTCACTATAAACATGGCATTGATAGTAATAATAATAATAATAAATCTTTATTTGTTGTAAGAATTTATTACATATCATTGACAATGTCAAAATAGCAGTAACAAAAACCTTGTCAAAGGCTCCTACTTCTAAAAAAGAGAACTGTTCTAACAAAAACTAAGATACAATTCAGATACATAGGTTGTGATAATGAAAGTTACAATTAAAAGCAGCAGGGCTCAGTAAACAAAAACAACAACAAAAATAAGAGAGACAAAAAATAAATAAAATAATAAAATAAAAGAAGAAAAAATCCTATTATAATAATACACTTCCAGTGTTAAGAAAGTCATCCAGGTTATAAAAAGGGTTCTCAAGTAGCCAATTATAGAACAAAAATAAAAAAAATTTTCAGGATGAACATTGATGGACTCTTTTAGAACATTGTATATTTTTACTGATAAAATAATATGACTATTGCTGGTTTTACTAAGACAGTGGGATTCTATCATTGCATTATTTTTAAATCGAGTGTTGTGATTATAACTGTTAAATTTTAAATATTCTGGATTTTTTTAGAATATAATTAATGAGATCAAAAATAAATAAATTTACTACTGTTTGAATATGCCTTGAATCAATGAAAATAGGTTTGCAGTGTTCTCTTGGGTTAGACCCATTCATGGCTCTTGTAAATAGAGTCATGCCGATCTGTTAGTGCTCTAATGTAATCGTTTGTGAGATCAATAATTTTATGATGAATAAAGTGTGTCTCATGTAAATCATATCTTCTTACTATTGTGATAATACCAGTGGCTTATTTTTGTTTATAGCAACCAGCTTGCTTTCTAATGATGAGTAAATCTCTGAGATATTGTACTCTGTGGAGTCATTAGTGCCACCAAAAATGATGATACAGTCATCATTAGCCTGCACTGCATGCTCTGCTTCCTGGGCAAGACGTGCACCACTGAGTACATTTCCCACGGCCTTTACCCTATTTCGATTAATATCTGTGATTTGATGTGCAACATCTCTTCCTTGACTGTCTGAGAACATGGATGCTTTTAGCTTTCTTCCTTTACCTTCACTATGGCAAATCTGTTGTCCATTAGTTTTTCGTTTTATTTTTTTAGGGAACACACTTTTACTGCCACTATTAGGATGGAGGGAAACTTTATTAATTTTATCAGACTTCTGAGAGCTGTTAACATTGTCTTCAGGGTTGGCATTGTCCTTATCTGGGACATCTTTTGTCCTTATCTGGGACATCTTTTGTCCTTATCTGGGACATCTTTGGAGTCCTCAGTGGTCAATGGCTGGTACTTAATTAGAAAGAGGCAAAGTAAAACCTGAGAATGCCTTGAGGTTGGTTAGACAATTTACTCTTAGATGTTTTCCACTACTATGTGTTGATGTGACATTGTTTCTGTTAAGGATGGAGCAGTTAACTGTTGAGTGGATAATTTAAAATAAAAAAGTGATTCTTCAATATCTTTGGAGATTACATACATACATACATATCCTAGTCCCGTTCCAGTTTACTGGGTCTGGGTGTTGACAAGCACTCTCCATCTTCTTCTATCAGACCAGATTCTTTCTTCCTCAATTTGCTCCCATCTGTACCCTCTATTTCCGATCTCTTCCTTAACACCTTCTAACCATCTCTTTCTCGGTCTACCTCTAGCTCTCCGTCCCTCTTCTTTACTTTCCATCATTTTCCTTGGCAGTCTGTTTGGATCCATTCTTTTGATGTGCCCATACCACCGTAAAATATTCTGACCTATTTTTCTCTTATACTTCTAACTCCTAGTTCCTCTCTTATATCTTCATTCCTCACTCTTCATTCCTCATCGTTTTTCCACACATACCTCTCAAAAATTTCATCTCTCCTGCCTGTACTCGGCTCCATTCTTTCTCATTCATCGTCCATGTCTCCGATGCATATGTAATTATTGGGGTATAATATGATTTAAACATTATCATCTTTGCTTTTGTGGGTACACTTTTGTTCCACACCAGGTGTTTTACCGTTTGGTAAAAATTTCCACCTTTTTTAACCTAGCTGTCACTTCTTCTTTCAATTTCCCTTCCTTCGATATTAGTGCTCCTAAATACTTAAAATTTTCCACTGTCTTCAGCGGTTCCCCTTCTATGGTTATGTCTGCATTTATTGTTCCAGTCCTTCCAACCACTAGAATTTCACTCTTTTCTTTGCTAATCTTTAAATCATTTTCTTTGAGTTGCCTGTGCCATTCATTTAAACGCTCTTGAACTTCATCTACAGTTTTCCCCCATATCAATAGATCATCGGCAAAAATCATTGTATTCAACTCTCCCTTTACTTTCTTCTTAACTGCTCTTGTAATCTTTTCCATTACTATATTAAAGAGTATAGGTGATAGCACACTTCCTTGTTTCAATCCTTTCTTTATCTCAAACCAGTCTGTATCGCCTAAATTTGTTCTCACACAGCATTTATGTGCTTTGTACATTTCTTTTATCCATCCTATATAATCATCATCTATCCCTATTTCTTTCATACTGTTCCATACTGACTCTCTCTTTACAGAGTCATACGCTTTTTCAATATCAATAAAAAGTAGTATCAATTGTTCATTGTACTCCCATTTCTTTTCACTCAGTTGTCTCAGTGTAAAAATAAGGTCCACAGTGCTTCTATTCCTCCTAAAGCCATGCTGTTCTTCACTTAATTCTTCTTCTACTTTTCCTTTGATTCTATTTAGAATAATTCTTTCAAAAACCTTAGCCATTTACACCATCAGTGTTATACCTCTATAATTTTTGCACTGTCTCCTATTACCTTTTTTAAACAGCGGGACTATCTGCCCTTTACTCCATTCATCTGGGAAGTTTTTTCCATCCCAAATACCTTTGAAAATTCTGTACAACCATTGAACTCCCACTGGTCCCGCAGCTCTTACCATTTCAATTGTCACCTCATCTGGTCCAGGGGCTTTATTGCTCTTCATGCTTTTAATTGCATCTTCCACCTCTTTCATGCTTACATCAGCTACGTTCCCTGTTATTGCTATCTTATTTCTTGTTGCTTCTTCTTTATAATCCTTGTTCAGTAATTTTTCAAAATAATTTTTCCATTCTTTTTTAACTTCATCTGGGTCTTCCAATACGTTTCCATTTTCTAACTCGAGTTTGGTTGTTGTTTCAGTGTTTTTTCTCTTGTTTTTCATCATGTTATAAAACATTTTCTTATTTCCATCTACATCCTTTTGCAATTCTTGTGTAAACTTTTCCCATGATTTTCTTTTTTCCTCTTCCACTATTTGTCTACATTCTCTTTTCTTTTGTAAATAAACTTGTTTATCATCTGCGGTGCCACTCTTAAACCACTTTCTCCAAGCTTGATTTTTATTTTTTACTGCCTTTATAGTAATCTCATTCCACCAGTTTGTTTGCTTTCTTTTTCTCCTTCCTGTTGACCTTCCACAAGTTTCTTCAGCAATTTCTGCCATATTTCTTTTAAAATACTCCCATTCTGCATTTACTTCTCCTCTCTGGTCCCTTGGCACTTTCTGCATTATTTTACTTTTAAATTCTTGACAAATCATATTCTCTTTCAGCTTCCAGTACTTTATATTTTTCCTACTTTCCAGTTTAATAGGTTTATTCACCTCCGACTTGTAGTCTCCAATCAACAATCTATGATCTCCTCCAAGACTGACACTTGGGATCACCTTCACATCTCTTAATTTTTCCCCCCACTCTCTATCTACAATTATATAGTCTATAACAGATTTTTGGATTCTATCCCAGCTGTATCTGGTGATAACATGACTTTCTCTTTTTGTATAGTTTCCATTTCCAATTCTAAGACCATTTCTAACACACAAATCTAAGAGTTTTCTCCCCTCTTCATTTCTTCTTCCGTATCCAAAAGCTCCTAACACTGTCTCATACCCTTCTCTTTCTTTCCCAACTTGTGCATTAAAGTCTCCTATCATAATATGTACTCCTCTTAAATTATTCTCCAGCACTGACTCAAAAGCATCTTTTTCTGCCTCTGTGCATCCTACTTGAGGAGCATATACTTGTATTATTGCTAGGAGACTCACGTTTGCTTTTAAGTACTATTTTCATCAATCTTTCTGAAATACAATTTACTTCTTGAACTGATTCTCGCACATTATGACTGAGTATGAAAGCAACTCCATTTCTTGATCTCTTTCTATTTCCACTCCAGAACAGTTTGTAACCATCTCTAAGTTCTTTCTCGCCTATTCCTCTCCATTTGGTCTCACTCAGACCCATAACATCTATTTTCTCTTCCTTCATAACTTCTACGATCTCTTCTACTTTACCTGTAAGCGTCATTATATTCAGTGTTCCAATTCTAAACCTTTGACTTTTCCGTTTCGTCATCATTTTATCCGTCTTATTCCGAGACTTGTCTACAGTTTAGAAAGCAATTGTTTTCTTCACTACCGGCTTGCTAGGCCTGACGCAGCTGCTTCACCAGAGCCCCGTTTGCCGTCACCGTTTCAGGGTTCTCATCAAACCGGGCCAGCAACCTTGGAGGTACCAGGGACATGTCCCCACTGGCATTCGCCCTAATAAGCAATCCCGTACTTAAATGCCGTTGCCCACCTCCCACGGCGTGGACGAGGGGTTGGACTTTGGGAGGTTCTTTGGAGATTGTTAGTTTATTATTCATTACATAGGCATACTTACTTACTCTTACTCCCATGGCCACTGATACCCAAGGTGGTACTTGGCCTCACCAACAGTTTGCCTCCACTTCTCTTGATCCTCTGCATCTTCTTCATTGACCCTTAATTTATTCATGTCGATGACCACTTGATCCTTCCATCTTTTCTTAGGACGTCCAGGGGGCCTTCTACCGTCAGGGTTTTCTTTCCACACTTGTTTTATCATAGTATTATTATTTCTTCTCATTACGTGCCCCGCCCACCGCAAACGTCGGCACTTGGCTTCTGCTATAATGTCTGGTTCTTTGAATAGATCTCTAATTTCTCTGTTGTGCTTCAGCCTCCATACTCCGTTTTCTATTGTGGGTCCAAAGATTTTTCTGAATACTTTGTTCTCAAAAGTGATCAGCTCTTTTTCTGTGTTTTTGTTGATAATCCATGACTCAGCTCCGTAGAGAATTACTGGTCTGATTATTGTTTTGTAAATTTTAATTTTTGTATGGTAAGACAAAAGTTTTGATGACATAAGTTTATTTAGAGCAAACATGCTTCTGTTAGCTGAGTTTATTCTACTTTGAATTTCTGTGTGTTCACTGTTGTTAGAGCTAATTATTGTACCAAGGTATTTGAATTCATCTACTCTTTCAAAATTGTTTCCTTCTACTGTAAAATTTTGTGTGTTGTCAGGATTTCGGCCAAAATACATAAATTTAGTTTTGTCATTGCTAACTTTAAGTCCAACTTCTTGGGTTTCTTTAATTAAAATTTCAGTTATAATTTTCAGATCTTCTTTGCTTTCTGCCAACAAAACTACGTCATCTGCAAAGGCCAGAGCTGATATTTTATCCCCTATTTCTATCCCTATATTAGTTCTGTTTACTTCTTTTAATGCTCCTTCCAATGCGATATTAAAAAGAATAGGGGATAAGTCATCACCTTGTCTCACTCCTGTCTTAACTTCAAAGGTTGTGGTGTAGTCGTTTTCCACTTTTACTCTACATCTGCTGTTATTTACACTAAGCCTTGCCAAATTTATGATTTTCCTTGGTATTCCGAAACCTTCCATTTTTTCCCATATCTTTTCTCTACACACTGTCATAGGCTTTGCTGAAATCGATAAAAATTCCAAAAAAATTTTTCTTAAACTCCCAGTATTTTGAAATGGCTTGTTTAAGAATGAAAATTTGGTCTGCGGTCGATCTGCTTTTTATGAATCCAGCTTGGTGTTCTTCTATAATTTCATTGGTGTAGGTTTCTAGTCTTCTAAGTACAATTTTGGAGAAGGTTTTGTAGGTAGTGTTTAAAAAAGATATTCCTCTGTAGTTTTCTGGGTTCTGTTTGTCGCCTTTCTTATGAAGTGGTATTATTATTGCTTCTTCCCATTCCTTCGGTACGTATTCTTCTTTCCAGATTTGTAATAACAGCTTATGGATTTGCGTAATTAAATATTTACCTCCTGCCTTTATCATTTCGGCACTGATACCATCTGCGCCAGGTGCTTTGTTACTTTTCATCTCTTTTATTACCCTTTTTACTTTCTCAATACTTGGTTCTTCTATTTTTGGTTGTACATTTAGGAATACAGAGTCACTATTATTGTTTGTAAAATCGTTTTCTACATTTAATAGATTGTCAAAATATTTTCTCCATATTTCTAGGACTTTAGGTTTTTCTACAATGACTTTTCCTTCAAGCTTAATCCCAAAGGAGTACGGTTGGAATCCTTTCTTAAATATTTTTACTGTCTTATAAAATATTTTAGTGTTTTCACTATGCATAAATTCTGCTTTGCCTATTATACTATTTATATACTGTCTTTTCTTCTTTCTCAACAGTTTATTTGTTTCGTTTTGAAACCTTCTGTACCTCTGATTTGATTCCTCTGATTGTTCTTGTAGCCATTTTTTCCTTAGATCTTTTCTCTCTTCCAGTTTCTTCTCACATTCTTCGTCGAACCAGACATTTCTCTTTTTCCTTTTCCTTTTTCCACATATCTCCATAGTTGTTTCTTGTATAGCACTTTTCAGACTAATCCATCTATCTTCTATACTTGTTTCAGTTTCAGCTTCTAGGTCAGTAAGCACTTGGAACCTATTCTTAAGAGTTAGTTTAAATTTATCCGCCACTTCTTTTATCTTTAATTTATCTATTTCATAAATATCAGTTTGTCTTTGTCCCTTTTTCTTCTCTATTGCTATTCTTTGAAAAACTTTTATCAGGACAAGATTATGGTCCGAGCCACACTCTGCGCTCCTTAGACTGTGTACATCAAGGATGCTTGTTTTATGCCTTTGATCTATTAATACGTGGTCAATCTGGTTCTTTATGAGTCCATTCGGTGATACCCAAGTTTCTTTATGTATTCTTTTGTGGGGGAACATTGTACTCATTATTTTGAAGTTACTTGCTTCACTGAAACTTAACAATCTGATTCCATTATCGTTGGATGTTTCGTGGAGACTTTCCTTGCCGGCAACGGCAGTCCATATTTTCTCTTTCCCTATTTTGGCGTTTGCATCTCCTATTATCATCCTTAGGTCATACTGAGGAAGGTCATTGGTAGCTTCTTCCAGATTTTCATAAAATCTGTCCTTATCATCTTCTTCAGTATCCTCTGTGGGAGCATAAATGCTCACCAGCGATATGTTTGAAAACCTTCCTCTAATTCTTATTGTACATAGTCTTTCATTACAAGGATTAAAAGATAAAACTGCTTCGCTCCACTTTCTTTTAACCGCAAAACCGGTACCTCCGTAGTATCTTTTATAATCACAGCCACTATAATATATCACATACTCTTTGGTATTAACTCTTCCTGCCAAAGGCCATCTTGTCTCTTGAAGTGCTACAATATCCATGTTTCTTCTAGCTCCTTTGACATGTCTATTGCACCTGGTATGGCTAAACTACGAACGTTCCATGTTCCAAATCTCAATTCCTTTATGCAAAGCCGGGTCTTATTCCTTAAGTTCCAGTCCTGTTTCAAAGCATTTTGTTGGTGATACGTAACGAGCTAGTTTTTACGAGGCGGGTTGTCAGCCCAACGCTCAACCCCCAACCTGGAGGACCAGGAGTTTGTGATCAGAGTCTTCTTCTCCTAGGCCAATTGCTTTCACTGCAGCTTCAAGACGTTGGCCTGGCCTCGGTGTTACATCAGAGTGACCTTCTCCTAGCCTTCGGGTACCCAAACCCTATCATACAAGGCAGTACGGGCAGTGCTTATAATGGCGGCACTTCCTCGCCATGACACAGCACTATCATCGGGCTCATGTGGACTTGCTGAGTGTGACCCCGCCACAGATCACCCTCCCACGCCCTCCGGTGCTGCCGCCTCGGTCCGAGACTGCTTATTCGGGTTACCCCTTATTCGCAGCTGTCCACCATATCTGGTGGGACATTCATTATCCGCCACCTGTGACCCGCCCTTTACTTGAGGCTCGGTTCCCCTAAAGGGGAGGGATTACATAGGCAAATTGATTCTAAAATAAAATGCACAGATACTCGAATAAAGCCGTTTGAAATGTCTTTAACCTCCTATGTACAATACAATTCCCTAGTCATCATTTGCTGGCCCAGTGGCTAAAGCTTTAAAACCCCAACTGAGTACTTTAAATAAATTTCACACACAAACCTGCAGGCCCATGTGGTTAATAAAGTTTTGTTGAACAAAATCTTGTTAATTGAACGCTGTTCTGTCCTAAGCTGTATTATCTTTATAGTAGCTTGTAGAAACGCACGTGGTAAAGTAGAAAAGTTACATTAGTATCAGAGTAATTCAGGTTCTTGTGGACACAGTTAGTTAGAATCATGACCATTTTAATATGATTTCTGTTATGTATTCACAATGTTACATTATGTTATCACTAACTAACCATATTCATTATTAAATGTCTTTGATAAATAGTTTAAACTCTATGCAGTATGTAGTGATGCCATATCATTAATAAAGCGACGCTATTGGCTGTCCTAGCTCATGCCACTTCCCGAATCCGTACTTCCTACGTTCCCGCCCAGAATATATACACACAGCTAACCATGAACCGTAGCCAGTAGTGATGTTTAAACAAACAGTCTTTTCATTTCATATTCCTCCACCTAATATAATTATAGTGTAATAGCAAATATACTACAATTTCAATCAATATATGAATGCATTTTGTAATTGGACAAATTCTTATAAATGTTTTATCAATTTCCTGTAAATCTAAACTTGGCATTACTATTTGGTTCACTTTTAGGAACTCAGATAGTTGAATGAAGTAATAGTATAAAATTAAAAATACATACTAACACGTAAAGGATATAAACATAGATAATGTTGTAGACTTTTCAAAACTAAATACTTATTTCAATGGTATCTGTCCTTAGTTGAAGCTCTTGAATTATAGTTGTGCTGTTAGTGCTTTTCGTAAAATATATTTTCATTGTGTAGACAAAAATAAAATGTTAAGCTCCCGAGAGCCAACATTAAATTATTATAAAATTCAATTAAAAGTCTGTTGGTAAAATCTGCTGTAAAAATTTTGATGTTATAAGTTTAATCTCTTGAACTTTATATCTTTTTTAGCTTAAGTTCTTTTTTAAAAAGTTAAAAAAAACTTAGTTCTTTTTCTAATTTTATTTTAGTTTTTAGTCTGTGTATGGGCCTGTGTCTACATCAATGTTTTTGGTAAATCAATTAAAAAGAACTGGTTAGTTCAAATTAATCCCTAATGAGTGGATTACAAAATGTTTCAGAGCGGCCACACTAGTTCTGCAGCTAGCGAACGCACTCAACTACTGTCATGCCAAGAACGTAATTCACAGAGACATCAAACCTGAAAATCTTCTGATAGGCAGTAAAGGAGAGCTCAAAATCGCAGACTTTGGTTGGTCAGTGCACGCTCCTTCTTCAAGGTACAATATTTACTGTTTATAAAAAAGTATTTTAATAATTAAGGTTATGTTTAGACAGGAAAACAGGCTGACCACTTGAACAATTCCTTTGGTAAGTCCTTTGAAAGTTTACACACACAAAAAAAGAATAGCAAAACACTCGTGGAGATATTTCAAGGCCGCTGATCTTACAAGGGTGAGTAGGTTTCTTAAAACGTTATATTTTTATTGATCATATGATTGAAATATTAGGTACCAGTGCAATGTATTTTTTATCCACCTACTGGAACTCTGGAAGTGTCGAAAACGACCATGAGGCCCAAACATGCAACACCTGAGAAGTGGGTCTTAACTGGTTGAGTGTGAGTGTACTCACAAGGTCAAGAATTATGTGCTGCTTTGAGTGTCCTTAGAAACCGGCCGTAGTAGTTGTTGTAAAAATGTAGGTTATGAAGACTGTTTGTAATGCTAGCGCATCTGACCACCGGCTCACATACCCAGAGTATGAGCAAAAAATTGATCTCTTTAGTGAAAGGTATATTCTGGAACTCTTAGACTAGTATCCTCTACTCAACCAGTCCACTAGTTCCTTGAAGCACTACTCTATAAATAATTGAAAGTTATTCACAGCTCGATAAGCTAAGAAGGTTGAAGAATTCAATTCTACATGAGATTCATTTCAGCTAGCTTCGAAAACTTCCACACCATCCATGTTAAATTTTCCTCTGGACGGCCTCAAGGGAATTGTGTTTTTATAATTGCGGCATTAAGTAATAATTTTGAATTACTTCCACAGAATTTATTAGTTATACTTCTTTTTCTAACTCATGGCTATTACAGTCCAACCTGCCACATATGGAATTCCCATATCTGGATGGACCGCAGAACAAATTTTAATTTTTTGTAAAATCATAGGTTACAAGTACCCTATGATTTGCGAATTGTGCGGGTCAGTGTTACAGGCAGAAATAGGAAATGAATGACACGCCAAGTCCCATATTTAGCAGGGTAGGTTGGCTCTCTCGATCGGGCTTTCTCCTGCTCTTTGTTTACATCTCGGTCTGTTATCTTCCAATCCCCATCCCCTCCACAGTGCACTGAACTCTTGAGCAGTATCAGCTGTTTGTTATGTGAAAGTTTTGACATACACGCTTGATATTATGATCGTTGTTATATGTTTGTTGTTAATCTATTGTTATGCAATAATAACTGTCGTACATACTGTATTATTAGGTTTTTTCCATTATTTTTTCTAGAATAAAACTGTTGTAACAATGAAAGAAAAATGTAATGCGTTGAAGAGACTGGATGCTTTTGAAACTGCTAAGAAGATTGTTGTTGGGATAGGAGTAGGGTCTAGCACTGTGAGTGAGAAATGGTGTTCATCGCAGGTGCAACGACGAAGAAAACTCTTTGACAACTATATCAGTAAATGTTTACATCTTTGGTTCACCAAAAAGAAGGAGCAAGGATTACTAATCTCAGGGCCATTGTAAAAAAAAAGCCTTACACTACTACAAAGAAATCCGAGATGATGATGATTTCGAAGCATGTGAAGGATGGTTAGATAGTTGGAAAAATTGGTATGACGTAGTTGAGTGCTGCAGATAAGTGGTGAGAAACTTTTTGCTACACCAGAAGATGTTGATGACTTCAATAAGACCTTGAACAAGAAGAAGGGATTACCGGAGACCAACTTTATATTTGTGTCGAGACTGGGCTCAACTGTAAAATCAAAATGCTGTCAACCTATACTCGAGCCTCAAAACAAGAAGACAGTGCACAAAGAGAAAAAGGAAAGGGTGGCAATTGTAGCCAGCTGCAACATTACAGGAGCTCACAATATCTCTCTAGGATTTATCGGAAAGTCAAAAAAAACCTAGGGCTTTCAATAATATTAAGAGACTTGTCTTTGCTGCCAGTTTGGTATTGTCAAAAAAGTGCTTGGATGAACAGCACTATTCAAACAGTGGTTTCACATTCTCACGCAATTTGAACCACATGTTGAAAAACATTTAGCGAATAATAATCTGCTGATAAAGGCAATCCGGCTGTTGGACAAGCACCCTCTCATCTGGATGAAGAAGAACTGAAAGATGGTAAAATAAAGTCTTTTTTGCCTCAAATGAAACATTCCTCTGACAACCTATGGACCAAAGTGTTTTGATATCATGCATATCGTTGAAAGTTAGTAATGGTGTTGATTGCTGGAATGGATGAAGGTGAAGATTACAGAAATTAAAAAAAAAAGTAAATGTGGTGATATGGGTGGCTCAAGCTTGGGATCAATAACATTGGTAAGATAGTGTGGGAAGTTGTTAGACCACAAAGCATTTGATGAATGGACTGGAGGAAAACCAAAGGAAGCTAACAATGAAACTTCTAACAAAGCAGATATTGCTGAACTTGGAACAACAATATTCCAACAATCAATTATTGTAGTAAAACTTTGGTATATTAGCTACCCACTAATACCAAGAAAAGAAAGTGTACTTCAATTCTTGTCCATCAATCGCCCACAGGACTATATAAGTGTGTGCAATAATATATTTTTACGTTGTGAACCTTTTATAGAAGAAGTTTCAAGTTTTTAACTTAATAGAGACAAATGACCTGATGATGAATCTGTTGATTTGAAATGTGTCGTCTAGTTTCTAATTGTCTAGTGGACAGACTGACTAATTAATACACGTAGGTAATTATTGATCGTCTGTCCAGGGCTAAAATGTCTAATTTTAATATAAATTATTCTGTTTCAATTTTATTGATTTATGAAAGTGTATATTTCTTTTTTAATAATCCTGTATAATTTTGTAATGTAATTGAGTGCTTTTGATCTGTTTTGTGATAAAAAATTTAACTAGTAAATATAAAAACAGAAAAATAACATATTAGGTTTTGAAATTTTTTGTATATATAATATATATGTGTACGAAAAAATATTTTTGTAACACCTGTTTGTTTGATCAGTACTACTAAATAATTATCAAAACGTAGGGTTGTGTAGAGTATTTATTACTCTTTGGGGCGGAAAAATGAAACAGTAGTGCTGTGTGAGAGTGGTCAGTAAAGTTAAGTCCTCGATCACGATAAGGCTAAGCCATCTGTAGATGTAATATGTACAGTACATTTCTGTACATGTTCGTCATGGCAATTCCATGACAATTATTCCGCTAACGACACAAGCTCAAAGCTCATATTTCAAGCTGACGGATCAAGTTTATTCCACAATCTGTAATCATTGATTGTAAGTGATGTAATGTGCAGTGCTGCGAGGTGAACTAAATTGGTTAACATGGATGTTGGATGAACGATAGGGTTGAGATTTAGAGTCAGAACATCATTTAGTGATGGATGTTACCTTAATCTAATTAATACTTTTATAACTAGCTTTTCTCCATAGGGTAAGTGCCTAAAATATTTAGGTTTTGTTTGGACAGGAAAGCAGGCTAACCTCTTTAAAAAATCCTTTGGTAAGTCCTTTGAAAGTTTTCAAAAAAAGGGTAAAATATAAACATAAAAAAAATGATAAAACTCTTGGAGATTTCAAAGCAACTGACATTATCTTCAGTCCATCACAGAAGAGGGTTAATTGAAAACTTTAGTAGAGCTGGAATTGCAGTGTTACCATAATTGTAGCTAAAAATTGCTTATTTGTAATCCTTACGTTATATACTTGAATTTAGGTTCTGTAGTGATTATATTGTATTGTAGACATACTTGAACTGGAAAATAGTTTTTGCATTATTATCTAATGTTAAGGTTTGGAGGCTCCCTCGATTTTGTGAACCGTTGTTGAGAAATTTCCCACTGTCTGAACTGTGAAGAGTTACAGGTAGGAGGATGGATTCTCTTATTTTAGTGCTATGGTCATATTAAAACTGTGTATGACGGCTTAGAAATGAGATTACTTCACAGGAAGGTAGTGTTATTGTCAGATTGCTGTTTCTTGTTTTAAGTAAGATAGTTTCTGTATCACTGTCTAAATGGAACAATCAACGAGGAAACTAATGTTCGTAATCGTACCTTTCTGTCTGTCGCAGGAGAGATACTCTGTGTGGCACACTGGACTACCTTCCTCCAGAGATGGTGTCAGGCCACCCTCATGATGCCTCGGTGGACATCTGGAGTTTAGGAGTTCTGTGCTTTGAACTGCTCACTGGTAAACCACCCTTTGAAGCAGCTACATACGATGAGACCTACTACAGGATCCAACGAGCCCTCTTCACCTTCCCTCCGTTTGTCACACCTTTAGCTAAAGATCTCATCAACAAGGTAACTCTATTAATGAATTTAACAGTTTATAGTACGGTATATAAAATACAAAAATGATATATTCACTCATCACGAAATCTCCGGAACCACTGAACAGATTTGGATGAAATTAGAATGGAAGTTAGCTTTTGTATCATAGAGAGAGGCCCGCTAAGAATTGATTTCTAGTAATTTCATTTCTGATGGGTAGGAACAGGCCCTCAACGTTTTTCCATAAGATTAACGTTAGCATTAATTTAATATTAATAATATATTTTAAACAGCTGATATACATAATCATGACACAAATATTTGGCTAGCTAATTTGGTTTTCATTGTGTTAAGTTTAAGGATACTTACTCTGAAATGATTTTACTACTTTTCTTTCCCCTTAAGTAGACATATAAGGTTTTCTAAACTATAAAACTGTGTTATCTAAGAGTATCTAAGTAGCAGGCTGAGCTTTTAAATCGATGTGATGGTTTAGATAGAACCACGTAGAGAAGGGTAAGCAAGCGTAGAGAACCACTTTATGAAAAGCAAGGGCTGTCGGCTATTATAGTGTAAAATGTTTGCAAATCTTATATGCGTGATGTGAATTATTACATTGTCATAGAAATGAAATCATGGAATGTAAAATTTTGAGTAACACCTCAATTCAAAATCTTTATTGCACATTACGTTTTCAGTATGACAATAAGTAATACAAACATGCGCATTCTCAAATTAGTATAATACAATAATAATCAGGTGTCAAAAAATAATTACTAAACTATTGGATTAAAATCAATTATAAAACTGAAAATGTCTTAAAATATTAAGCATATTGTGGAATGTTATATATAAAAATTTATATTGAAAAATTGTTCGTTGTTCTTCACCTAAGGACAGTCTCGGATCAAAGAATTTTAAATGCGAAAGATTTCCATGTTCAACTTAACATGACAAATGTACACAATAATCTCAAATTTTTGTTGTTAGAAAATTGTAAATTAATAAAATAACCCTCCATTCCTTTTTACCTTCTGTTAAGGCCTCTGACTCAGCAAAGGCTATATTGAATATGTGAAGTCACCCTAGCTAGACTGAATGTAAATCAATACACCAAGATTTTTCCTCATGATTCCTTCTAGAGAGCAGATTTTTGTGTTGGAATCTATAATGTACCGGAAATTTTAGCAAGTGAAATATTGCCCTCGACAATACGTATGTGCAATACATATCTTTGTTTTTTTGTGTGAACGCTGTTTAGAACCGTGCTTTTAAAAAAATGCATTAAAAAGTAAAAATATAATTTTGATTACAGGAAAATCAATTTGGAAACATTTGTGGAAAATGGAGTCTGAATTGAATTTCACAAGCTATTCCAGCTTGCTTTTTGATGAGTTCCGACTTGTGATTCAGATTTTCCATTTTACCATGGAAATATTTATCAGTTAGTTTTCCTCGTCTCAAAATCAATTTTTACTTTTTATGCTCGTTTTAAAAATATATTTTTAGTTGTGTTATATTGATATGTTTACTTTGATTAGTCGATGTAATGTGGCTGTTCTCCAAACTACTGGAAAGTCAACAGTTGCAGACAGCCCTGTAGTATCAATAAAGTTGTACCGTCAGCAGGCCAAAACATGTTGTTCTATTTCAGCTGTCTTATGGTTAGTGTGGATTATTATAATGAGGCTCATTCTAGTGGACCATAACTTGATATTATGAGTTTTTTTTTTTTTTTTTATTAAAAAACATCAAGAATGATATTTAACCCTTTCGCTTCCGACGTCCGTTATGTGGTATTTGCGAAGACTTCCAAGGTCCTTTTTGATGAAAATGCATTGTTTTAAGAAATATGCTATATATTTTTTATTTATGAATGGAATTGAATGATTTTTTTTTTTTTTTTTCATTAAATTCTCTATAAATATAATTGATAAAGTAATATTTATTAGTTAAAAAATGTTAATTTATATGTATATACATGTATAAATAATTTTTAATTTTTTTTATTTTTGTAGTTTGAACTAACCTACAGTGCACAAAAAAAATCTTAGAACATTTTGAAGATATACATTTTAAAGATAATCTTGTTGCTAACATGCTTACAAATTTGTATGGTCTTACCTTTAAAAATGTCTGAGTTGTAGAATTTTTATTATGAACATGTTGTTTGGAATTTTCGCCCAATTTCAACGCTAATGGGCGATCGTTCTCGTTTTCGTCTACCGTTACTCATATTTACACTTCGATATAAACACTAAACAAACTATAAAGAAGCAAATACTAATTATGAAATAAATAAAACACTCTAAAAACAACTAAAAGTAATACGCAACACAGCTAACATCAAACGGACACATATGCTAAAGGTTAGCAGTAAACTACTGATTCAGAACAACAACTCAAGTTGTAAGTCACAGACGTTCAAATTCAAAGATGCGTAAAATTAAAGTTATTATTCCAAAGACGATAAAACCTAATTTCTAGTGTAACCTGTATGTTTATGCAAACGTTGCTATAGTTTCATGATAATCGGACGAATTTATGTAACTGAAAAAAAAATTTCCGCGGACGTCCGATATATCGGACGTTGGAAGTTTTCGAAAAAACCATGACGTCCGATATATTGGACGTCGGAAGCGAAAGGGTTAAAGATTCACATTTAACTATGAAACAAGCATATAAATACTAATTTTTTTACAAAAACCCAACTTATGGTCGACAAGAATAGTTCCTCACCTTTCAAATGACACTTCAAGA
The DNA here is from genome assembly GCA_035578905.1 of Stictocephala bisonia. NCBI lineage: Eukaryota > Metazoa > Arthropoda > Insecta > Hemiptera > Membracidae > Stictocephala > Stictocephala bisonia. Next base: position 4,652,601 of record JAQJVL010000030.1, on the reverse strand, counting down.
ATATTACTGTACCATATATTTTGTTACAGTTACTTGTAGTGGACCCTTCCAAAAGACTGCCCTTGCCACAAGTATTATCTCACCCTTGGATAACAGTCTTCACGTCAGAAAAACCCAGAGATTCAAGTAACCAAAACTAGGGGAAACTTATATTTAGGTGGACTTTTTATTAATTTTAATTATTTCGTTATTCGTTTCTTATACTGTTACATTTGTATATATTAAGTTATAATAATATTTTGTCCCGTTATCTTTTATTTTTTTTTATTTTAAATTTTAGAAATTTTACTATATTTTAAATAATCAACACTTTTTATAGCTGAGTGGCCAAGAATTTTATTTTTTAGAAGTATTGTAGATAAATAAATGTTGACTTGCTATTTAATAGTGTTGTATTTATGTGTGAATATATTGAATGGATACTCATAGCAAGATTGGAAGAGCTATGGGTTTATACTAAACAAAACACATTGTGTGTTCGAAAACTGAATGTTTGCAGGCCTGGAGCCTCTGAAATGGGACTTGTGACTATAAGAAAATTCACCATATACAGATATCTAAATTAAAATGTTAAAACTGTTATATTAAGGTAGTTAATAGTAAGTCATTATAAATAGTATGCTAATTCGATTGCTTGATAAATTTATTAATATTTTATTAAAAATGGACTAAGTTGTGTAGATCCAACCATTCGTTCAAGAGCGGTTGTGAATAAAGCAGACTTATCAAGCGACAAGGTTTCTTATTTGTCCGTTCAAATAAAAGCAAAATCAGTTTTTATTCGTACAGTGTATCAAATGTTAAATAATAACTTGGCATTGTATAGTTACTGGTCACACGACACATAAATGTAACAGCATAAACTTTTGTGGGGGGGGTTAATTATTTTCATTTGTTGATTCAGTTTTTGTTTATTTGTCTAAATAACAATTGATAGACTCTTAACATAAGGCTGGTTTCTCAATTTGTTGTAAGTAAATTCAGTAATTCATAGACTTGTGTTGTTGTTTATAAGGACGCAAATAAAATTTGAAGTTATACTGATCTGATTGTTCTGAATTTTACCTACTCAAAACTGTTCAGTGTTGAAGATTGGACTTTGGTTCAGACATAACGGATAACTCATTCAGGTGTACATATTGAATAATTAGACTTAGCGTGTTTCTGTGTTGCTACTAACTATATAATAAACATCAGCTGGTAATAATTGAGATTTGATTCTTGTTCAAGACAAATGTTTGTGTAGGCTAATGGTTTTATAAAAGAGACCCCTCTTCACTCCTCACCTAAGTCCAGCTGTCAATGGCCGTGCGCTCAGACTAATTGTACAGTCAGTAGTGAGCGAGATTTTCGTAATATTATATTGACGAAGAAAAGACCATAGACTCAAGTAGGGTATCAAATTAAAAATATGTTTTCCTGACTGAATGAAACTTGAGGTTTCAGAAGAGCTTATAGTTTCAGGAAGTAATTTGTCAGTCAATAAAGTATTTTTGTAAACATATTTTCAAAGGTTTTTGGTTTAATTGTCTTGACAGAAAATTTAAATTGAAACTCAGGTATCGTGCGTAGGAAAGACTGTTGATTACCTCTCAATGGTTTAGCACTTTGTGGACTACGTGGGTGTCGAATCTACAGTAAATATACAAGAAAACACTGTTTTTGTAGGGAAACTGCACTGGATTGTTCTCTTGAATAGTTTACGATCTAACAAAACTCAAAAAACAAGCTATGTATTACTGGAACAATGTATATCCTACTGAATGGATATGGAGTTACGGTATAACCTGCCCCGTTATTTAACCTGCCCGTGGTGACATACGGTCCAGGAGATCGACGCTATCGTTTTTGTTGTTTCTGGTTGGATACCTGGGAGCTGAATTATTCACTAATCGTTCCTCCTGGATTATTGAACCTGCAGCTGCGTTAGCATAATTTTGGGATTAGAGTTGTTATCGTTATCTCTCGTTTCGCTGTCGAGCACCTAAGTCACCCAGCGTGTTGTTGGTGTGACAGTCCGAAGTCATCTCTCTTGTAACTTTGGTTGCAATTTCCTTCTAGGTAAGTTAAGTTCATTTAATTAATTATTCATTTTTTAATAACTATTATTAATAACTTTAACATCTATTTACGATATACTTCAGTATAGATTTTTTCTTAGTGTAAATTCATTATTTGTAAAATTTTGAAATCAATTTATCTAACAAAAGCTTTATATTTACAGGTTATGGATTACGGAAAGCATCAGAACAAATTTAAAATCTCCTAGAATCAATCCCATCTGAGCCTGATTTCAATGAGGTTGGCTGTGATGAACAGGATCAATTGGATTCCGAAGATGACATGCACACTGAAGTGATTCTGAATGCTGAGTGATTCGGTCGGCACTGGTGGCGCAGTGCTGTAACCCAGCTACATGGGGACAAAGTGTTTGGAAGATTGTAGGCGATAGGTTGGATGCTCGGTCCTCTTAATACCGACATGGCGTCCGCTTGGTGGTTGCTATCGGCGTGGACACTACTAGAGAAGTCTGGGGTGTCCATGTTGGGTGGTAATCATTGTGCGGATGTTGTGTGGGGGAGATAACTGAGCATCAGGCTTGTCAATTAGCTGAAAATCAGACCAGCACTACGTGGTTCGGATTCCACGTAAAGCTGTAGGTCCCTTAGTTGCCCTGGCTGTTGGGCTATTAATAAATTGCCCTTTCTGAGGAACAGTTGAACTCAGTTAGTAACCAGACTACACTCATCTACACTCATCCTACACTCATAAAACCATTCATATTCGCCTTAAAATACGCACAACGTTGTGTCGGCGTCTCATATGTAAGAATAAGAATGTAAGATTAGGACTATTTTCCTAACAATTTTTTTATAAATCAAAATTTTAAATCTTGGCGATTCTAGACCAAATTTAGGCAATTTGTTAATTCCAATACTTGTAACATTCTAGTTTTTTAGAACTATTTAACAGGATTATTTGAACACTACATTTATAAGCATATCTCTATAACTTTAGAAAATTGTTTACTTTAGTTTTGACAATACAAGAACCATTAAATGTACTACAACTAATATCACAGTTTATATAATTAGCACTATCAGTTTATTATAAATAACATATATAAAGAACATATATAAAGAATAAAGAACATATATAAACTGTTAAAAAGTGACTATTTATGTCAGTAATGAAAATAAATTTACTAAAAAAAATTTATCCAATTGTTTAAAACAAATATGTGTGTAAAATATAATTTGTAAAAATTGCTGTAAAATGTGTCATAGTAGTGGTAAATTATACACAGTAATAACACATAAAATAATAAGAATACATAATGTGTTATTACTGTGTATAATTTACCACTACTATGACACATTTTACAGCAATTTTTACAAATTATATTTTACACACATATTTGTTTTAAACAATTGGATAAATTTTTTTTAGTAAATTTATTTTCATTACTGACATAAATAGTCACTTTTTAACAGTTTATATATGTTCTTTATTCTTTCAGTTCATCATAAATAGCTGAACACATTTCACAAATAACTCAGGAGATTGTTGAGCGTCGAAGTAGAAATTAAAAATGTAGAGAGCTGATTTTTTTAATTTACTAGATACCTGATAAAAAAAATTTTTTGTAAATATAAGAGTTATTATCACTATTTTTATTACAGATATTTATGTTAGAGTATGATATTCCATTTTCAGGAAAAGAAGTGCAAAAGCGATAGAAGAGTATGAAGGATAGCTTTTTTAAATCTCTTAGAAGTGAGGGAGGTAAAAGTGGAGATCCAAGTGGAAAAGAAAAAAACCATAAAATAATCATTAGGCAGCTTTGCTGTCATCATCATCGTCAGTCTCTTCATAGTTAATTTATTTCTGAAAACTCCAATGATCCTAGCATAGTTATGGAAAGGCCTCAAGAAATAAAAACACTATTTTGGTTTATCGATTTATTCAATTTTTTTTAAATTTAACATCAAAATCAATAGAAGCACCAACTTCAATATAGTAAGTTTCTTATTAATTTGTGAGATTATGTCTATTTTGTGTTTGTGACTACTACTCTGATGTTAGTGAACTTGTCTTTTAAGGTAAGTTTGCTGATGTCCTATCTCTCTAATATACTTATTAATTTAATAATAACTGTTTTATGGGAAATGCACAGTAAATATTTTTATCAACAGTGTTCCACTATAATAAGGTGAGGTAATGCGAACCACTAGTATATATTAATTTTAATGTAGCCAAAAATACAACAAGACTATTTCTTTTGCAGGACTTCAGGAAACATGAATAGTGAACTACAAGATTCTTCAGGTGGCTTACCAGAATCTGTAAATGGACTACCATCGAAACAGAACCTTCTTCTACTGTGATGAGAAGTTCCCCCATGGCAAAAAAAAATCATAAGCACGATCCTTTTGAAAGAGATGTTTGAATATTTAAAAATGTAATGCACAGCCTACCCATGCACAAGTACAAGATCCAGATGAAATGTCCCTTCTGTAACATACACCTGTGTAAAAAAACTGTATGAAATTTCCAAATAAAATTCATTCAACTTCTGAAGTACGGATGATGGATCTGTACTATCTCAATTCGTTCTAGAAATTATTAAACGGACAACTCCATCCAGTTAATTTTATTACTTAACTATAAATAATTAATATTTTGTGATCTTTATTTAACATTAGAAAAGCTTACCTTGTAAAGTAACAGCGATTTTTTTTATCTCTCACCACAATGTCTTTATATATATACTGTACATACATACAAAAAAGGAGAGGCCGATCTTCTTACTTTGCCCATTGATCTGTGCTATTGATTCTTACTCATAGGCTATTGATCTGTGCGAGGAACTTGTAAGACAGAGTAAGGGGGTGAACCAGTACAGTAGAAGGTGAATATTACTGATAAATCTTCCAGTCTAGGCCGGATTCTAACCAGTGCTTTCTCTAACCCAAGCTCAAAGTCCTGACACCTTAGATCACTCGACCACCCCCCCATTGGTCTTAACTTTTACTTTTAATAAAAGTTTCTCAGATGAGAATATCGGAATTCTATAATGCTCAAAAAACTTGTCTGATATTTCTTTAGGGTAATATGAAAAAGGATAAATTTTTCCTTCTTTAATCTATCACTCACAATTGGATGAGTCTAAAATATTTCTTGCGACGACGAGATCGATGACAGCAAACAACTAACTATCAACGCACATAAAGCATTAACTGTATTTTTGTTTGTACCCATTTTAAATGCATGTTTGCTATTTAGTATGTCCATGTAACAAAGCCAATATGTGAATACTTCAGTTTTCCACGTGTGGCCTGGTATGGAATGATATCAAGCTACTTTACCACGTGACAAAACGCACGTGTAGCCGTACCCTAACGCCACAGCTACTTTACCACGTGACAAACCGCACGTGTAGCCGTACCCTAACACGTTCAGGGTTAAATTACTGTATACTGTTACCCTTATTAAATAGATAGAAGTGAACAACTGAAAATGGTACTTCTTTGTACCCCACTTCTTGTAGGTGAGGCCAAATCCCTACTTGGGGGTAAGAGTAAGTAAGGCTTGTATGCTGGCTATTCTAAAACTAAAGGGATACCATTTTAAATGTAATACAATGAAAAATATAGCATCAACAAACTTATCTAAGAAGACATGTCCGCTAACATCTAGCAGTAGAGAACATTTAAAGAGAATTCATATTATGCAAATTGCCAGTGACACAATTTTGTAATGTGAATTCTCTTTAAGTGTTCTGTACTGCAAGTTGTTAATGGACATGTCTTTGTTAGTAAGTTTGCACCAATTTCTCCTAATATGCTAATTCCTGGCCTAGTGCTCTTTAACTTAACATTTAAATTATAAATGTTACTTTTTTATCGCTATTTTTACTGTAAATTACTTTTATGGCCAAATTGAAAATATACATTATAAATAAATTTTATTGGACATCTTTGACAAAGTAAGTGTTACCTCAGTTTATTTTCAGGTAAGTTAAGACTGACAACTTAGACAAAGTTTCTATCGTCAAAGGAAACAGAAAAAGAACACTGTTTTAAAAACTGTTCCTTTCTAGTTACAATTTTTTAGCATGCACAATAAGTATTTTTTATAGAGAGGCTGATTTTCCTTTGTACCCTTTCTCCATATGACTATTGATCTGTGCAGAAACCTTGTCAGGCAGGGTAAGGGGGAGAACCTGTACAGTATAAGGGGATCAAAATTAACAGTTGTTCGAACCTGCGCTATCTATAACTCATGTACAAAGCCCTAACCCTTTAAACCACTCGGCCACGGCTCTCCCCAACATATACTACACTGTGAGATATTATACACGATTTGTAGTATCATATATATATATATATATATATATATATATATATATATATATAGTTTTTGCAAGTTTTCAGTATCTGAAGTAGTAACCAATTAGATGTGTTGTAAGCCTGTTCATACAAATAATAAAAAACCAACTACTGTTTTTTTTCTGAAAATTTGTAATAATTATTTGTCAAATGTGTTGCCTTCAATGTTTGTGTGTATAATATAACCTTTCATAACCTATCCCTTCCACTTTGCATGCCTTTTTTTATAATTATGATTGGCTTTTTTGGATGTCCTTGAAAATTTAAGTGTTTCTTTCATTTGCCTTTAGCACTGGTGTAATTTCTGTTTTATAACTATTAGCGCAGAGAAAAAGAAACAGAGGTTGCTTTCTTATGGCTGTAGCAGAATGTTTCAGAGGCCTTCAGTTACAAATAGATAATGGCTAATGTATATCTTATAAATTTTAAGTAATAATTACTTCATTTATCATTGAGTTTTTGGAAGAACAAGGAAGAGACGGAACAGGTACTGGTCATGTCATTGCATGGCAAAATGGAGAGAACTGACTACTCAACACAGATTTAGTGCAATATGGAATTCAACATTTTCTCTGTGGCAAGGCCTACTTGGGTCTTGGGGATTACGGAATTAAGTCTGAGATTCCCCCTCAGTAAACTGCAAAAACAAGAAAATAAAAACTACAGCAAATTGTTAGTTTATCAACTTTGTTTGTAAATTTATATTAGAAAATAATACTGTATATTGTAAAGTTAAAAACAACATATTTTGATGAACTATTTAGTTTTTCATTTGGGGGGCGGAGTAATTACTTGTTTGGAAAATTATTTTACCAGCCTTCATCTCAAAATTACACCACTGTTTTTTAAGCAATTAAGACTTGCTTTGTCATAGTTTCCATTACCAGTCTTCTCCAGTGAATAATTTTGTTGCACTCTAGTCTTCGACTCCACTTGGTTTTGACTTTAGAACTTTATGAAACTCCGTCGACTATCAGAAGACCGGTTGTCTGGTAAGAACAGTCGTGGCAGTTGACTCCTTCCCCACTTCACTACCAGGATCTGGGCCTTAAACTAACTTTACATCCATTATTATGTTACAACAATAAAATCTTGCATCTGTTTTGGTTTATTTTTAAAACATGAAATTTGAACAGTTGGTATCGGAATATTAAAAATAAATCGGTAGCTAAAATTAAAATCTGATCTCAGGGGTTCTAGACAATTGTGTTTTCTTTGAAAAAAGGCCAAGTTTAAAATTGTATGTTCATAAATAAAGCTGTAATCTTTATTTGAATTTTACATTGGCCTCATGGAGAATCAAATTCAATTAGCCATTGGCAGGTGTAGGACACAATTAATGGAATTTACCATTAAAAATACTGTCCTTTTAATTGAATGTGAAGTAAACTGAAATCTATGTGCTCAAAGATATCAGATATTGCGCACTTTATTTTCTTTAAATAATACACTTTATTTTTCTAAAAATAATATTTATATTGTTTGCATAATTGACTATAGGAACAATTTTGGTTTTCACAGGTAGTGCCAGGGTGGTCCCTCTTCATCACTCTCCAACACTCGCCGAAGTGACTAAAAGTACGCCAAAAATCGTGCTTTAAGGGCTTCCTTTGTCCTTCAGGGTAAAAATATTGAGCAATGGAGACCTTATTGCACAACTACGAAAAGGGGCAAATTACAGCTCAATTGTTAGAATTGATGAAGAAGTAAAGGAGAAGGAGTTGTGTTCACAAAAAACTGCTTCTCATATTATATAGTATATGTGTAAAAATACATAAACACATGTACATGAAGGCTGTGTGCTTTACTTGAATGAAAGATCAAATTAATTTTAACCCTTAATAGCTCAGACTTATGTTTAAGTGTTTGCATTAATTTGTTAAAATTTTAACCACCAGATATAGTTAAAATAACTTATAATAAAGTTCATTATTACCTGATCGTTGGAGCTAATTTCAAACCTATTGTCTCTCAGCTTTCTATTGATCAAATGCATAAATAGCTAATGAATGTTATGTTAAGACATGTTCTAGGGTAGGAAGGGAAATCTGCTGGAGTGGTTAGTATTTAGCCTGTATGTTTCTGTGCCCTAACCTCTTGAGTCCCTTTCAAAGGACACTAAAATAACTTGAGTCAAGTCCTGATAAAAGATTACTTAAGTAGTCCTTTTAAAATTACAAAATATATTTGTTTCTCAAGTCCCAGAAGTTTTTACCCATAACGCCAACTGAGTCCTGGTGTTCTATTAAAAGGGCACCAATTTTGGGAATATTTAACAGGAGACAAAAAGAATGTATGTTTGTAAAGGTTAGTAGCCCTGTCTTTCTAGCAGACTTATACAGTATTGAAAAACTTGTTGGTACATACCCTACAAATTACAGGAGGGTTACATGTGAAAATCTCAAAAAAAAGCCGAAAAGAATGCTTCAAAACCACTTTTGTAAGTATAAAACAAATGCTTTTTTAGCAGGATCTTATATATTTATATTAAATATAATACGTACAAAGTTTGACGTCCTTTTAAAAGGACAATGGCTCTCACTTAAGTAAAGAATGATTTTTCACATGTCTGTTTAAATGGACAGTGACTCTCAACATAGTGTCTACTATCAATAGACTAACTATAGTATATTATTAACAATTTGTCTATTATAGTTATTAAAATTTAAAGCTATAATATAAAATAACAACTGAGGACCCTTTAACATTTTATTGAATTAACACCGACCTGTTTCGGCAATTATGCCATCTTCATAGGTGTTTACTTTCTAAACTGTTAACAAAACAATGACAAATGCTGAAACCGGTCGGTGTTAATTCAATAAAATGTTAAAGGGTGCTCAGTTGTTATTTTATATTATAACTTAATAAAAATTGTATGATGTATAATAATTCATAGCAGCCCTAGGAATTACAACTTTCTTATAATTTATATCTGAGGTCTAGACTTTATTTATACAATATATATTTTTTTCCTAGTTCAAGATGAAGACCTTACTAATGTCCTGGATTGCGTGTGTGATAGAGACAATGACGTTGACACTATTGGGATGTTTGGCCGACATGACTTTACCGTTGATACAGATGATAACCCGACATTTGATTCAACAACTGACCCATCATTTGGAAAAATCAATTATAATTCAGACAGTGATTATCCACTGACTACAATCTCTCCCAAAGTAGAAAAAGTGTCAAGACAAAAATTACTATGGTAGGTAAGATTAGCTATACAGGGTGAGGCAGACCACCCGTGCAGCATGTATAGCAGGAGAACGGTTTGGTCTAGTGGCCTAAAACAAAATGCTTTCCCCCTATATTGCATATGGGGAGTCCATTAAAAATGTTTTCATCAACCTTTTTGTAAAGAGTGTTGAAAAACTAGGGGCCATGGGTTCGAATCTCAAAATTATCAAATGCAAACCTATGGCAAATAATACATCATTTTAAAGGTCTTGTTGAAAGAAACTCATTGGTGAAAACAAAATTCATTTATCATGACACATTTCAAAATGGCGGCCATTTTTGTGAAAAATATTGACGTTTACGGAATACCCTATAGTTTTCTTACTGTTTGAGATAGGTTCATTCCAATTTCAATTTCTTACTTGCAAAACCTTCAGCTTCACTCTGATATGCCGCATGACTACTTTTATCATTATTTTGATATTGGCCCCCTAATAAGAATTTTGAAAAATTAAAAATTCCCTAAAGTCAAAATTTTTAAATAGCAACATGCATCATGTTGTATGTCATTTTAAAGCGCTTGTTAAGACAAACAAATTTTGCATTACACTTTTTTTTGTATCTCCAGTGGTTTTTGAGAAATAAGCACAAATGTGTTTTTAATAATAATTTTCCCACCTTTTCACGTTACTTTGGCCATACATTTTGTATTTAAAAAAATGATCAGATTTAAAAAAATATAAATTGGTATTTTTACTCTTAATGTCTCTTAAAAAATACACGATTTGTATTTTTTATTTAAATAAATACAAGTATTTTTACTTGTATAAATTCTTGTATAGGAATTTGCTAAATTACCTTTCAATCATAAATCAACATCCCCAAACACTTACTCTATCTTTTTGACTACCAAAATATTCACTACAACTAAATTAACAACGACTAATGTTTAATAAATTCAATACACATACAACATGATGTTCTTTCCATCGGTCTGTCTTAGGGGAAACCTATAACTTAGGCGATACGAAGTTCGCCGGGTCAGCTAGTAGTACTAATGCTATATTGAATTAATTGTAACACATTTGACTGATTTATGTCTTATTTACCCACTCGCCCACCCATACACGTACTGTGGTATTAACCCAACCACCTACCCATACACGTACAGTGGTATTGACCCACCCGCCCACCAATACACGTACAGTGGTATTGACCCACCCGCCCAACCATACACGTACTGTGGGATAAATTCTTGTATTTATTTTCTAACTTTTAACATAATTGCAACCTTAAAAAATTAATAAGTAATAAGAGTATCGTACAAAAATATCCAGAATCCAACTGAACTTACTTTACTGCAGTTTACATGTGCTCGAATTGAAAACCATTATTTTCTATACATAAATCTATTCTGGAGGTAAAGCTATCTACAGCTCGCAATACTTCTTCGCCACTGATAGAATTTATACCATGTCTGATTCTCTGCATCATATCTTCGATTGTTGTTGGTCGTCTTTTGTACACTAAATCTTTCAGCCTACCCCACAAGTAGAAATCCATACAAGTTAAATCAGGAGATCTTGGAGGGTAGTTGACAGGACCACCTCTTCCAATCCACCTTTCAGGATAGTGTTCATAAAGAGTTTGTCTGACGTTGTTGGCGTAGTGAGGTGGTGCCCCATCATTCATGAACCACAAATTTTCTATGTCTTCGTCGGGTATATCTATTAATAGGTTAGGCAGGTGGTTAGCAAAAACTTGTTATAAGTGTCTCCAACTAGGTGTTCTCTGAAGAAAAAGGGACCTATAATTTTTCTACCAAGGATGCCACACCAAGTATTCAAAGTCCAGTATCTCTGGTTATCAACCTCTCGCATCCAGTGTGGATTCTCATAGGCCCAGTACCTCATATTATGGCGGTTCACTTCACCATTACTGCGGAAAGTTGCTTCGTCACACCACAGTACATTACGAAAAAAATGTTCACGTTGTTGTAACATTTCCCTAGCCCACAAACAAAAATTAATTCTTCGATGGCTATCATCATCATGCAGTTCTTGGTGTAATGATATCTTGTATGGGTGCATTTTGTTATCTTTCAAGATTCTCAACACTGACCTTTGACTCACACCCGCATCTAGAGCTATTCTTCTCGACGAGTCAGTTGGATTGAGTTGAACCGCTGCCAAAATGTCTGGTGCCGTATCACTTCTTACAGGCCTAGCTAGGGTTTTTCCTTTATTGAAATCAGGCTGAACCTGTCCTTTTTCACGCACACGACTAGCAAGTCTTTGAAAGGCCATTCGTGATTGAACTTCTCTGTCTGGATAACGTTCTGCGTAGAGATTCGCAGCAGCTGAGTAATTCTGGAAACATTCGCCTAACACCATTAGCATTTGGAAAGCCTCTTCATTTGTGTACGGCATTTCAATAAATACAGAACTATCATTCACAATAAAAGGACAAAATAAGGAGTAAAATGGAGAATTAAAGTGGTTGTCAAATAAAATAAGTTTTGTTTCAGGAACTAACATGAAGTGTACAATAATGCACTAGAACAGCTGATTTTACAAACAGCTGAAAATAATCAGCTGATTAAACAATCATAAGATTAATAATAATTGCAGTAACCCAGGAGCAAAGTATCAATTGGTTGTACAGAACAGTAAAGGCCGATTGTGAAAGGTACCTAACCATGCGAAGCGAGTAATGGTACTGTGTATAAAAACTATTAATATTTATTTATAATATTAAAGTATAAATATACAACAAACAATTTTAAATGATAAAATTACAATTATGGTGATTTCTGTTTTTTACAAAGGTCTCTTAATTTTAGCGAATCATACAAATCCAGAACCAAAAGGCCATCTGCCACATATTCCCTTCAAGATTATCTTAGTAATAAGCTTTAAACCAGATTGTAATAATACCAGATTAGTAATAATACCATATCAGTATTATTAGCAATGAAAACACAGTACTTAATGTAAAACGCTTTTTGCCTGTATTTGTCAAATTGAAATATCTTAATAAAAAATAAATTTGCTTACATAATTCCTTATTTCGATTTACGCAATTAAAACGTTAGATTTCGACTCAGTGCTTTCAGTTTTGGATGTCAGTGGCCAAAGTAACGTAAAAAGTTGGGAAAATTATTATTAAAAACACGTTTGTGCTTATTTCTCAAAAACCACTGGAGATACAAAAAAAAGTGTAATGCAAAATTTGTTTTTCTTAACAAGCGCTTTAAAATGACATACAACATGATGCATGTTGCTATTTAAAAATTTTGACTTTAGGGAATTTTTAATTTTTCAAAATTCTTATTAGGGGGCCAATATCAAAATAATGATAAAAGTAGTCATGCGGCATATCAGAGTGAAGCTGAAGGTTTTGCAAGTAAGAAATTGAAATTGGAATGAACCTATCTCAAACAGTAAGAAAACTATAGGGTATTCCGTAAACGTCAATATTTTTCACAAAAATGGCCGCCATTTTGAAATGTGTCATGATAAATGAATTTTGTTTTCACCAATGAGTTTCTTTCAACAAGACCTTTAAAATGATGTATTATTTGCCATAGGTTTGCATTTGATAATTTTGAGATTCGAACCCATGGCCCCTAGTTTTTCAACACTCTTTACAAAAAGGTTGATGAAAACATTTTTAATGGACTCCCCATATGCAATATAGGGGGAAAGCATTTTGTTTTAGGCCACTAGACCAAACCGTTCTCCTGCTATACATGCTGCACGGGTGGTCTGCCTCACCCTGTATACATAACAATTCACCCTATTTTAAATATATTACATCCAACCTACCACAGTACTTTATTATAATGTGTAAATCTAAAGAAAATGTGTCTATTCCAGATTGCCAAAATGTGACGAAGGACCTCCCAAGAAAAAGCTGGCTACTTCTTCTAATAAGGAATACTCGCTGCAACAACAAACTGCTTCTTAAATTTCCACTCGTAATGTGAAGTTGTGATGAAAACTTCTATTTTATACTTACAGTTTTTATACAACTTTTAGTAGCCAACAACTTTCTATGTAAAATAAAACATTTTATTATATTTCAAATATTGTTTTAATCACCCATAGTATGAACTTGTAATTAATAAACATATGTTTCAAATACACTTTCTTGAGAATTGTGTTCTTTATAAGGACATCCCTTTAGGTGCCAAAATGAATGAATTACTTTTTAAAATAATTTGTTTAGTAAAACATTTGTGTTTCAAATAAAATATCAACATAAGACTTTATTATGAAACTTTTTTTTCTCCGGCATCCAACTACATATGATGTTAGGTCCTTTTAAAAAGACCAGTTCTCAAGCACTTCTTTGTCTATTACTCTGCAGAACTCAAATGTATTAATTTTAGTGTATTTTTAAAAGTATGTTGAGTTTTTAAAACTACTATAATATAATTACACCCAGGACAAGAGGCTGAGCTCCAGCAGCAACCACCAAACCTATCACAAACCTTCTACAAGGTAAGTTCTTCACAATAAATGTATGCATAATGTTTATTATTCTATGATTGTCATTTTATCCTTAGATTATTATTAAAATAAGTTTTATTACACTATTGGCTCTAGAATGAAGTTGATAAAATATTTTTAAAAATTGACCTAAAATACTTTATTCAGAAATTTTTTTTAATTACTTTGGTTCAAATATATTGAAATTGCTTCTCGATATAAATATTTTCAGAATAATGTTGTATTTATCTCAGTAAGCCTTCAACTTACTGATTGCTCTAAAATGACACTTTATAATTCAGATTAGAAAAGTATAAAAATTGTCTTAATCGAAAATTGTTAATTTATGAGTATATGAATTGTACACAAACAAGATTTTATGTAGTCTGTAAATTTGTCTATGTGCCTTCCATGTGTTAAAACTCTGGTACCACACAAGTGTGCAGCTTTGTCAATTTATTATCAACTGTTAATATATGTCCTGTTCTTTTATTTTTAGAATGGATTGTAACAAACAAAGCGGCAAAATGTGATCTACGGCATATTGGACCTGGACATTCTACAGACCAATGAAGCTGAACACGGCTTTACCAATGACATAGATGGAGGTGACAGTGAAGCATTGAAACAACCTTTATCAAAAACAGTTGGTTGAACTCATTGGGAATTATCGGGTTGTGAATACTTTGGTTTTCCATGTGTGGCCTGGTATGGAATGATATCATATCAAGCTACTTTACCACGTGAAAAAACACACGTGTGGCCGTACCCTAACACGTTCAGGGTTAAATTACTGTATACTGTTACCCTTATTAAATAACTTAGATAGAAGTGAACAACTGAAAATGGTACTTCTTTGTACCCCACTTCTTGTAGGTGAGGCCAAATCCCTACTTGGGGGGTAAGAGTAAGTAAGGCTTGTATGCTGGCTATTCTAAAACTAAAGGGATACCATTTTAAATGTAATACAATGAAAAATAGAGCATCAACAAACTTATCTAAGAAGACATGTCCGCTAACATCTAGCAGTAGAGAACATTTAAAGAGAATTCATATTATGCAAATTGCCAGTGACACAATTTTGTAATGTGAATTCTCTTTGTGTTCTGTACTGCAAGTTGTTAATGGACATGTCTTTGTTAGTAAGTTTGCACCAATTTCTCCTAATATGCTAATTCCTGGCCTAGTGCTCTTTAACTTAACATTTAAATTATAAATGTTACTTTTTTATCGCTATTTTTACTGTAAATTACCTTTATGGCCAAATTGAAAATATACATTATAAATAAATTTTATTGGATATCTTTGACAAAGTAAGTGTTACCTCATTTTATTTTCAGGTAAGTTAAGACTGACAACTTAGACAAAGTTTCTATTGTCAAAGGAAACAGAAAAAGAACACTGTTTTAAACTGTTCCTTTCTAGTTACAATTTCTTAGCATGCACAATAAGTATTTTTTATAGAGAGGCCGATTTTCCTTTGTACCCTTTCTCCATAAGACTATTGATCTGTGCAGAGACCTTGTCAGGTCAGGTAAGGGGGAGAACCTGTACAGTATAAGGGGATCAAAATTAACAGTTGTTCGAACCTGCGCTATCTATAACTCATATACAAAGCCCTAACCCTTTAAACCACTCGGCCACGGCTCTCCCCAACATATACTACACTGTGAGATATTATACACGATTTGTAGTATCATATATATAGTTTTTGCAAGTTTTCAGTATCTGAAGTAGTAACCAATTAGATGTGTTGTAAGCCTGTTCATACAAATAATAAAAAACCAACTACTGTTGTTTTCTAAAAATTTGTAATAATAACTATTTGTCAAATGTGTTGCCTTCAATGTTTGTGTGTATAATATTTTACGTTAAACCTTTTATAACCTATCCCTTCCACTTTGCATGCCTTTTTTTTTATAATTATGATTGGCTTTTTTGGATGTCCTTGAAAATTTAAGTGTTTCTTTCATTTGCCTTTAGCACTGGTGTAATTTCTGTTTTATAACTATTAGCGCAGAGAAAAAGAAACAGAGGATGCTTTCTTATGGCTGTAGCAGAATGCTTCAGAGGCCTTCAGTTACAAATAGATAATGGCTAATGTATATCTTATAAATTTTAAGTAATAATTACTTCATTTATCATTGAGTTTTTGGAGGAACAAGAAAGGGACTGAACAGGTGCTGGTCATGTCATTGCATGGCAGAATGGAGAGAACTGACTACTCAACACAGATTTAGTGCAATATGGAATTCAACATTTTCTCTGTGGCAAGGCCTACTTGGGTCTTGGGGATTACGGAATTAAGTCTGAGATTCCCCCTCAGTAAACTGCAAAAACAAGAAAGTAAAAACTACAGCAAATTGTTAGTTTATCAACTTTGTTTGTAAATTTATATTAGAAAATAATACTGTATATTGTAAAGTTAAAAACAACATATTTTGATGAACTATTGAGATTTTCATTTGGGGGACAAGTAATTACTTGTTTGGAAAATTATTTTACCAGCCTTCATCTCAAAATGACACCACTTTTTTTCTTAGCAATTAAGATAAAAAATGACAAGTCTTTTTTAAGCAATTAAGACTTGCTTTGTCATAGTTTCCATTACCAGTCTTCTCCAGTGAATAATTTTGTTGCACTCTAGTCTTCGACTCCACTTGGTTTTGACTTTAGAACTTTATGAAACTCCGTCGACTATCAGAAGACCGGTTGTCTGGTAAGAACAGTCGTGGCAGTTGACTCCTTCCCCACTTCACTACCAGGATCTGGGCCTTAAACTAACTTTACATCCATTATTATGTTACAACAATAAAATCTTGCATCTGTTTTGGTTTATTTTTAAAACATGAAATTTGAACAGTTGGTATCGGAATATTAAAAATAAATCGGTAGCTAAAATTAAAATCTGATCTCAGGGGCTCTTAGACAATTGTGTTTTCTTTGAAAAAGGGGCAAGTTTAAAATTGTATGTTCATAAATAAAGCTGTAATCTTTATTTGAATTTTACATTGGCCTCATGGAGAATCAAATTCAATTAGCCATTGGCAGGTGTAGGACACAATTAATGGAATTTACCATTAAAAATACTGTCCTTTTAATTGAATGTGAAGTAAACTGAAATCTATGTGCTCAAAGATATCAGATATTGCGCACTTTATTTTCTTTAAATAATACACTTTATTTTTCTAAAAATAATATTTATATTGTTTGCATAATTGACTATAGGAACAATTTTGGTTTTCACAGGTAGTGCCAGGGTGGTCCCTCTTCATCACTCTCCAACACTCGCCGAAGTGACTAAAAGTACGCCAAAAATCGTGCTTTAAGGGCTTCCTTTGTCCTTCAGGGTAAAAATATTGAGCAATGGAGACCTTATTGCACAACTACGAAAAGGGGCAAATTACAGCTCAATTGTTAGAATTGATGAAGAAGTAAAGGAGAAGGAGTTGTGTTCACAAAAAACTGCTTCTCATATTATATAGTATATGTGTAAAAATACATAAACACATGTACATGAAGGCTGTGTGCTTTACTTGAATGAAAGATCAAATTAATTTTAACCCTTAATAGCTCAGACTTATGTTTAAGTGTTTGCATTAATTTGTTAAAATTTTAACCACCAGATATAGTTAAAATAACTTATAATAAAGTTCATTATTACCTGATCGTTGGAGCTAATTTCAAACCTATTGTCTCTCAGCTTTCTATTGATCAAATGCATAAATAGCTAATGAATGTTATGTTAAGACATGTTCTAGGGTAGGAAGGGAAATCTGCTGGAGTGGTTAGTATTTAGCCTGTATGTTTCTGTGCCCTAACCTCTTGAGTCCCTTTCAAAGGACACTAAAATAACTTGAGTCAAGTCCTGATAAAAGATTACTTAAGTAGTCCTTTTAAAATTACAAAATATATTTGTTTCTCAAGTCCCAGAAGTTTTTACCCATAACGCCAACTGAGTCCTGGTGTTCTATTAAAAGGGCACCAATTTTGGGAATATTTAACAGGAGACAAAAAGAATGTATGTTTGTAAAGGTTAGTAGCCCTGTCTTTCTAGCAGACTTATACAGTATTGAAAAACTTGTTGGTACATACCCTACAAATTACAGGAGGGTTACATGTGAAAATCTCAAAAAAAAAAAAGCCGAAAAGAATGCTTCAAAACCACTTTTGTAAGTATAAAACAAATGCTTTTTTAGCAGGATCTTATATATTTATATTAAATATAATACGTACAAAGTTTGACGTCCTTTTAAAAGGACAATGGCTCTCACTTAAGTAAAGAATGATTTTTCACATGTCTGTTTAAATGGACAGTGGCTCTCAACATAGTGTCTACTATCAATAGACTAACTATAGTATATTACGATTAACAATTTATCTATTATAGTTATTAAAATTTAAAGCTATAATATAAAATAACAACTGAGCACCCTTTAACATTTTATTGAATTAACACCGACCTGTTTCGGCAATTATGTCATCTTCATAGGTGTTTACTTTCTAAACTGTTAACAAAACAATGACAAATGCTGAAACCGATCGGTGTTAATTCAATAAAATGTTAAAGGGTGCTCAGTTGTTATTTTATATTATAACTTAATAAAAATTGTATGATGTATAATAATTCATAGCAGCCCTAGGAATTACAACTTTCTTATAATTTATATCTGAGGTCTAGACTTTATTTATACAATATATATTTTTTTCCTAGTTCAAGATGAAGACCTTACTAATGTCCTGGATTGCGTGTGTGATAGAGACAATGACGTTGACACTATTGGGATGTTTGGCCGACATGACTTTAGCGTTGATACAGATGATAACCCGACATTTGATTTAACGACTGACCCATCATTTGGAAAAATGAATTATTCAGACAGTGATTATTCACTGACTACAATCCCTCCCAAAGTAGAAAAAGTGTCAAGACAAAAATAACTATGGTAGGTAAGATTAGCTATATACATAATAATTCATCCTATTTTAAATATATTACATCCAACCTACCACAGTACATGCAGCACTTTATTATAATGTGTAAATCTAAAGAAAATGTGTCTATTCTAGATTGCCAAAATGTGACGAAGGACCTCCCAAGAAAAAGCTGGCTACTTCTTCTAATAAGGAATACTCGCTGCAACAACACACTGCTTCTTAAATTTCCACCCATAATGTGAAGTTGTGATGTAAACTTCTATTTTTTACTTACAGTTTTTATGGAACTTTTAGTAGCCAACAACTTTATATGTAAAATGAAACATTTTATTATATTTTTAATAATGTTTTAATCACCCATAGTATGAACTTGTAATTAATAAACATATGTTTCAAACACACCTTCTTGAGACCTCGTGTTCTTTTAAAAGGACCTCCTTTTAGGTGCTAAAATAAATAAATTATAAATTTTTTAGCAATACCATTGAGTTTCAAATAAAATTTCAACATATTAGTTAACTATTACTTTTTTCTCCGGGATTCAAATATATATGATTTTAAGTCCTTTTAAAAGGACATCAGGTCTCAAGCCCTTCTTTGTCTATTACTCTGCAGAACTCAAATTTATTAAGTTTAGTGTATTTTTAAAAGGATGTTGAGTTTTTAAAACTACTATAATATAATTACACCCAGGACAAGAGGCTGAGCTCCAGCAGCAACCACCAAACCTATCACAAACCTTCTACAAGGTAAGTTCTTCACAATAAATGTATGCATAATGTTTATTATTCTATGATTATCAGTTTATCCTTAGATTATTATTAAAATAAGTTTTATTACACTATTGGCTCTAGAATGAAGTTGATAAAATATTTTTAAAAATTGGCCTAAAATACTTTATTCCGAATTTTTTTAATTACTTTGGTTCAAATATATTGAAATTGCTTCTCGATATAAATATTTTCAGAATACTGTAATGTTGTATTTATGTCAGTAAGCCTTCAACTTACTGATTGCTCTATAATGAAACTCTTATAATTCAGATTAGAAAAGTATAAAAATTTTCTTAATCGAAAATTGTTAATTTATGAGTATATGAATTGTACACAAACAAGATTTTATGTAGTCTGTAAATTTGTCTATGTGCCTTCCATGTGTTAGTACTCTGGTACCACACAAGTGTGCAGCTTTGTCAATTTATTATCAACTGTTAATAAATGTTCTGTTCTTTTATTTTTAGAATGGATTGTAACAAACAAAGTGGCAAACTGTGATCTACGGTATATTGGACCTGGACAATCTACGGACCAGTGAAGCTGAACACGGCTTTACCGATGACATAGATGGAGGTGACAGTGAAGCATTGAAACAACCTTTTTCCAAAACAGTTGGTTGAACTCATTGGGAATTATCGGGTTGTAGAAAGCGGAAAAAGCTTAATGGAAAATTAGTTACTGATATGGCAAAAAGTGAAATTGGGTCTCACAAGCCGATGCTGTCCTCGTGTAAAAGATGTAGCTCCGAAGAGATCAAGAATGGAATGATTCAAAATGCAAAGTTGCCTTTTTTATATCATACTTTGCCCCTTTTCATAATGAATAGGAAACTTCATATTTATTAAGGGTTTGTATTTAACTTGCTTTTTTTTATAGTAAATGAAATGGATGTTTATTATTAGATTTAATTTAATTGTGAAACTGATGCTTGTAAGATAAAACACAGTAAAGAACATTTGTATTTCACATTTACAGTTTTATCAAATGTTGTTACCAATAATGTTAAGATTTATTTATTTATGCAGTAATTATTTTGTAAAAAAATTAATCAATTCTATAATTTTTAACCTGAGTTGATTTAAAAAATCTACCTATTGAAAAAATTTTGGTGGTCAGTAATTTAACCAGTATTTTACATTAAAGGGAAGAGTGGTATTAGACGTTTACTGGTTAAATATTTACCCCCCCCCCCCCAGTAGGGGGGGTTTAAAAAAATAATATAAAATAAAATAAAAAATTATTTTATAAATTTTTCCTATTTATAAAATAATTGTTTATGCATTTTTAAATCGTTAATAACTGCATGTAAAGCTATTCATGCCAATGAATATAGAATTTTGTGAAAAAATAGACTTCATTAGGAGCAACTTGTGGTGGCTAACATTTTAATTAGTAAGCTTTAATGCAAAGGTTTGCAGGATTCGAGTGAGCTAGAAATTGGTGGCTACAATTTAAACAGTAACCTGTAAATGGTTAACCAATAAATTATTTAAAAAAGAAAACAAAAATTTAGAATCTGCTATCATTGCGCATTTGCAGACCAAAATGCTTCTTGCAAATTGTCACACAACGAAAAAAGTTGGGTTATGTGTCAGACACTATTCCAAGTGCCGCGCGGCACCCTAAAGCAGGTCCCAGACTATTCGCGAATACAGCCGAATGTTCAGGACGAATATTCGCACTAATGTTTGCCAACACTCGTCTTCCCGGGCCGGTGATTTTGAGGTCAAATGTGTCCAAGTTCGTGGCGCTCCCACACTATTCGCGAATATTCGAGCGAACTTCTGGACAAAGGTTCAGTATTTAAAGATGGACGACTCCAATATTCTCTCTAAGAAGTTTTATTTCTTGTATTATTGCGTCCTACATTTAGTTTCTATCGATAAAGGAATAAATTACTGTGAATTAATGATCAAATGATATATATTAGATTAAAGTTAAATATTACTAAATTAATAAGCAATATAAATATTCAATACTTACTTGAAAATATCAGCAGACACTGCTCTCTTGCAACCCACGCCACTGAACGTACGCGAATAGTGTGGGAGCTTCCCAAACACTCTTCGAAGTCAACATTCGTCTCCTTTGATGCGGCCCAAATACCGCTTCCAGCGCGAAATCCGAATATCCGTGCACGGTATTCGTGAGGCTCCCAGAACATTCATCATCTCCACGAACATTCGGGCATGTTTGCGAATAGTCTGGGACCGGCTTAAAGCTTGGCTTTCCTAGACCACGCCAGGCGTGATGACGTAATCAAGCTGAAATCCAGAGCATGCTAGACTATATTATGTCTGGGTTCCAAGCTTGCGCACTCACACCAGACGTTCTGTTTCCTGCAAATGTTGTCCGGCTTGAGAGTAGGTAGACTGCGTTCACGCCCAGCTTTACCTTCGGTCAAACTGAGCATTCAAGTAAGACTTTTTAGCGTGTGCTTTGTTTATAATTTAATTAGTTTGTTAGTGCTGTTAATTATTCAATGTGGAATCTAAAATATTTATGCTGGAGCACGATAAAATTCTCATTGATTGTGTTTGAGAAAACCCAGTTTTGTATGATTTTTGCAATAAACTTTACAAAGACCAGACAGTGAAACATAATGTGTGGAAGAAGATTGCTGAAGCTGGAAGAGGTGGTAAGTTTATTTCAGTGCCATGTATTGTTATTAAAGTATAAATATATGATATTTTTGTACATATAGTAACTTATTAACCCTTTTGTGAAAAATTCATTCACAAAAAGAATAGCCACTAAATACAGCCAACATTGCCAGCCTCGAAACAATACATTTGACAATGCCTAATTTAAATTACTATAAATCTACCATTTATAGTGTAATACAGTATTTATAATTACTTTTTTTGAAAAAATTCGATAGCAGATACTAATGATAAAAAACTTTACATTAAGAAAACATAGGAAATTTACTAACACAAAAATAGTTCTGCTTTATGAAAAATCAATGTTTTCGAAAAAATCAATTTTACATTACTAAGAAAGTTTTTTTAGTAAACCCAATTTTATTTGTTAACGTACTTTATAACAAAACAGCAGTAGGTTAGGTTACAATTTTTTTTACCAAGTTCAACAGTAATATTGCATATTTTCTTATTGCTTAGAAAACTCTGAAAAGAATTATATATACATTAATTGTTTTATCAAGATGAAAATACTGTACTTTAGTTGTCCTATTTAAGACCTTAAGAAACAGTGTACAACATTTCAGCTCTCTACCTACATGGAAAGTTGGAGAATTAGTGATAAGTGAGTGTGGGCTTTACCTTTTATGTATAGAGATTGTATTGCTTAAATAGTATTGTAAATAGACAATTTATTTGTTCATCGTGATTACAAAATGCTGTATTTTTTCAGAGTTATCACCAACATGCCTGAACCGTCTGGAAGTCAACAAGAAGTGGATATGTCTGAAGCTACGTAAACTGATAAAATAGGAATGGAAGAGGAACGGCGAAAGTGATAGATTACAGTGAAACTCAAATTATCCGAACGTGAACGGTCCCTTATTTTGAGGCGGCCCATTTGAATACATGAAGACCTGGTGTTTGGGAAAACGCAACGCTTGCTCCCTCAGTGAGCGACCAGCCTAATAAACAGACTGCGACGTACAGAGCTCGATTAGAACGACTATATTAGCCCTCTTTGCTGTGCACTGGCAACCACGCTCAGTCCACAAACACTCAGCGGATAGACCACAAATTACTTTATCAAGGATATGAACAATCTTTATGTAGTTAGTAGTGTCCATGTATTTATTCAGATACTAAAATTTTACAATTTGTATCTGAAGTTCGTTCAATTCAAGTTTTTGCTGGTCTTTGAGCTAACAATTTTACCAATAAATGTTTTATAATTACATCATTTTATAAACAAAAAAATGGCGTGAGTGTTTTATTCGTTGGCAGAGATAAAAACAAGAAAATATATAGCGGAAACTACGCCTGTTTTACTTAACCAAATGAATTCTGTGAATCTGTACAATTTTTTTCAGATTAGAATCTTCATAAAGAATCCTCGTCCTGACAGCAAGTGTGTACGGTAACAATTTCCTGTGATTACAGAACTGTCTTCCATTGTTACAAATTTCGTAGCAACGGCCGACCGGACGGCGAGAAAGGGGCAGATAAAATGTGTAAACCAGACTGGCGGACGACGGCACTATTACTTGCCGGAAATGCATTTGCCAGCGTGTTGATTTTGCGGCCTCGGAAAAGCGGAAACGGAACTGGCCGCTGTGCCGCGGGCTTTCACCCTTCTGATCGGCGATCACCACCACTCGGTTAGGCCGTTTCCGGCAGAAATGTCTTGGATTTATAGTTATTGTCGGTTAGTTCTTTTATGATTTAAAACTATCATATTGCTGGGATTCCCACTTTACAATTTACCATGATTGTGTAACATTTGTGACGGAGGGAAATTTTCACTGCTCGATCCTTTACAATGTTTATGGTCCAATTTCTATAAACACTAGTTCTTGTATATTATATTTTGATCATCAAATTCAGTAAGGAACTCATTGTATACTGTTTGCCTTTTTAATTCTAATTTGTAAAAATTGATAAAATATTTTTAACGCGGTCTGAAAATACTGTATCGACATATTGTGTATGATTAAACGTTATGTGTGATTTCCTTGTACTTGGACGCTTTTAATACAGTAGTTTATTGTTTGATATCTTCTATCAAACAATAAACTACACAAAAAAAAACACAATTCACGCATTTTTTCAACATCATAAATAACTAATATATCAAGTGATAAAGTTAACACTATTCTCAGTTGTTAGGTGGTATAGCCGAATATAAAAGCTCTTTTGATTTATTGAAATATAAATAAAAAATAGTAGATTAATAAACATCATCCGATAATATTAGTAGCCTAATAATAAACACTACTTCAGGACAACAGGGGCTCTCCCCCCTCTTCACTTCTCGCCTATGTCCAGCTGTCATTGGCCGTGCGCAATACTAATCAATCATCTTGGCTGTACAGAAGGTTGCATGTAAACTATTATACCTAGGCCTAATAATTGCGTAAATGTATATTTATTGTTTCTGTAGGATACTTGACAATATTGTAAGGTTTTTTTAAATACAACTTACAGCTAACTGATGGAAAATATTAAAGTGATGCCTGCTCAATAATCTTCAAAAAGCATTGCAATTTTATTTCCAATGTAATACTGGATTCTCATTATGTACCAGTGCCAAAAAGAGGGTAGTTGTCAAGACTGGGAGGGGGCGGGGGGAGTATCTTGTCAAATGGACTGGCAGGTTGACGGGTACATGTTGTTAATTAGCAGGTGCACCACGGACAGCGCTAGTGTCGGTAGTAAACGGCAATGCGTGTAACTACATGGTGTTTATAGCAGACATAACCTCAATACAGCTGCTTGCTGCAATCTGTTGTTATGGCAGGGGGAGGGTGGGGTACAAAATGTTTTCTTTCACGTTACTACACAAAGTAATGGTCTGTGCTTTTCCCGCTAAATTTATTGCGGAACCAAAATTACTGAGGAATTTACATCCAAGGATTAAAATAGATTTGAATGTAGAAGTTGTAACAGCAATATAGGCCTATTTAAGTGTACTGACCTTACAAACCCAACTCGATTTATAATTGATTGATAGGATATCGACTTTAGGTCCGTAAACCCATGTTCAACAAGTCCCATAAGAAGGTCAGTTTTCATAAATGCGACTGATATTGATGATAGAGGCACGGACCTGAAAATTATATCCCGATAATCGAACTTTTATCGAGTTAGAGTGTTGATGTAAAACTATTTAGGTATGCAATTTCAAGCAACTCAGGCTACAATAGAAATGTTAGCATCACTTATTGGGTGTAATTCTCGAATATTAACGGTAAGTAAATGTGAAATTAATTAAATTAAGACGTATGTTTGAATTGGCGTTAGATTTCCGATTGTTGAAAGTTTTTTGTTGCCGTTGTGTTGTTTATGATTGTTAATTTTTTAGTAATTTCCAATAAACAACAAAGAATACGAACAGAAAAATGTGTCATAACCTAAATTAAAATCAATTAATACTTAATTAGATTTTGACTCATGTGGGTTGTAGATTTATTCTGTATTTAAGTTTCCCGTCCTAAATAATATATTACTTACCGTCGGGAACAGTACATTATTCGCTAATAATAGTCTAACATATGTTGTCAACAAGCAAATAAAAATCCGAAAAAAAGGCCTGTGCGTGAACTTTATTCGACGAGTTAAGTACCGACCGTTTGCTCAATTTAAGATTCAAGCCTTGTCTCTTTCTCTCTCTCCGCAATCTGGTAATTTTATGAGGTGAAATTAAATACTTTATGTAAGGTGCGAAATTAGGATCATCTAGTCTCTTCCACCTTTGATGATCGTTGACCTGTTTTTTTTTTTTTTTCTACGCCAATATATTTTTACTTTGCATACATACGCTCTTAAGGGACAACGGTGATGGGTATGGCCGCCAAGCAAATTTCTGTGAACCTCCCGGGATTTGAACCCGTGAACCTCTGCACATGATGCAGAAGTGCTAACCACTAAGCTAGCAAGAGGCTCAATTCACCAAGATTGAGGTAGAAAACCAGTTCTTATGTGCTGGCGATATAACGCATAAGACAGGACTGATAACGCCTGCATTTGGTTGTAAGGCAAGAAACGAGATAATTAATCTAAACTTATATACTTATTGCGGCATTACTCTCAATAATGAAGGCGTATAAGATAAACTTATAGGTATGGATTGAGTGTTAAAGTCTTAAAGGGTTTTATCTAAAATATATCGCTTAAATATACTTCCGATATTATTTTTACAGGTCAACTGAAAGAGAGGACATATTCTTCGCAATTATGATGCGAAAAATATTTTACAGTACAAGTGAACGTCACACAACACAAATTTATTACAATATATGCACAAATATATTACAATACAAGTAGATTATAAAATGCACAAATATTATGGTGATCGATTTATGTGAGCCACGCTCACCATCCTCAGACCAGAGGGATTCACAAAAGAAATATTTTATCTATTCAAAATATTTTCTTATTTTTCTAAAATATTTAGCCATTTTCAAGTACAGTATAACAACAACAAATTAAAAACGGCAGCATGCATATTCAGAGTTTCTCAGTAATTTATAATAGTAATAATACAGTAGTCATTTCACAAACTTAAGATGTTTTATGAATTAAACTGTAAAACAAAGAGGGTTGGAACGACAAAACATTGATGTCTTCAGTGGAGTGGCTGTGAGTTAACAAAGAAAATAGAAACACTCAAAGAAGGAGTTCATCTATCAAGTCGAGCAGGAATTAATTTAATACTTCCAAGAGCCGTACAGATGTCTGCAACAGTGTAATCAATCTGGAAGACTCGCACAAAACACTCTTACAGCGTCAAATTGACTAGATGAAATCTTGTTAAGTGAAATATGGGCGAAAACTTTACCATCTGCAGAACAGAGTGAGAGAATAAGTTTTTAATAAAGCCAGTCTCGCGCGGCTCAGATTAATATTAATGGAGTCGAAGAGATTCGAAGGAACAGCTCTGCCCGGATTACTTATACATGCAAATTAGAACGAAGTTTTCATTTTTCTCCCCGCCACGTGAAACCCCACATGTTGACACGGTGACACCTTGCGTCGTGCTTCGCCTCGCTTCGTTCCCGTTCTGTCACCGTTCCCTTGGTAAACACTGTCACTCCCTCACAGTCCAACCGGTGTTACACCTATGGTCATTATTCTCTCCGTCACGTGAAACCACACATGTTGAGACGGTGACACCTTGTGTCGTGCTTCGCCTCGCTTCGTTCCCGTTATGTCACCGTTCCCTTGGTAACCTATGAAACTTCCACGTATGATTACTTTTAACTGTGTATCAACATGTCAAACATTCATTTATGATTGTGTAGTCTACATGGACATTCATAATTAAATCGTCATAAAGACAATAACGTAACAAGACGTGTTTATGGTAACGTATGACATTGTTAACAGTTTTGCCCCACTCAGAATAGAATTCCTCAATGTCGTAATATTCTGTAACTTCTAGAATGTTCTTAAATACTTTTTGGAAACCACCCTTATCGTATATTTCGTTTAAAATAGCTGGCTGTCTGTTGAAGTGTATTATACAGTAATAGGAATGCCTATTTCTTATTACATTGAAGCAAGACAGTATCCTGGTTTGTGTAGGTTTGATTATCAATATTGATAAAAAGTACCATAAAAACTTTATGTATCTGTTATAAACAAATTGGATACATACATGTATAAGAAAGGATAGGGACAATGCGAGAAAATAATATGATCGAAATATAAGTTTTACGAAAGAAAAGTGATTATTTCATCTTTATAAAAACATTAAAATTAACAAAAGGGGGCAGTATGTAATGATGTATTAACCACCATTCAGGGATGTCCATAGCGTTTTTATGTAATTACTTTAGAACTGTGTTGTTATAGTTTGTTCTAGATGACTTTAATAAAAAGTGTGTAATCTGTTTAGAAATCATAAAACAAACGTACAACAGAGCTCAGTAAAAGCCACCGTATTGGAATGATGGTTTGGAAGAAGGGGATTGTCTCAGAAATCAAAGCCCCCCAGGAAGGGCGGAATGGAACAGTGCCGAGTCATCACTACATAAGCCACACATAAAACTGCGATTGTCAAAACTAGCCATGTTATTTATGTAGCTGTGTTCCCTTCCCCTCCCTGTAGCTACATCATGGATGTTTATCTGTAACAAAGGGCAGTGGTTTATGTTGTTGCCAACCTGTAAGTGCTGGATGTTGTCCTCAATAGGGAGTCGCACAATGTAATGAAAATAGTCTTTTTAACTGTACCACAGAGAAACACTGAAAATAGAAATACAGCTCACTTTCTTATGGCTACAAAATAATTACTACATTAAATTTATCCTTGAGAATAGGTAGGAATAAGGGATGTACTGACAAAGTGCTGGTCCTGCCATCATATGGAAAACAGGAGAAATAAATGCTTGGCACATATTTAGCGAACTATAGGATGCGATCTCTGTTTCCTTCTTCTCTGTGACTATACTCGCCTGTTCACACGGGCCTGAAGGCATGTGTGCGAACTTTGTGCAACAAGTGAAGACCGACCGTTTGCTCAGTTGGGGATTCAAACCTTGGACATAACCCTCCGCAGTATAAAACCTTAGTCACTGAACCTCCAACCGAAAGTATGATTATTCTTTTGTTATAAAATAAAATTAATATTATTGATTGACAAATGTTAAATCTATTTTTCGTATTAAGTGTTTATATTTGTGGCAAATCAAGGGCATAAAGAAGGAATTAATAGAAATACGATAATCATCTAGACACTAGAGGTAAAATTCGAAATTGCTGCAGTTTGGTTAAAAATATAAAATGTTACTTTCAACATTTTATATTTTTTATAAATTTAATAAATTTATAAATTTTTAAATAAATTTATAAATTAAATATAATAAATTTTTTATAAATTTAAATAAGCGTTTAATTCAACTAAATGTACTAGTGCCTTGACATAACTGAATCTATATAAGTGTTCCGAGTCATGTGTTAAGGAGAATAAGCTATAAGGCGATGAAAAATACTCATTAGGAGCCACCAAATCCACCCTACGTTCGTGACGTCATAAACCAGGAGTAGCCGTGATCTCTGAGAAGTCGAGATCCTCTTAAATAACTTGTGATGTTTAACGGTGGCAATCAAATTACCTCAAGACCTTTTATGTATATAAATTAACTAAAACGAGGACTAACAAAAGATTTTGTTTCTACGTAAATTAGAGGACAAGTATGTTAAATTTTGATACGATCAGAAACAACAAATTATATTTAAAAATGTTAAAAATTTTGTTCGTATAATTTTACTCACTAAGCTTCTCAATACAACTCTAGAAAGTAGAAAGTAGGCTCTTTTCTAAAAGAAAGAGCCAACAACATTTAAGATTTTTTTAAAAGAAATTGAAAAATTTCAAAATGATGTACCGGAGGCCTGTTTCGCTTCACGAAAAACGCAAAAAAAACATGGGTTTCTATTTCAAGGATTCGGTCCGTAATAACGATCGTATCGTAACACGAAGTGTCATTTGATCGGCGAAAAACTGTTGTAGTGGACCTCAAGTTGGTTTTTGTAAAGAATTTAGTATTTTCATAATTTTTCTGCAGTTAAATATGTGAAAATGTACATGTAATTCTAGACAATTTAATATAAAAAAACTCATATTATAAACTTATGGTCCTCTATATTGAACGTTTTATAATCATACAGTGTTCACTTTATAATTCGTTGT
The DNA here is from genome assembly GCA_035578905.1 of Stictocephala bisonia. Classification (NCBI taxonomy): domain Eukaryota; kingdom Metazoa; phylum Arthropoda; class Insecta; order Hemiptera; family Membracidae; genus Stictocephala; species Stictocephala bisonia. The sequence goes on along the minus strand of JAQJVL010000030.1, from coordinate 4,622,481 downwards.
AATAATAAACACAAACCGTACAGTTGACATAGAACAGCGTGTTTTAGCCCGCTGACGGTAAAATTGCATAGGGCTGTCGACTTCCCTGCGGTGATTTGGCAATTTGGAAAACGGCCGCATTAAAATAATATAAATAATGTATCAAGCAATAAAAAACATATTTACTGCGCTTACACTTTAGGATCAGTCATTTGGGGCCTACGCCCACGGTTCGTTAATATATTATATATATCATTCCCTACATAACTGATCTAGCACATAACCTAACCTAACTTCATCTGAACAAAATTAGCCTAACCTACCCTAATTTAACATGCATACTTTTTACAAAAATAACATTTTGTATTGAAAATATTTTAAGAGGAGTGATCCTTTAAAATAATTAATATATGTGTTTTATCCAACTGATGGAAGTTGTTAGGGTTAGAGTACATCAACCAAAACGTTACTTCTTGGCTATAAGATGAATAATATTTTATTTTTCCGCTAAGTAAAGTGTACATATAGATCACGAGATAGCACATGTAATTAACGTATTAACGTTGGCAATATGAAATGAGTTCGTAAGTAAGGTGGGTATGCCGCCAGGCGTGTTTTTGTGACAGCGACAGTCTAGGCGGAGCCTCACTCTCAACTCTCGGCGAACAGAAATTAATTAGAGTTTAGCGCCAGAGTTTAGTTAGTACAAGATTGAAAATTAAAACAACAAAATAATGTTCATTGTTAGGTAAATGTAATAAGAAATGTTCATTAATGAATTTCGTTACATTTTAATTTTGTCCGTCGAAAATTAGTTGAAGTTGAAGTTGGTTTTCTAAATAGAAATATATATTGTTAATTAAGTACAAAGGTTCGTCTGTATTCCACGACTGGCTTTGTGAGGAATTTCATAATAGCAGCAAATAGTGCTCTAAATTATGAAACGGCATCCCCAAAGTACTCTGTTTCACAAGGTTCCTGACGGATTATTCCGGACGATGGCGATAAGATGATTATACACTCGCTTGTCAAGTTTCAGCCTCACACTTTCCACGTTCTTGTTTCAACTTGCTAACTACGTCTGCTCGATAAATCTTGTTGCCTCGGACACGTATTAATCCTGACATTTTTTCACATACAGTGGGAATTCGATTATCCGAACTAATTGGGACCAGCAGTAGTTCGGTTAATCAAACACTAGTTAGAATATTGACTCCCGTACTATGCTGTTAATATCATAGGCCTACTGTTTATAGTTGTACTGTTTTTGTGTAAAAGAAGTAAAACAAACTATAAACACAAAACTAGAAAAAAATTAACTTTACTAATGTAAGAGTAAACCAAACAATTCTTCGGATAATTGACGTTCGGATAATCAACGTTCACTGTAGATATGTTTATATTTGTTTGGTAAATCCAGAATTCTAATAAACTTCCGTTAGATTCTATGTAGTTTATTTTATATTTATGTTTGAATATTTTTATAAAGGACTAATGGACGCGGTCATGATAAGAAAAGGAGTTTCAATGTATGGCTTTGAGGCTTTGAGTAAAAATGAATTTTGAAATAGTTTTGTAAAGAATAAAATAATGAATAACTGATTACTTATAAGTGATTGCAGACTTAACTTGTGGTTCCTGATCCTCTGTACTGCCACAGAGCAGAGGTCACATACAAAAGTGCGCTGAATTGGTGTCGAGTAGTTAGTTCTCCAGTTCACCGTGCGGATGGCAGGGCTAGCACCGTTGTCAGTCCATCCTCAAAATTTTCAAGGATAAATGCAGTAATGATTAATACAAATACATAAAGACGTACATCAGTCGTAATCAATTTCTAACAGCCACTGAGGTGACGAGGCCATAAGACAGTAACCTCTGTTTTTTTCTTCTCTGTGGTACTTAAACTGAATTTGAAACGCACATTAGAAATTCCCTAAAAAATTTCAGTAAAGCATTGATACAAAAAATATTCAAAAATAATCTTTAGTCGTATGTGTTGTGAAAGGCAGAAATATAAGGTGGTTTTTTTACTGAACCGAGATCATACATTTTATTTGTTATAACCAAATTTGATACAAACTGATAGAAAATGTATATTTGAACATTCCACTCGTATTATTCAGTGATATTAGAACAAAAACCATAAAAGTAGACATACAAATAACGTTTCAATATTCACTATGCAGTAGATTGAATGTCCGAATATTACGCCAGTTATGAAGTATTTCTTTCCTGTTTGGGGCTCAGTTTTGGAATCACCGTTTCAGCGGTTAATTTGTTTAGCAAATAGCAGTTTTAAATAGCAATTCTCGGTTATCTTTGATTTCGTACGTGCATAAATGTTGGAAAAATACACTAAAATTATTATCTACAAAACTCTGTTATGGTAACATAATTATTAATCATAATACACCCTTCCAAAGGAAAATAAATAAAACGCAGACTACTTGGGCGGGCGAAGGGGAGTTCGGTTTATAAATACCCCCGAGAATACTAACTAATTAAGACACTGTTATCACTGTCCGGACGAGCAGCTGTGATTTCAATTAACGAATTATAATCAAATTAGCAGAATCCGTTTTAATCCCTAGAAACTGATAATTGAATCTGGGTGTAATATTGTATTCCATTAGAGCAGTTGAAAGCGCTGTATTCGCTACAATAATAACAATAATTAAAGGATTTTAATCAAGCTAAAATATTCCGCCATCTTGACAAGTCCGCGATGGGGAGACAAAGACGATGCTAATTAGCGATGAAAAGAATAATAACAGACGAAAGAAGACGCTTTTCTTTGCATTAAACCATCATAATTAGCTTGCTCTCTCTACTTATTCTATCTGCATATTTTTAACAGCTGACTCGAATCGATGGATTTGCTCCAAACTTAAGTTCAGCCCTGTTTAACACTGCCTGCTCATTAATAAAATGCGGGGCTTTCCTTTGAATTTATTTGCGAGTCATTTTTATATCCGTTTATAAACTTTCAATTCCAGACATTGCGATTTGTTGGCATTTGTTTATCTTGTAAAATATTGATGCAATGTCGCTTTTAATCGACACACTGTCGCTTTGACGTGATACTATAGTGTTTTGACGTGTTACTTAGACCCTTTGAAGTAATAAACTGACCGCTTGTCGTGATACAATGTGCTTTTGGCGTGATACAATGATACTTTGACGTGTTACTTACTTAAACCCTTTGACGTCATAAATTGACCGTTTGACGTGATGTCATGATTGATTGATGCCATGAAAGTGTTATTCTAAATGTGCCTTTTATTAATACTTCGTTTGTGTCAAATGTTCCTTCTATGACAACTACGACAAGAAAGTTTACTATAGCTGACATCATCATCATCACTAAGGTGTTTGTAATACTACGTTTTATGTTTTTTTTTTACCTCTAAGCTCGCAGATTGATTATCCGCTGTGTTGCGGATTGAGCGTGGTTGTCAGATTGCCTACACTGGTGGGTTAACTGAGCACGCACGCCACACTACGTAGCCTACATGCACTAGAGTGCTTGTTCTAGGATAAAAACTAGGACAAGTTACCTTTTATTAAGAGGAATCGTGTAGTAGTTACAAATGTGGTTTATTGTTTGTTAGTTAACCCGCTAAATTAGTTTTTGAAATTCCACACGTAACATAGAGTTGTTAAAATTGTTTTACGAAACTTAAGTTTTCTCTTTCAATAGTTCATATCATTAGCAACTAATTTCTGAAATTAAAAGGTTATCGACTGCTAAATTTATCTTTTTTTTTTTTGTCAATTTCTGTGTTACTTTATAGACGATCTGTTCTCTCCTCTTCTCTATTTCTACAGGCACGGTGACCGCTCAATGATCGCCAGTGGCGTGTAAACTACTGGAGAAATCTAATGCGTTCTACTTGGGTGATGTCCATGGTACAGATGCTATCTCGAAGATCTACTATTTATTAAAGTCAAAGCTTATGAGATTTTTTAAAAACAGTTCTTAAAACTCCGCTTGTAAATCGTAAATCAAATTTAGATACGATCCAAAATTCTAAATGTTACATTGGAATTAAGTTCAGTTCAAATTGGAGTTATCGACTTGACAAACCAATATTTTTCATATAAAGTAATTTTGCTAATTGCAATTGACTTTAATCCAGTTTGATAATGGCCCATTTACGTCTACATTCATCATATGTATACTTTACACATTGCAGTATGTTGAATGTTCGGAAATACTAAAATACTTTTCAATTTGAATTTTTTTCACAATCACGGACGTCAATCAGCTGTTTCGTACAAACTGGCTCTGTTAATCCTTCCTAATCTTTACATTCCCAGACGTTTCAGCCAAGACGGCACTGACAAGAGTTTTGGTCCGCAATTATCTAAACCAACGGGAGCAGAAAAGGTGAGCCAAAACATGGTGATAAATCAATTTTAATTGGGTTAGCATGGCATTGTGAGCGGTTAATTAAATTCCAGCTAAAAGAAACTTATTCAAAGTAGTTCCAACGTGAACGCGCCGGAAATTAGCAGACAAACAAAAACCGGACAGACGTAAAAACAAAGCGGTCAAATGACACTGAACGAGTTGTATCTTTCATATTTATACATTTTTACCTATTAGCATCATAAATGACGTTTTTCTTGTCTAAGTTAAGGCCCGTCCGGGGCACACAGGGAAACTTCCGATCAGGAAGTAAAGATCTTTAATGATCATCGACCATATCTCGTTGGCAGCGACTAAGATGTATTTATCTCTACTCTTAACAGTTCATTTGTAAACAATTTATTAATTATAATCACGAATTTTATCTTTCTAGTCCTCACTGTGGTATTTGGCTGAAAACGCACTAATTTTAATGTGTGAATTATCATATTATTAATGTGTAAAATTACAAACTTTTTATGGTGCAATTTTGATAATTACTTGAATTTCTTAATTCAGTCTCTGTGGGATTTATACAACAATTCCAAATACACTTGAATCTTAAACGCTTAAATTATAGATACAATCAGTATTTTTTATCATCAAAGAGAGAAAATTAGTACTTTGTGCAACAGACTGCACCACAAAACAACCTTAGTTAGTTTGATTAGAACGAGGTCATTTCTTCGTTCTCTTTCTAAGAAGAGACGAAGATTCTGAAAAGAGTGGAGAAGACCCAACATTTTTACTAGTAAAAGGGAAGAAAAAAAGAAATAAAAAGAAAAATAAATATAGCCAAAGAAATGAAAATAACTCTACTTATGTTAAGAACAACACAAAACAAACAGGTAGTAAAATTGCAGTAAACACAAAAACATCCATACCATTTAACAGTTTGACGATACTTGGAGATAGCCACGTCCGACATTTGGCAGGTATGATTGGCGATAAATTGAGACATGGCCCTTTGGTAAGCGGAGTTTGCAAACCGGGAGCCGGCTTACTTGACATTAAGCCTACTGCCAACCCACCAACTAAAGATCACTGCTTCGTGCTGATGGTGGGTACAAATGATGTAGATAATGGAAGAGAAGACCGCATTTTTAACTACATGGAAGAGGTGCTACAGACCTGCACAAAGACATCAAACGTTCTTATAATACCACTGACAACTAGGTACGACCATAATTTCTCGAGCCCTATTCACCACACCATCAGGCAGATTAACAACGTTTTACTTAAGATGTGCAGCCGAATTCAGGGGGTCGATATGATGGACATTAGCCGGATATCCAGACGACACTACACTTCACATGGACTTCATCTGAATTACAGTGGGAAACGTCTCCTCGCCGGCCTTATAGCGGAACGGTTGAAGAGGGTGAAATTAATAAGAAATCAACGCCGCAGCATTCCTGATGTGTCTTCCACCGCCCTCTTGTCCTCACCGGAGACAACCACATCCACAATGCAGTTTCTGACCTATGCTGAGGCCGCTTCCGAACCGAGGGGCACCAGGAACTCCTTAGACCATCCTCAAGAACCAACTATTACTAGTAGCCCTGTAAAAAATAACGTTTTTTTATGCCAGAACACTCTGGTAACTACGACATAGAGACATCAGGCCCACCGTTCAGTAAATCTCAAACTGCAACCAACATTCCCTCTTTTCCAAAACTTCATATTCTCCATCAAAATGCCCAGATTGCCACGAATAAAGATGGCGAGCTTGCCATATTGTGTGATGAGCTTAAGCCTGACATATTCGTAATTTCTGAGCATGGTTATTTACAAGATACAATCCCAAATTTCAAAATTCAAAATCACGTATTAACAGAAAGTTTTACTCGAAAATATCATCGAGGGGGTGGTGTGGCAATATTTGTAAAAAACTCATTAAAATGTCAGCCCTTTAAGGTTCCGTTTGCAGTGGATCTGGATTTTGAAGTTGTAGGCATTACCTTGGAGACAAAACAGTACGGCAAATTGACTGTTATAGGACTGTATCGATCACCAAATAAACAGTCAAATCACGATGCATTTTTTCAAAGACTAGACTCACTCTTAAATATTTTACAGTCACGTAAATCCAAATTCATTATAATTGGTGACTTTAACATCAATGTGATAGACCACACCGACCCCCTCACCCAGTGGCTTCGCGACGTTTTAATTTCCTTTCATCTAAATTGGTCTGTGAATACACCAACTAGAGTGACGTCCATGTCTAGCACAGCCCTCGACAACGTTATAATGAATGTACCAAACACTTCAGTTTCTGTTGTTAAGACGGCTATCTCCGATCATTACGCCCAGGAGGTCGTGCTTAATGGATGTGTTCCAAAAAAAGAAAAATTGCCATCCATTCCTAAACGGATTGTTCAGCCCCAAAATATTAAAGAATTAAACTTTCATCTAAAAAATGAAACATGGGAGGTCCTACAAAAATACAATAAGCCAAATGAAGCATTCCAGGCTTTTCATGGTCGCTTAAACTATTATATAGACATATCTTGTCCATTTAAAAAATCCAATAACAGGCCGAGAATGCAAAAGAATAACTGGATTACACGGGGTATTCTTGTCTCAAGACAAAAGCTAAAGTTTTACCACTCAATTTTTACAACAACTCAAAACGAAGAGTTCAAATCTTTTTTCAGAAAATACAGAAACATTTTTAAAAAAATTATTCGGGCCGCTAAAGCTTACGAAATTACTAAAACGTTAAAGAAAACTGACAATTTTTCAAAAACAGCTTGGAAAATAATCAACAGTAATACCAAGGAAGAATGCAGTAAACTGAATAATCCGATCTCTATAAACAAAAATAACAAACTCATTGAAAACCCTCTTGAGGTCGCAAACGAGTTCAATGATTTTTTTGCTTCAGTTGCATTGACAGTTCCCATTAATCTCCAACCCCACCAAAACCTCAAAATTGCTAGGGAACCTGTAACATCCATGGTACTGACCCCTGTTAGCGAGGAGGAGGTTGATCGGGCGATACAGAAACTGAAGTCGAAAAAAACCTGCGACATTAATGGCATGTCAGTGTGGATGCTCAAAAACTGTTATACGAGTATTTTGACACCACTTACAAAATTAATAAATCTTTCTTTTGCGGATGGGGAATTTCCTGATTCCTTAAAAACAGCAAAAGTAGTTCCCATTTATAAGAAGGACGACCCAACTGTAGCAAACAACTACCGTCCTATATCAATTTTGCCAGTCTTGAGTAAAGTCTACGAGAAATTATTTCTCGAAAGACTTCTAAATTTTCTGGAAACTAAAGAAATTCTAAGTAAACAACAATTTGGTTTTAGGAAAAATTTAAGCACAATTGATGCAGTGACAAATTTTATGAACAATGTTGTCGAGGGGCTGGACAGAAGAGAACATGTGCTCAGCATATTTCTCGATCTCTCCAAAGCATTCGACTGTGTGCATCATGAGACACTCCTGCACCAGTTGGACGAATGTGGCGTGCGGGGTCTGTCTCTTCAATGGCTGGAGTCGTACCTAAAAGACCGAGACCAGTGTGTTCAGACCTCGGGTGCCACATCCAAAAAAGTAAAGCTGACCCATGGAGTCCCGCAGGGATCAATTCTTGGACCAGTATTATTCCTAATTTATGTCAATAGTTTAAATTCACTAGTCCAGAATGGACAAGTAGTTCAATATGCTGACGACACGACTGTCTCTTTCCGAAATAATACTTTGCAAAATCTAGAACTCATTTCATTCATTGAACTAAATTCATGTATTCAATTCTTTTCTGATCTCAATCTCAAAACAAATTCAACTAAGACAAGTTTCATTAATTTTAGTCTTCGACAGCCAGAAGATGAATACAAACCCTCTATTATGATCGATGATGAGTTTCTGAAAGAAGCCACATCTGTCAAATTCCTGGGGATGCACCTTGATCCAGGGCTGACCTGGGATGATCATATTAATCACATTTGCTCTAGAGTTTCATCAAACATTTTTGCTTTGCGTAAAATTTCCAAATTTTGCTCCCTGGAAGTCTTGAAAATAGCCTATTATGGGCTAATATACCCCCATTTGGCATATGGTATAAGACTCTGGGGAAGCTGTTCTAAATACAAACTAGAAAGAGTCTTTCGACTCCAAAAGAAAGCAATCAGAATCATTCAAAAATTAAAAACCAGAGAGTCGTGTCGGGACGCTTTCCCGGAGCTGGGGTTTCTGACTCTGCCCTGCCTTTATATCCTCGATGTGGTCATGTACTGCCGCTTTAAGTGCCAGTTGGTGCGGGGCAGTGACATTCACGTCTATGAGACTAGAGGCAGGGACAACTTGCGGGCTCACCAACATAGAACATCGGCTTTTGAGCTTCTGCCATCACAAGTCGGGGTCAGATTAATCAATGGGCTCCCTGAGGGTGTCAAGCTAATACAAAATCAAAATCAATTTAAGAGTCAGCTAAAACAATATTTGCTAACAAAAGCGTTTTACTCGGTTGATGAGTTCACGATGAGCCACTGGAGTTAGAACATTGTAAAATTCCAACATCAAAAGGAGGGTCTGATGTCCAAATGAATGAACGAATGGCTGTATGAATGTTACACTTATATGTTTGAATGGATGACGAATGAATGCCATGACTTTAATTGTTACCATAAATTATTTATCTATTTTGACGATTGTGATACCATGTGAACTGGTTTTTATGCAATAAAACTATTTGTATTTGTATTTATTTGTATTCAGATAGAGTTGCTTTTAAGTCATACTCTTCCTTTCAAAAAAATGGGTCTTTAAAAAAAAATCCCCAATCCTGAAATTACATTCAGATTTGAAAAGGGTGTTTTGAAAAGGGACAACCATTTGAGTTCTAGGTATGATTATGGTGAGAGGATTAAATGGCTGACATTGTTCTGTCTTTCATTCTAAGGGACATTAAAATTAGCAAGTACAATAGGTATACATTATGTGGTTTGGATCCCACAGTAAACTACAGGCCCTTCAATGGGACTTATTACGCTGAAAGAAAAAATAATTTTAGATCACTCCTACTTATTTATAAATCTATTCAAATCAATATTAAATCATATATCTGAACTGGTGTAGGCATATGTAGTTACTGGAAATACAAATGGGGATTCTAACCAAACTATGGATCACATAGTTACAGAGTGTCCCTCTTCGCTATTTTACGGGGGATTAGCTTGCATAAAATAAGTGAAGCAGATCTTAAATGACTTGATGGATTGGATTTAGCTTTGTGACAGGAGATCACTTTATATTTTTATTAATATCCTTTATATAATTGGAGATGTTTTTAAATTATAAAACACAGTTTTTATATAATTTTATATTTATAAATGGTAGTTGACAAAAGACCATACGCTGTATATATTTACTCATGTAATACATTCACGTTACTTTTTATAAGTATTTTAAATTAAAAGTAGTATATCTTAAAAGACAGGAAAACAATAAATATAAATTTTAAAATTTGATTTTATTAAGCCGGTGTAAAAAACCGATCATAGTACAGGAAACATTTTTTATTTTCAAAGAAAAAAATGTTAATTTTGTATAGCCTTCTGCAGAAACGAATAAGGTGGTTGAAAACGATATAAACTAATTTATAAATTGAAATAAGATATCTCATATTGCAACATATCGAGTTTATCCAGACAGCCTTTATGCAGTTTTCCTATTACATGTATTCAAATAAACATGTTATTGGAGCTTTTTACATATTTTTCACTCCCACCTATATTCTATATTTACGGTTATTATTATTATTATTTTTCAAGTGAATATCTCCACAATGAACTCCACAAACACTAATCAATAGGCATTTTTCAGTGGAAATACCAATTTTTTACAAAAGAAATTTTAAAAAATACATAAAACTATGTATATAACATTATAAGTAGGCCTACGTTGTTTCCCTCCTAAACACGGATGTGACATCAATTTATTTCTACGAGAAATAAAAACCGATATATTTAACAAAACTGTGATATATCTAACTGATGTATGTGGATTAGATTTACGGATGGCAAATATGTTCATCAAATCGATATATCGGAAACTAAATATCGATCGAACGATAATACCGAAAGAAAAATATCGATACATCGAGTAACTGATATATCGAATTGAAAAATGATTTATCTGTTTAAAATTATGAACTAATTCTTGTCATAACCAAAAATACGCTCATGTTTTGTTGTCACTATTTAGAATAGCCAACTGAGTGTAAAAATTAAATACATTATCTACACGACACAAGTTTTAGTCTGTGGCGTTGATTGAAATAATCTAAATAAGAATAATTACACCTTTAATTATTATGTTAATTACCGGTATAAAACAATGGTGTAGAGTCAACATTGCTAACGATTGTTCCAGCTACTGGTCTACAATAAACTACATTTTAGTGCGTTAACCTCACGTAAAAAAACTAAATAAATTTACATTATTATTTCAATGCATGTTTTGTACACATAAGATGCAATTTAAGTATGTTTTCTTTCTAATCGTGACGATATAGGACCGAAATATCGATACGGTCGATAATAACGAAAGAAAATATCGATACGGTCGATAATATTGAAAGAAAATATCGATACGGTCGATAATATGGAAAGAAAATATCGATACTATTATATCGATATATCGAAACATATTTATTGATATTTTCTATATATCGTTGCCATCACTAATTAGGTTAGCAATATGTATTCACGATTAACATTATACTAAACTAACACACATTATCTGTCGAATATCTCAGTTATAATTCGATGTATGAAAAATTCTATATCACATTCGTGTTGAGGAGAAAAAACTGCACAAGAATAATGTAATATACATAATTTTCTGTGTAAAAATTGTTTTCGTTTTTAAATTTATTGGTAAAAACATTATTTCCACAGAACATTTTCTATGCATTCGTTTTCGTAGAGTTAATATAGTACAATTTGAAATTTACGCTTTTATTTCAAATTTTATTATATTTATTGGTACACAGGCCAATATAACACTTTACATCAACATGGCCGATAACCATAATAACAAGGTAAGATAGTCTCAACAATAATTCGCAAAAAAAACCAATGACTAGCAATTAATTAGCGAATAGAATACTTACATGCAATTCAAAGACAGGGCTATCAATATGGTAGTAGACATATTAAGTACATGAGATAAAACGAACATATAAAAACTAAAGGATTAACAACAAATAAGATTAACAATATAACAAAAAACTGTAATTGATTGACAGAAAAACAGAAGGTAATATAATAGGAGAAAATAGATTACCAAATAGAAAAAAACCAAGAACAAAAAATTATAACAGAATAAAATTCTATAAACATGTCATAAATCATTATCTTTATAAACATAATTTTCTGTTAAGTTATTTTTTAATAAACAATTGATTTGTTTAATAACGTACTGTAACTATAATAACAATATTATAAATATACATAGATAAACATGGTGACAATAGGATCAATAAGAAAACCACAATAATACACAATGCAATAATATTATAATAATCATACTGTGACAATAAAAAAAAAGACTCAAACCTTACGGAATCCTTTGTTAACATGCAAACAATTCATAAAGGATAAGACAACCAGAGCACTGGACTAAGAAAATAAATAATAATAGTAACAATTACAAAAATAGAAAATATCACAAAACAAGAAAATTTGATCTATTATAATATGACAAAAACTAGATAACATTATTAACACTATATTTATCAACAAAGATGGTAACAATATAAATTAACAAATAATAAATAACTCATAAAACGATTCGAGAAGAGACAAGTTGGAGGGGGTTTTGGTATTGATATGGTTTAATTTACTTTTAAGATGTTTAGTTTTTATTGAAATTTATGATAAGGTAATGAGTAACACCAAAAGATGACGGGAGTTCTTATACCTTCCGAAACGTCGTGTTTGTCTTCAACACTTGAAACGTTGGAAGTCGCTAACAAATTAACAATACAGAAACGTTTTTAGTTCTAGACTGTGTTTTCCTACAAGAATATAATCTGTTGCACAGGAACAAACCCTGAGGAATGTCCTTGGGGTGGTATTTTCCCTCTACAAACTACTGTATCTCTAACGTAACTAAAAAATCAAGGGGCCGTTTATCTCCAAGAAACACGCCCAAAAACATGGTTTTCTATTTCAACGATTCGGTCCGTAATAATGATCGTACCGTAATACTTGACAGGCGAAGAACTGTTTTACTGGACTAAAGTTGGTTCTTGTGAAAACATTTTTATTGAAAAGTATTTTAATGATTTTTTTTACATTTAAATTTGTGAAACTTTACAAGCCATTCTTGACGGTTTTAAACTAAAAAACTTTTTAATCAATTTATTGACCACTAGATTGGAGCTTTAATAATCATACAGTGTTCACTATAATCCATTATTAAATAAACACGAACCTTCCAGATAAAATAGAACAGCATCTTTTGGCTAGCTTATGGTAAGACTGATGGCTACTACAGGGCTGTCGTCTTCCCAGCATGACTTGGCGGTTCGGGAAACGGCTTTCTAAAGTGTTTGTGATAATTTACAAAACTACAATCCTCTCGCCCTGGTCGTAAACAGTGTACTTAGTACATTCTCCCACGTGGGTCGTACGACTTCCGTCCGACGACACATGCCGTAGTGGTCGTGTGTATGACTGCGGCGCGATGGTATCGAATAATGGACACATCCTGGGTCCTTATCAGATGCCCTGGACGGGGAATGCCGGGACCGCCTTATCCCCTGGATCGCTGATTAACACATCGCCAGCCCCTGCATTGTTGCACTGCGAGAACCCTTATCAGGGCTGATATCTGCGATAGTACCAAGGGGATTTATAATGCACACGCGGCTTGTGATTGTGTGTAAGTGACGATAAACAGCGGGGGAATGTCGGATAGTATCTACCACTGGTTATTGTCTATTGTTGACAATTTTTAAATAGGCGATTAACATGAATTCCAAGTGACTTGTCATATAGCAGAACTATGCATTTTGTCTGACAGAATTGTGTATCATGAACTGAAAGCAGGCAGAAACGAGAGTATATATTATAAACGCATCGTTAACATTATATCACATTGTCAAAACGTAACATAGCAATTTTCAAAACGAATATTTTAAAATTACTAAAAATTGCACATCTCATTGGAAGTGCAAAGTAAATTTTTTTATTGATATAAGACTTGTGAATCCTAATCTACTATTCCAAAAATTGTAAAATTTATTTGTTAACAACAGATCCACGTTTAATATGCGTAGCTTACTAGATTTAAGCTGCATCCATGTTGAAGCATAACATAAACAAACAGTAGCGAAGCTCAGCCGTTTTACTTGCAACCAAGCGACGCTAGCGATCCTGGCGGTGGTCTAACAAACAACTGGCGGGGTAAGCGCAGAAATGCCGTAGTTCTCGATATGACCACTAGGATCGCTAGCGTCGAGCAGTTTGCATTTTTCTCAAGAGTAAGCGTAGCTACTGTGTGTTTATATTATACTAGTGTTCTAACATTTTAGGTATTTACAATGCGTTAGGTAAGAAATCTGCAAAATTTGGAATACAGTTAGTTAAATTAGATCACAGTAAAATAATATTTTATTATTTTAAGATAGTTTAAAAGTAACTATATATTGTGTTGGTTCATATAATTTGGAAACTATTGATTTCATTTCTTAAAAGCTTTTCTTACCAGATGTAACATAACCTCAAACATTTACAGATTTATATTTGTGGTATACCTCACAGAAATACATGCTCAATAAAATAAACTGAACACATTTCGGTGAAATGTGGAAGTGTAGTTAATGGCCCTGAGGAGACGCATGTATTATGTAATTAACTTGGCCCAATTAGACAAGCTAATTACATGGTAGAGGTGGGAAACGTTGCATTTGAAGATGGCGGTGGTGGTGGTTGAAGGCTATTGGTGGAGGAGGTCACGTGATCCATGGCAGTCACGTGACTCAGTCAGCTGATAGTGTTATCACTGCCGCTAGAGTCACTTGCTGCCGCACACTCCTCTCGTAGTGTCTGGAAACGATTTAAAATAAATTTTAGTTATCAGTTAAAACAAATACTATGTATTTTAAATATTTGACATTAGTGATGGTCTAGGGAAGAGAACTGAGTACCAGGCTTGTCATTGGCTGAAAACTAGACTAATACTACGTGGTTCGGATTCCACGTAAAGATGTAGGTCATTTAGTTGCCCTGACTATTGAGCTATTATTAAAAGGCCCTTTCTAAGGAACAGTCAACCCTAGTTAGAAACAATGGCTACACTTGTTCATCTACACTCATTCTCCCCTCATATTCGCCCATATCTTTACGATCGGCGTCTTAGAAATTAATAACAACGAATAATAAATTTACAATTTACAAGAAAATTTAAAAAAACAAAATTTCAATATTAAAGAGAAGGGGCAAATTATTAAAAAATATCATGTCTTGTAAGTTATAAAAATCATTCATGTGCTAAATTTATTTATTCATAAATTTCACAAACGGAAGCCTAAGTGTATAATATTACTAATAAAAAAAACTATAAAAACACTGAGTAAAAAGAACCTACGTGCTAACTACAAATATATTGTTAGTTTTGTTATTGATTAATTTATTATCTACCGTATTTTCAATATTTATTTATTGTTGTTTTTTGGTGTATAGAATGTTTATTTTTAATTTCATTGCTTATTCAATTATGTATTTTCTGGTAATTGCTATATATAATTTGTGGATTATGGAAACTTATTATTTTTGGATACTGTTATTAACATATAGTAATTGTTTACTTTATCATTTGTTGTAATACTTATATATATATATATATATATATATATATATATATATATATATATATTATATATATTATTTATTATACCTTAAGATGCTGGTTGTATTGTATTAAACTTTAGCTGAAGTATTATTATTACAATCCTAGTTTCTTTTTGTTTAAATAGAGTTTACCGTTAGAATAAATGAATAAATCTAACAACAGGGCAAGCCTATATACATATGAATATAAAGTCGTTGTTCACGCGTGAAAATATTTTACTAAAAATTACATAATATTGTGTAATTTTCAAATATTTGGGTCTAAATTTATATTTAGAAAATATGTGTATTAACATGGACAAAAACTAAACAATTTGGTTTATAATTCAAATACATTTGTAAGCCGTATGTGAAGAAACTTCATAAAACTGACCAGCTGGCCATAATTTGAATGATAATATGAAATTTGAATTTGAATAATAATATGAAAATTAAACCATGTACTTTTAGGTTTAAAATGTTGCTCTTTTTTGTGAAGGTATTGAAGTAATAGTTTCAGTATTTATCCACTTCCTAAACCCTTGTGGAATCTTGAAATTTGTGAACTATATTTTTTATTTCAAGAAACATTCAAATATCAAATTATATTTGTTGATTTATTTCCCTTTATAGCATGATTTTCAGACATTTTCTTATTTCGCCTTTTTTACACTGAACACAAGTCTAAACACTCTTAGATACTTCTTCCGGTTGATCTAGATAATGCAGGTAACGGTTAGGCTGAAAATATAAATATGTGAACTTTTGCCGGAGAGACGGCAGGCTGGTCGTCCCGGAGGCCAAGAATTTGTTTTTAAGCTGAACCGCAAAATGTTGATACATATATATTTAGAGGGTTAGAATGTTAGTTTTGGATGTGTAAATTGTGTGTTGTTGTGCCTACTTTTGAAGAGATTATATTAATGACCGAATTCGTAATTCTTTAACTAAATATGAAAGTTATAAATCTAACAAATTAAAATCTACTTTTTTTAAATTAATTACGATCAAAATATCAACAACACTTACAAATATTCAATAAAGGCCACACAAACATTAAATTTTAAAATTTAGTTTAGGTAGGTTATGCCAAAAAAAAAAACACAACAACAAATTATTAATATAATCAAAAGATAAATATTTTCAAAATAAATAATTAAAGCTTTCAATTTTATAAAACATCGCTCCTACAGAAAATTGAATTCTTCGCATAATTATAGTTTTGTTATAAATGCTACCCGAAATTTTAAAAATATTCCATAAACATACAAAATAGTGTTATTATTGAGATCACTCATATGTTGCACTTAATTTTAGCGTTTGTTTTTATTTTTCGTCCTGACGGTACTTCACAGTTATTCGTGCCTCCATCGAACCCCC
Source organism: Stictocephala bisonia (assembly GCA_035578905.1). Classification (NCBI taxonomy): domain Eukaryota; kingdom Metazoa; phylum Arthropoda; class Insecta; order Hemiptera; family Membracidae; genus Stictocephala; species Stictocephala bisonia. The sequence continues at coordinate 4,605,855 of JAQJVL010000030.1, read as the reverse complement.
ACCCAAAGAAGGGCACGCAATTAAAATGTTCGACATCGCTGACAGTCGATGAGTGCAATGCAAATGTGACACTCTATTAACATACAATTAAGTAAACATGCAACCCTTCTCTGAGATACGGGTAATTTGAATTAAACACCTTTCTTAGACCAAATGTTCTGTGAAGGTAACGGTGTTGCCAAGTAAACGGGCCTTTTTTTGGAACCAATTAAATGTAGTAATCCTAATTGTGGACGTATTACAGTCGAAACGTATTGCTGTCAAGTGTTGAGAGAAAATATTAGTTAATATTTTGTGTAAAAATTATACAAAAAGTATCCAAACTCTCAGAAATTTATTCACACTGGATTTTTTTGTGTTAACAAACGTGATGCGTTCTTTTATTTATTTAATTTTCAACAGAAAATCCGTGATAAAATTATGAAACGGCTTCAATAATGCGTTAAAATACAAAATAATTGCGAATTTTTATGTTAACAATCAATAATTTGTTTAAGATGGGATAATTATATAATACAGAACAAACAATTCAAGTGACAAAAACAATCGTAAGTTATACATAAGTAACAAATAACACAACAAACAATATTAGGCTATATACACATAGAAATGTAAATATGCGCAAATGTATATAAAGTTGTACATTTCTGTGAGGGTAGTGTCGTGTATGATTATGTGCGTTTACTATTCTAAGCGGCCTATACATTACACTTGCTTAGCATGGCACACGTGCGCCACACGCTGTTGGTGCAGTTCGCTCTCTGTGACGTGCCAGAGGTCGGCGTTCAACTGTGATATTTTGGTCTTAACACGAAAAATAGCGCTTTAGCCCTTTTGTTGATTGGTGCGATCTATTAGGATGGCAAAGTGAAACAGAGGAGGAGGCAAATATGGGCTGAAAATTGGTCGAAGAAGAAGGAAAATTATTCTGATATGAGACTCCTGAAATTGGGAGAGAGAAGGGCTGATGTATCTTATATAAATATAATAGATAAGAAATATAACTTAAAAATATTATGCACTAGGCACGAGACTGCACACACACTAGCATGTTGGCACGGCGCTTGATGGCCGAAAATCAAACCAGATCTGATTGCCGTCGTGCCCTACAAATTTGTTCCCCGTAAAGTAGCACGTTTGGCCAATATCTCTGGCCGCCATGCTTGCACGGCTTGTGTACGTAGTACGTGTAGTGTAGGGGCCGTTCGTTCCTCGAAAAACGCCCAAAACATAGGTTTCCACTTCAACGAATCAGTTCGTAATTATGACCGTATCGTGACACTTGTCATTTGATGGGCGAAGTACCATTGTAGTGTACCATAAGATTATACAACAAAAATTTAGATTTAAAACCATTTCTTAGCATGTTAACTAAAGCATATAAAGAACATGTGTGCTAAGTTTTATGGTCCAAAACCTTAAAAGTTTTGAAAAACTGTGATCGGTCAGTCAGTGCATTATAGATGCATAACAATATATACGCGTAGAACTTGCGCCGCAAAATAATTAATATCATTCTAAAGGAAAAATTCCACCATTTTGCTGCACACACATTCTACGACCATCCACAGCTTGTAAACGTTCAGCAAAAGCATTGTCAACGCTTTTTTTGAGTAATCAAATCCCAAGCACATCCGTTTCCCGGAACAGAGACTGTGAGCTTTCATTCATTAATTGCAATTTCCACTCGGTGGTGGGCAATCGATTCCGACCAGTATTGGGACAGCATTCCTTAAGTCGAATCCTCATTGAAGGACAGCTCTTTCTTTGGCAAGGTACGTAGGGGTTTCTCGGTTTCCAGAGAACAAGGTGCCGGTTTTTCAGTGGCATATTTCAGATGGTTTGTCCGGATCCATTTGAAAGTTATTTCCGATTGGAATTTTCTGATTCCATGAGGATATTTTGCATAATGAATTGCAAACGTCAGTCAGTTTTCAAGGTGAAGTTGGGCAAGGACGTTGTGATTGAGTATAAGAATATTTGATCCTGATCCTCTTTACGTATCTTTCCCTAGCTGAGGAAAGAGGAGGGTGTATTTTCTATGCTGATATGACTTCGGTCTAATTTTAAAACATAATTTGTTTTAATCTACTTATTAAAATCCATCATTATTATTCATTAGTAAGACGCTGATCGTTAAGATATGAGCGATATGACGAGCGAATGAGTTTGATAAGTGTAGATGAACGAGTGTAGTCATTGTTACTAACTAAGGTCGACTGTTCCTTAGAAAGAGCTATTTATTAATAGCCCAATAGCCAGGGCAACTAAGGGACATATAGCTTTAGGTAGAATCCAAACCACGTAGTGTTGGTCTGATTTTCAGCTGACACAAGCCTGATACTCAGTCCTCTTCCCTACACAACAACATCAGGACCTTGACTACCATCCAACATGGACACTCCAGATACATGTATATACCACTTATGTATGTTTAGGGTGGGGCCGTAAGACACCAATATTCTGTATGTAGAGTGGGTGAAAGGAATAAAATTTATTAATATCGAAACATTTACGTAATGCATCTAATAGTAACTAAAAAACACATCCATTAGCCAAGTCACAAAAAATGCAATAAACTAATCAATTATAAGATTAAAACTAGAGAAACCTTAAGCAGAAACAAAATTTACTTAAATTTTAAATGGTTTGTCTCTAATTTAAGGTAAAGTGGATTTATAAAAAGCTACGCCATTGTAGGAAAACATCATAATATGCAGTTTTAGCAAAAAATATCAACATAAAAGTGCCTATGCTTACCTTTCTTGAGACATAATACAAATGCGCATAAAACTGCAAACCCTCGTCCACTTATTCCGAGAAATTTTACTTAATCAGATGGGTTAATAACGGTCTTAACTAAAACAATATAGAAAGGAGAACCATGTTTTTTTTTTATACTGACAATTGTAGTAGCTAGACAATAACAAAAATAGAAATTTATATTAGGGAATCGGTTTTTGATTTGAAATAAAAAGTAGTCTTGTCATTTCTACGGTCCACAAAACACCCTAGCAAAGACACATTTAATTCGTCATTAGGACTCTCCCCCAGTCACTATTGACTTCTATTTAATTAATAGCCGTTTCGACGCCACATAAAAATCTTTTCACGCTCGTTCAAACAACCCCCTCCCTGCAAAAACCGCCCTTACTTCATTTTCCGTGTCGCGGCCTTATTTTCTCCCAAGTCCTTTCAAATTTGCTTCCAAAGCAGCGGTGAGGGAAGGAAATGTGAAAAATTATCCCCAAAGAATTGAATAGCGTGAAATGATGTAGGGCCGAGAGGGTGTCAGACTTTAATAAACAAGGCGTTTCACCCACAGAATTATGCTTCCTTATCCACAAAGGACTTTCTTATCTTCTCTAATATAAGTTGAATTTATATTTCTACTTATTTACAGCAAAGCCTTTTTGGTAAATATACGCTGTAGAGAGGTACTTCTGTGATGTATTTTCTTATACTTCGTTATGTTAATTGTTACAGGTTATGATAAAACCATTTATAATGTTATATTTATCGTAGCTGTTATACAGGTTTATCACTGTAGTTACATAATTTCCCAGGTATATTGCTTTTCAGATAGTGTTATTATTTAAAAGAGAGTTTTATTTTTATACTTTAAGCTCATATTGCAACAATTTATTCTAAATATATCGGTAGTGTAAATTTAGTTTAGTATTTATCCTGATTCAGACTTAGTATTGCTTCGGAAACGTCTATTTTTAACTGTTTATTAGGTCATAAATTTCCAATATTTTATATTTATTAATAATATCCAATTAAATGAATTTATTTCGTTTTGTAGAGTCTTTTTGTTGAATAAAAGTTCAAATCTCTATAAATGGAAACTCGTTATGTATATGTGTAAAAAAATGGTACAAAATGTTATTTTATAAATGTTTTTAGCACAATAGTTAATGTTTGGTATTTAATTTAGTTTACCATTTGTTATTATTTTGTTTTAGCAGTTGATTCTAAGCCTCTGATTTTGTTTGTTTGGAAGGCAATGTTAAAAAATATAATAATAATAAAAACTGCTGTTATCTAATGGTTGTTAGTTTAAAATAAACACTCGGAAGTCTGTTTGGTGTACTATTAGCTTAGCTATTATTCACTTCAGTGTGTGCTGGAGAGAGAGACAGAGAGAGAGGGAGTCTGCTGGCGCTCCCTCACTACTAATTCCAGTACTAATAGCACTGTACGTGAATGGGAGGGTGGGTGGGTCAGTACCACTGTACGAGAATGGGAGGGTGGGTGGGCCAGTACCACAGTACGTGAATGAGATTTTTAATTGTACTAATTCCACCGAACAGGAAAACTGGCTTCAAGGCACCACAGAGTAGAAAGGAACAGAGGTTGCATAACATAGTGCGTTGAATGGGTGTCGGGTTAGTGTGTGGAGATATTTATCAAGTAAGCCATGTGATGGCAGGCCCAGCACCGTTGTCAGTCCGTCCCTTTACACCCCCAAATTCTCAAGGAAAAACATGTTGAGAATTACGATAAATGTATAAAGATGTACATTAGTCAATGGTCAAGGCTGTGATGTAGTCTACTCCAATTTCTATCGTCGGTAAATTTGTCCTAAATTGTGCTAATATAATAAAGAAAACTTACTGAAGGTTGGTTAAAATAAAGAAGAGATTTTAACTCGAGAAATATTTCTAGGGTGGAAATTTCTTTTTAAAACAAGTAGAAAATCGTCAAGTTGGCAAAGTGCAAGGCCCGTTTCAATATCTGTAATATAAGCTGAGCAAAGTTGTGCAGGCGGGTAAATTGGTTTGTTGTGTCTGTCTACATTAGATAGGGGCGGGCGGCTGTACAAAGAAAACGGCTTACGCGATGCAATTTCGTTCCGAGGACCCAACTTTTATTCCGTGTTTTAATCCATGAAAGTTGGTAAGGAACTGAGCTGGCTAATAAGATTGTCCCACCCTTGCTCTCTGATATTGACTTTTGTATCGTCTCGCTGTCTCTATTATTGTCACGAACCTCCGCCTTCATTTCCTGGGAGTTGCTTTGTCACACGCAAATGTCTTATTTCAAATCAGTGTCATGCGATTCACCTTTTACTAACTTGTCCAGTTATTTACGTGGAATCTTGAGATTTTTACATTTTATTAAAAATGCAAGTATAGTAATAAATGTTTAATTTGGTATGATTTTCTTATTTCCAAAATTAGCTAATTACGTTCTGCAGGATTTAAAAAATTAACACTATTTTATTATATTTTGAACTAACAAAGAGATTCCACTTAATGAACATTGAGTAAGTTTTTGTATAACAAATAACTAGGAATAAGTGTACCTACAGTATTAACGTTAAAATTAGAATAGTTTTAAACACCAAGTAAGAATTTTTGTTAGATTCTACATCTGAGAAAATATTTTAAAATAAAAATGTTTAGATTCTCAGATATCACACGCCGACATAACTTTAAGGCGTAAACGAATGAATAGATGAGTGTAGGGTGAATTTGGATGATCTATGTAGTCTGGTTACTAACTGAGTTCGACTTGGTAGCCAAATAGCCAGGGCATCCGAACTAAGGGGCATCCGAACCACGTAGTGTTGGTCTGATGTTCAGCTAACTAACAAGCCTGATACTCAGTTCTCTCCCCTACACACTATCCGGACAGTGACTATCACTCAATATGGACACCCCATACATCTCTAGTAGTGACCACTCATATGGTTACAATTGAGCGGACGCCGTTAGAGGACCGAGTATAGAACCATCGTCTACAATCTCAAAATTGTTCATAAAATATTTTAAAATTCAAATATTTCAATACGTGTTACGTAGGCATGCGGTATTTTAATACATATGCAAGAATTTATTCGACAAATTAAATTTTTTTTTTAATGACTGAGACGCAAGACAAATAGGGTGTAAATATTTGTTATTTTTGTTGTTTTGTTTTTAGGTATAGGTACATTATCTGATAATGACGTACTGCCGAAGTAGAACTAAACAATATCCTTTTTAAAATAGCATTGTCAAATAGTATTATACTTATTGAAAGTACATGGAATCTCACATAAGTCCCCAGTATTGGAGTGTGCGCTATTAGTAATATGGACTGTCTGCAACAACAAGTCTCTGGCCCTCCCGTAAAAGAACAAAAATCACAGAGAAAAAAAGAAACAGAGGTCGCGTTCATATTGTAAGTAATAATGTCGCCTCAGTATCAGTTATCAATAGATTACAAATAATGTCCATCTGTAAACATCTGTAGTAATAATTACTACGTTGATCTTCAAGGATTTGGTGGGAATACAGGGAGGGACTGACAAGGTGCTGGCCTTTCCATCGCATGGCAAACTGGAGAAATAACTACTCGACACACATTTAGTGAACTAATGGACCTCTATTTCTTCCTTCTATATGATAAAAATACATGTTAGTGTTTACTTTGTATGTCCTCTTACAGTAACTTATGTTAAAGTACATTACCATCACATAATAGTATAAAAAGAGTAGTAATAAAAAGTAAGATATTTAGAGTGTACGAAACCAAAAGGGTGAAAAAACGTAATTTTGGCTTTCAATATTTTTGGTAAATTATATGTTATCATCAAGATAAAAGACTGGATCTTTTCCGTTAATTCACTACCATAACCATAACTTAATCTAACATAACATACCCAAACCAAATCTAACATAGCATAACTTCATAAACAGACCTAACATAACCTAACCAAACCTAACCTAAACAGACCTGACATAACCTAATCAAAGTGGTGGTAGTGAATTAACGTGAAAGGAACACATTTTTAATACTAGACTTCATAGAAGATATGACAATGCCTCTGTGCTAGACAAAATTCAATAAAGTATTTAATTTATCACTCATAATTCCTCCTTGATTCTAGAGCATATCTCAGCAGGTTTGGATTCCATTCCTCCGCGGCCCTCGGTCATACTTCATTCCTGTTCGTGACATAGAATAGCCAACTCCAATTTATTTTGTTTCTGGGTAAAAATATCTCAGATTTGTTGTTTGGTGTGATTTGCCTGTAAAATATCTTTATCGTTTTGTAATAAATTAAAATAAAATGTAAAATAAATTAAAAAGTTGTGTTTAGTGTAAACCGTTTTATGGATAAAAACCATATTATATACTGTATTAAACAAACAAACAAAATTATGAAGTAGATTTTGGGAATATATTTACGGTTTTAAAAATTAAATTTGTCATAATCAGGAGAAAAATACATTTAATGTAATACATTCACTGAAAAGTATGCATTCTCAAAAGCATAAATTACCACATTTTATAGTTCGTGGGCTCTATATTTTGAATTTTCCAAATATAAAAAAAGTAAATTTTTTTAAATATAGGGAAAAATCTTTAATTTCACAATTTTTTACGTAGTACAATAAGTGTATTAAAATATTTTTTGTTCGTTTTTTGAGCACGAGGCAAATACTAAAAAAATCCCTTTCCAAAAAGAAAAATAAAGCGTAAAAAACTTAAAAATTAGTCCCCCAAAATATTTTCAAACAAAAACACTTTATTTTTCCCTATCAGCTGACCCATCACCATTTCCGGAAAAATTCTAATTTAAGAAAGTATATGTTATAAAAAAGGATATAAATAAAAAAATTTCAACTCATTGCTTGCTGTAATAATATTTTATGTGAATACAAATTAACTCTTAATTATGATTTTCTAAGGTTAATCAGCCAAGTTTCTGATTAAAAATCATAAAACCCTTGTTAAAATTAACTGTGGGATACTTAGCGTGCAATATATATTAATTAAGATAAAATACGTTTAATTTGAATTAATTATTTCTGGGAAGACCTGATGGGCATGGTCGTAAGTGTACATCGGAGACTTGGATATTAAAAACTTTAAGAAACTTGCATTTTATATTTTATAATTTCACCTAAGAACTTCCACTTTAGTAATCAATGTCGTCGGCAATACTAGATTTTTTTCATTTCCTTCGGTTTCAGTTGAATTATTGAGTTTATTATACATAGGCTACAATTTTGTTATTTCATATTAAGGAGGCCATTTCACTCCGCGAAAAACACCAAAAACGTGGGTTTCTATTTCAATAATTCCGTCCGTATTAGTGATCGTATCGTAACACTTGAAGTGTCATTTGAAAGGCGAACAACTGTTCCAGTGGACCATAAGTTGTTTTTCGTATTAAAGTAAGTATTTTTTGTAATTTTTCTTAAGTTAAATATCTTCACATGTCACAAAAACAACAACTAACCATTGTTCACCATAAACTATAACTCATAATATTAATAGACATGGTCCGTACAATTGAAAAAGAATACCATGTTTTGTTCCGCTGACGGTAAATTTGTTTGTCTAGGCTACTTTTCTAAAACTGCTGCGACTTCCCAGCGGTGACTTGGTGGTTTAGAAAACATCTTAATAGAAACTCTAACGAAATGTACGCCCTTCAGTCCTTAAACAGGTAAGGAAGCGAAAATTTGTAACCCCTTCTAGTTTTACTGCTGTACAACATAATTATTTTTATTTTAATGTTCTCGTTTTATACTTTAAAATATTTTTTTAATTTTCTGTATATTTTTTATTCCTTAAAAATGCACGATAAAATTAAGCACATAAAATAATTCGCAATAAATTATGTCAGTGTTTTACTGTAGCCCTTAATAAGAAATACCGTTTTTTGTTTACACATTTCTTTTTATGTTTATTTTTATGTTATGTGCCACCATTTCATTATTGTTTACATTGATATGGTTATACTAGTATACTGAAGATAAATTACCTAATTCATCAAAGGTACCTGGGACATTTTGACTTGAATTTTGAATGGTGAAGTGTGGTATATTTTAAAAAACACAGGCAGTTTATATTTGTTTTAATGCTATTATTAATTATGTATGTTAAAAGTATAACAAAGTAAATAAATACAGGTATGTTTAAAATTAACGTTATTTCAAGTGAATAGAGATACATTGCGTTTTAAAAATTAGTGTTATTTTGGCGTTTACATTTGTTTAAATGTTGAACTCACCTTTGCTTCTAGTTTTAATTTTGTAGGAAATTTAACTTTATCACTAGGCTGTTCCTAACCTAACCTAATAGCAACCTTGACTAATTAGAAGACTCTATTAAAATTAGACAAGGGCTTAGAAATGTAAAATATTAATTTACAACAAACTAGCTCAGCTGTGGTAACCCGAGTCGTGTACCAGGTCGGATTAGTCCCAGCGATATTCACGCAAACAACGAATGAACAAGGTAAATAGTGGTTAATTAAATTATTAAAACAAAATGGCCGCCGGCCTCAGGCGTACGGGAACGAACGTACATAACTGCCGATTTAATGTCTTGTTGTTTAATCACGAGTTTGGTCCTTCGTCATTATGGAAATGTTCCAAGAGAACACAAGTCCGTATTTTTCCGTCCCGGTTCCTGCGGCTAAAGAGTCACGCAAATTATTCTCGGACACGTTGTGACCTTATTTTTGTCTTAAATAGCTTAGATAGGGGTTGAAAGTAATAGGGCTACGCTAAGACAAGTAATACGAAATAAAAAAGAATGTATATTTCATTTTCACAGTTTTATATTTGTGCAAAATTCAAGTGAAAGGTTATCTGTTGTAACCTATTTCTTTTAAAAAATATAATAATACAATAACACACTGCCAATACTGACCTACATAACAAAAAGACGCACAAGATGAATACTGTAAGATCATCTAAAGGCATAAATGAAAGAAACACAAAATTAATCCTTTAAAAAATGTACACTTATAAACAACAAAAATATAGTTAAATAATTCGAAAAAGTGAGCAAATTTACAGATTGTTAGACACGAGACGCTGACACAACTTTGTGCGTATTTTAAGGCGAATATGAATGATTGTGATTCTAGGATGAGCGTTGTTACTGAGTTTGACCATTTCAGGAAGGATCATTTATTAATAATCTATAGCCAGGGACAACTATAGATAGGCCTGCAGCTTTTTGTACCACGTAATACTGGACTGATTTTCAGCTAGTTGACAAGCCTGATATACTGTCACGCTATAAAACATCCGGACACTGACTACCCACCCAACATAGAGACACTCCAAACTTCTGTAGTGACCACGCCGATAGCAATCATTTGAGAGGACGCCGTGCCGAGCATAGAACTTATCGTTTACAGTCTCCACTACACTTTGTCCCCAAGTAGCTGGGCTACAGCACTGCGACTTTAGGGCCGACTCGTTTTAAAAGTTAAGCCATATTTGAGATTCGTGTTTCATAAAATGTTTAACATTTCTATATCAGTGATCAGAATTTACAGCTATTAATAATTCTATAAACAGTTTTTGAAAAATACTTTTAACTCTGTTTTCGAAAAAAAACACGAAAAGGGCATTAAAAAAAATATGTTGCTGTGGGTTAACATATAAACTGATTTCTTAAAACCATAAAACTGCATAACAGAGAAAAAAGAATATTTTTTTCCCACTCTTTTTTAAAAATATGGTTCCTAATGAGGAAGCTCTAACGTAACTTTTTAAACCAGATATTTTTCCCATTAAAAATTATTATTTTTTATATTTTTTGTACAGTTATCTCTTCCATAGACATACCGATAAGTATATCGACTATATGTGCTCTAAATGAATGTAATTAAATGTATAAAGAGCACGGCGGATTTAATTAACATGTTGACAAGGTACTGGATATTGATGTTATTTAAATTGTTTGGAGCATTGTTTAAATTAGAATATTGCATTACAAAATTGTATTAATCTTTTTGAAAGAATTTGCTTTGCCGAAAACCTTCATGGGTTAGTATTTAAAAGCTTTATATTTTTAATATTGGAAAACAGTTATTTGAATGAAACTTTAAAAAAATTAAATCAGTTTATTTATTATTTTACTGATTTTTACTAATTTAAATTTATAATATTTTTGAAAAACAATGAACGATAGTATTGATCTTAATATTATAGAATATGAATACCCTCTTTTAAGTTCTACATTTTTCTACAATTGAAATTAATGCCATCAGATATGTCACAAAGATTTTTCCTTAATGTGCAAAACATGAGATTATTGAGTGTGTATGGCTTATAAAAATAATTAAGCTGTCTGTCACTATGAACTAGCACATTGAAAAGATTATACTTAAATGACTATATTGAAACTATGAATGTCTTTTTCAGTGGGGACTATCTCGCTAGATTTTTATGTTTTAAATTTTTTAATATACACTTTTTTGTTATGCATTTAAATTGCTTATGCATTGCAATCTATACAAATCACATGGTTTCAGTTTGAAGAAAAGTCCTTCAGACAACCATCCAAGTTATTATGATTAAGTATGTGGGCACAAAAAAACCCACACATAAAACACGTATGCAATAATTCTACGAACTCATTTACTTGCTGAACAAACCTATCAGTCGAGCTATTGATAGATAAAAATTGTAATGTGATTTTTTTTCCTAAACTCGACCTTGTTTTTTCAGTGTGATCTCTACTAAAGTATTCAAGTACCAGTGCAGTTTAAATGGAGACATTTTTGTATTCTTGTCAAATTTACGTAAACTTTAGCATCCATTGTTAGAGGAATGTTAAACGCGGGCCAGCACTGGGACTCAACCTAAATGTAAATTTTTTAACGTTTGAAAGAGCGTAAAATTCCTAGTAGATCCACTTTTTAATTTTCAAACGTAACAATTATAATTTTCCGACAAATGTTTAAGTCACAGAGCTGTATTAAATTTAACAGTCCTCTTATATTGTAACTAGCTCTGGAGACTCCTAACGTTTGAGCATCGTATTATACTGTGGCCTATACGATTCGTAAGATTTCTCTCACTGAGTTGACGAGATCGTTAAATTTTGGACACAACTTCAGAGAAGAAATATAGAATGATCGCATCCAATAGTGTGCTAAATATGTGTCGAGTAGTTATTTCTCCAGTTTGCCTTGTGATGGCAGGGCCAGCACCTTGTCAGTCCCTCCCACCAAATTCTCAAGGATAACAGTACTAATTGTTATTATGGATTTATTAATTTGTACATTAGTTGTAATCTTTTATAATTGCTTTTTCTCTGTGGTACAACCCTTTAACTAGATGACGAGCGTAGCGCATTCACTAACATGCGCACGTGTATCGTTTGGAGATCAATTTGATATCAGGAGTGGTGTAACAAATTGATATCATTTACCTCATCATCAACAAATAAATGAGCTCGGTGAGCTCAACGTGGTGGCTCAGTAGCTAAGGCTTCGAACTGCGGATCCTTCCAAGGTTCGAATCCCCATTTGGCTCTTAACTCGTTCGCTCAGGTCTGCAGGGCCATGTGAACTGGCGAGTGAAGTTTTTAAAAAAATCATTCTGAAAAAGGACACAATCTTTTCCATCTAACAAATCTTCGACTAGAGCCCTTTTGTGATTCTGTAGGAACGCAATTCCGGCTGAAGATGGCAGACAGCAGATTTGAAGACAAGAAGGCATTCGAGATTCAGCGAGCGACACGAAAACATCTGCGAAGAGCGGAGTTTAATTGAAACATTCATAGACGCGCACCAGGCCAGAGCTGATAAATGGAAAGCAATTCATCAGTGTATATAAATAGGAGACGAGAGGAGTAAATGAGACGCCAGAGTTGGTAAAGAAAGGAAATTGAATCTGATAAGACTGAGATGTGAAGCGGGAATAATGAGAATGCGAGATTGATGCGATTGTCTCAAGGCCATTAACAAGTTCTTCGGACATTCGCAGGTGATCGCATCGGCAATATCGTCTCAAAGGGGGGATCTCATTGTTTCAACTGAGAAAGTAATGGATCGATAAGTAGACGAGCTTTGGTCGAAACGTTTCCGTGAGTAAGTGACAGTAAAATTGTGTAAGTATATTTATTTAGAACATGAATTATTTTTGTGGACATGTTTTAGACGTAAAACTGTTCATAATTTTATTATAATAGTCGTGGATTATTTTATAAACTTTTTTACTTTTACTTACTTAGTCCCTTAAAAGAACGATACCAATATCTTCAACTTCACTAAGATGAACTAATTATCATGTATCTAGGTTAGTTCAATTATTTAAAATCCTTCAGTTTTGAAAACAAACCTTAAGAAAGAACATTAACGTAATTTTAGAAAATTTGTACACTATGTAACAAAAATGTATATACACTATACTAAACAATTAAATGTAGTTGTTTGTAATCTGAAGATGAACATTTGTCTGAAAAAGGCGTAGCAAATTAAAAATTACTTATGAGTTATGAACGGAGTGTTTTGATTCGTATCAACCTATTAATTATATTCCCTTCCAACAAGAAAAGCTAAGAGGCTATAGGCTACGTATGAATATTTGAAAAGTTGTAGGAATATATTTGTGCCTATTGTAGAATAACTTACTGTGCAGTTTAACTATTATTGTGATCTTCACACCTACGTAATCTCATGTAAGATACGACATGAGACCGCTAATGACATTCAATATTCAACATTTTAATATTTTCGTGTTATGGCAAACTTGAGTGGACTTCTACGTAAACTAACGTATGATTAATGGCGTATTAAAATCTAGATGGGGTGAGGAAATAAGTCGCTGGGGTGTCAATGGACTGCGGCATGGTTTTATGAGTGAGCCTTAAGCTGTCGGCTTGGAGGGGGTTGAGCTAGACCACACCATTGCCATTAAGCTATGAATAATGATGGGCCTCCATTACGGAGGGTGACTGTCGAGGCAAGGCAGAGGGTTGGTTAGTTATCAAGGCGTTACATAGATACAGAACTGAACTTTGGTTTTCGTGTTCGATGAGAAGAAGGTTGAGTAGATCGAGTGGTTGGAACTGATAACGAACTTAGGTAAAAATTGGAAATTAGGGGTGGAGCCGTGCCTCCCGATTAACCCCACAAACACGAAACCGTAGCAGTTTTTACTCGGCAATAACGATCTTTGACAAAAAAATTTAAACTTTTTTTTTTTAATCACAATTAAAAATTGGGTTTGGTTTAAATTTTAAATAAAAAAAATAGTTAACTGCTAGTGACTTAAGATATTTCAAGTGAACGCTGCCATCCTTACGTCAAAAATATACCAACACTTATAAATATTTATATATATACTCTTCGTATATATGTTGAGGTCATAAATGTTGTTTAGTTTACACATTGTACAGTAAGGTTACAGAAATCACTTCTATACATTACATATTTACTCATTGTTGACCTCTTGTTTATTTTTATTATTGTTTTTATTATTAATTCTCAATGTTAAAAATAGGACCACCCATGCACGCTGCGCGTGTCCACCCGTACAGTCTCTGCGCTCGTGTCACCTCGGCCTTCGGCCTCGGTAATGGTAGTAAAAGTCACTCGCTGTGCTCGCTAGACTTCGATATTCGACCTCCCTCTCTGTTTACCTAATAATACCTGCACTGTAGAACTATTAAATCAACAAAATATAAATTTAGAATTGTTTTTGTTTATTAGCAGTTTTAATTTATTAAATTTTGGTGTATTGTTAATGTTAAAAAAGCATATATGAGATAAAAAAAGTTCTTTTAAAAACTATTTATAATAGAATTTTGAAATGTCTTTCATAGTGCACGTTTATTATATAACATTTAAAGTCAATGAAAAGTAACAAAAGAATATTCAGTTTCACTTTTTAAGAGCGGATTTAGTCATTTAAAAAAGCAGATATTTTTAAATTCATATTAAAGAAACACTTATGTAACTGAATCTTTAGGGCCAGTGGGGTGGATCCAGGTATTTTTTTACATTGCATAGATATTTTTCCCACGTCCTTCGCCCTAAAACTTAAAAATTAATATCTTATCTCCTTGCTAACTGTAGCAATTTTGTGGGGACCGACACACTTACGGAAATAAATATATAAATACCAACGACATACCGACTTGTACTCACTGCTAGATAGTTCAACAAGGGACCGACACACTTACGGAAATAAATATATAAATACCAACGACAGACCGACTTGTACTCACTGCTAGATAGTTCAACAAGAGACCACCAATTACAGGACCAACTCCGCCTTACGCCGATAATTCGACAGTTACTCAGCTGAACATATTCATTTGGACCAGTCAAAAAAGTCAACAATATCAGCCCGTAATTAGGCTCCCGTATGTAATTCATATTATCTGTGTCCTCAAGTGGACATTAGACGTTCCTCCACCAGTTCAGTTCTTGATTGTTATCGTTTTCGGTTATTAATTCGTGTCGTGTTGTCTCGACTAATGACGGAAATTGTTCCAAACAATAATCTTGTTACCGACTTCAAAGTGAAGGTTATCTGTTTGGTAATTATATTGTTTATACAGTACTAGACTTAATAAATTTAAAACGATAAAATCTATTTACATTTTGATATCTCTCTGCATCATGTCTTCAACTAGTGGACACACCTGTGATCTCCGTACACGTATAGTGGAATATTTTTGTCCAGCAGACGGCATCCTTTCTACTTTAAAGTTATAAAGAGAAGTGCGGAAATGTTCTATTTATTATTTTTTTAAATACTCACCGTTTAAAATTGGGTTACTTGCTAGTTTGTATACGAAATGAATCAAGCACAGATTGTTAGATTGGATTATTGAAGTAAAACTGTTTCATAAGTACGCAATTAAAAATTGTAAAGTAAAGAATATACAAATATAACATGAACTATAGACCGTATCTTCCATAGGTCCATCCATATATACCAGCAAAATGAGTAAGAGTTTAAATTTTCTGAAATGTATGATTTGAAAATATCAACGTTTGTCAAATTATAGTGCTTAAACGTAGTGAAAAATCAAACCTGACATAGACAGCAAAATATTTCTTGATGGATTAGGTAATCCAGGATAAGGAAAATTGAATATTGAAAAACACACACTGTCCAAAACCGACTTTTGTTATGTCACTGGCAATAAATTCTGTGTACTTAATACTTAATAGAAACAAAAAAAATCAAAATTTGTAGACCACCTTATATGAAATTTGCCATGAAATAAACAACATAGAAAAAACTAATATTATGTAACTAACATATCTAAGAGTCTAATATTGTATTTATCCCACTGTAAAGACAGCACCTTGTCAGGCCCTCCCCTTATTCCCTCCAAATCCTCGAGGATAAAATAGCAATCATTGTGCATAAAGAAGGACAACGTTGTAACTGTTTCTGAGGCGTTCAATGTGGCCACAAGAAAGCGACCTCTGTTTCTTTCTGCTATGTGAAAACTTAAACGAGCGTTTTTTCTCGATATTTTAGTTCTGAGCGAACAAAATACGGCATCCCACTAAAATCAAGAACAGTAAAAAGAAAATGGGATAAAAGAATATGACTTGCGCAATATTCTCCAGTAACAGTACAGTGTAATAAGTTCAACATGGCAAAATTTATGATGGATATACATTTGTTCAGTATATTGCACAAGCCTCTAAGGGCTCGATGTTGATTCAATGTTATCAATTTCTGCACCAATATATGGCCACTGTTATGATTATTGTAGAAATGATTTTTTAAATTTTTTATGTCAACTAAAGATGATGAGTAATTAAAATTAGAAACGTCGGAAATAAATTCGAAATTAATTTCATATTACATAAACTTTTAACAACTGTTCAGAGGCAGATTCATAACATACACAAATATGTTCAAAACATACACCAACATACAAAACATACACCTTGTATTTTATGAATAAATTTTTAGATCAATTCCGATGTCAAACGTGTTGGTGGAAGGGAAGGACTCGGGTAAGGAGCCGGACAATGCGCGACGTGTCCTTACCAACCCTTATCACCCGGCCGCAACTCACCCCCAACCCTCGTCAGCTTTTTAATTTTCTGCCCCGACGCGCCACAGACGGGACGGGACATCGTGGTCCGGACTCCCAATTAACAGATTACATTTGTCCTTCCTCTTGCCCCCCCCCCCCCACATCACATCACAACCCTTCGCAGCCAGGCTTTCTTCTTCCAACAATTTAATAACCTCACTTTCTATCCTTTATTAAATTTTGGTTGCCAAAGAGGGTTTGATGAAGAAGCGACTGTGTTTAAAAATAATTCGAAACTCTTTGTTAATAGGATTTTCAATCATGAATTCACTTTATTATTAACTTTCATAATGAGTGTTTGCATTTATTTAGTTATTAATTTCACAACATAGCACTGAACGTGTTTAGTACTGGAAAATTTAGTTGAACAGTTTAAATTATATTTCAAAATTAAATATTTAAATTATTATAATAGCAATGCAATTTTACCACCAGCGGGCAAAAACGTGCTGTTCCATTTCAACTGTACAGTTCATGTTTATTATTGTGACGTTTTTTAATTTGTCCTAATTTATAAATAATTAATCGCTATGTGGGTTTTACAAATAAGCAACACGATATACTAAACAATTATTAAATTTATTGAATATATAAAATCAAGTTATTATAATTAAATGGATTATTTCCTTAACTTTAACTGTTGTGAAAAGTACAATTTACTATTAGGCCTACTTTTACAGTTAAACTAATTTATATTTACAATCTTAGATGGCATCAATAATTACAACTACTAATTGCAAAGTGACTTTACTAAATTCCCTTCTTTTAATTACAATTCCTAGCACTATAAAGTGGTTTTCCTAGATTCTCTACTATTATTTACAATTACTAACTATAAAGTGACTCTACTAGATTCCCTACTACCTACAGTCCAAAGCTAACAGTTCACTCACAGTTTCTTCAGTGTCCCTTCAGAAGTCGTCCACAAGTACCGCACTGCTCCTTCGTTGATCCCCACAACGAACCACTCACCGGTAACTTCTCCGTAGACCACTTCACTATACTCGGACACTTCACTCGCACTGTAGAACTCGCTCACTGTCGCTGCAAACACCCGGGCTGTAGGCTCTAGACTCACTGACTGACTAACTGACTGACTGCTTGATTGACTGACTGACTGACTAACTCGCGCTGGTATCCGGGCCGTATATATCACCTGCAGGTCTCTATCCAGAAGCTTCTCGAATTCCCCTGCGTCCGAAGTTCCATGACAGAGCTGACTCGTCAACCCAGAAGATTCTAGAAGTTCATTGAAGAGGTAAGGGGCGTTCATGCGTAAGCCATTGTGCCCCAAAGGTTGTAAACAAGCAGGGCAGGTGGTCAGCGACCCATCCATTACTTCCGCATCACCGGTTCCCAGGATAGAGGCCACTCTAGATGTCACATTATCATAATGAGTTATAGTGAACACTGTATGATTATTAAAGGTCCACTCCAGTGGACCATGAGTTTATATGGGTTTTTGTATGTAAAATCGTCAAGAATGACATTACAGTTTCACATATTTAACCATGAAAAAAGTATTAAAATACTTAAGTGTCTTACAAAAACCATCTTTTGGTCCACCATCTTCCAAGGAACACTTTTATGGAAGATGTTATTATCATTAAAGAGTTGCGATGCTATTACTATTACGAACGGAATCTTTGAAACGTTTTGGTGTTTTTCACTGAGGGAAAGCCCCTTTAGAGGCTTTTTTGACGAAACTTTAATTGAAATACTTGAAACTATCTAAGATTAGACTTTATACAAATTGGAGTTAGTTCTTTACCTTTTTTCTTTTTGGGAGGGGGGTTGGGGGAGGGGGAAATCCAAATTGTTTAGGAAAGTTGTTCACGACGTGAAAGTAAATCTCTTGTTAGGCGTTCCATTTTATGACAGATATGGTGAACCATTCTTCATTTCGAAGTCATTTTCATTTTCAACCAACGGAGATAAATAAAACTGTGGATGTTTTCTTGTGAGGTCTTCGGACGTTTTTGAGTCGCTTCTTCTTTTTTTTCTGAACTCGCTGAGTTATCAGTACAGTATCTGCAACACCATTATTTCCATTTAGTAAATCAATTAAAACAATGGTTAAAAAATAGTTATCCTTTTTTAAAGGGAAGATAAGAACGTGCTATTCAGCCAGAGGCTCCACTCCAACGTCCTTACGTTCCATCCCATCCGATATTTTCAGGCGATTGATCTCATGGCTTATTTATTGAAGATAACTCTTATCAGTGAACGTGTAGAAAACAAAGAATTGAACCAAGAGAGACGATCATTGTAAGGGTTTTATTTATTACAACAATGAAATAATGTGTGCATACTATTCAATTTAACATAATTCGCACGGCAACAGTTTAGTTTTATTTTAATTGCGTATGAAAATTACTTTTTAGATTCGTATCGAAAATGTTGTACCAATTCACGCAAGTTGTAAAGAAGGCCACCCTTTATCAGATTAAATGTCAAGAGAACAGCATTTCAATCGCAGATTAAGGGGTTTTCCCTAAGAGCATTTTTGGAGCGTGAACTAAATGTACAATTGCTTCAATTTTATCTATACATTTCCTTGTTTTTCGAAGAAGATGGATGTAAAACAGATGTTTGCTCTAAGTGAATGTTGCAATTACTTATATATATTAAGTGTTAGCAAGTCGTCTATGTTGTTTACTAAATAATCCTCTCTGTTTAAAGCCAAACATTTTTTTCTCTAGGCACTTGGAATAAAATTGTGAGTACGAAGAAAATCTTCTTGCAGAGAAATGTAAACGTCATATTTCACCTTTTCTATCTTTCTGTATTTTTAACAAACTCTGCTTTTTCTTAAAAAAATCTAGAAAATTCTTAACACTAACTAAAGTTAGAAAGAAATCCGTATAAAGTTACCATACCAAAAGAGAGCATTTTATAAACAAATTTTGTATAACGGATTGAAATTATTCAACAACTCCCAGAAAACCTCAAAAAGAGCGAAATTTCAAAACAATTGCAAAATAAAAAAATTATTTAAATGATAAATCCTACTATAAATCTGAAGATTTTCTGGAAAACTATAATAAATATAATAAATAAACCAACTTTTAAATTACTTCAAAATTCTCTTTGTACAATTATAAGAATATTGATTTTGTCTAAAACTTTTTAAAATTATTACTATACTTTTTATAATTTAGTATTTGTTTTTACATTAAAAAATGTATTTTCTTAGCTTATGCTGTTGTAAAATGTATTTAATGATTACTAGTATTAGTGTTACTACTAAAAGAGGGCTGTGAGGTGTTAAAATTTATTTCTTCACGATACGAATTTGTTATATAAATACAATTAGGTTTAAGTAATCAACTACAGTGTGCAGCGTGGCTCAGCGGTGTGGTACACATCGCTGGTTAGTGGTATAGAAAGACGTTTATCGTTTCATTTCAATCAAACGCTCAACGGTGAAGCTTAGTATCTGTAATTTATAGTAGAATGATTAAAATCTTGTTCATAGATAATAATTGAATACCAGGCTTGTTAATTAGTGAAAATCAGACCGATATAACATAGTTCGGTTTCCAAGATAAACTGTCGACCTTGATATCGGAGTAATTAAATAATCGTTCTTCCTAAGGATCGATCGACTTAGTAACAAAGACTACACTCATCATATACATACGTAATCAATAATCGTCCTTGCCTTGACAATCAGTGTCTTAGTAAAGATCAAGTTGTAAAATGCCACCTAGTGTCTGCAGAAGTAGAATGAGTTTATCACTATAAGAACAGTGTGAAATGCGAAACAACAGTGTGACTTAGTGATTTTCTTACAAAATTATAATTTGTTTATGGTTTGAAAGATCGTAAAAGTTACTAGAGAATCCTTATTTAATTAAAAACAATATCGATTTGTGATTGAATGAAAACTTATTGTGTTAGTTTATGATATTCATGAAAATACAAATAAACAAAATTTTAAAAATTGGATTCTCTCGTAACTTCCACGCTCTTTCAAACTACGTAACAATTCTAATTTTCCGACAAATCGATAAGTGACAGTGCTGCACTGCTGGCGATTACCTCTGCGGACTTTTAAACCCACGATCCAAATATGGTTTAAAAAATTGGCAACAATGTGACGTATTTTACAATATGGTTTTGTTGATTGATGTGATATGTGATAAAGTAAAAATATGAAAGTATATAAAGAGAATCAAATAATTCCATAAGAGCGTTTCAAGCTAGGGAGCATTGAAATAAGTGGCGGCATGAGCGTGGTTTGAAGGAGTTAACAGTGGAGTTTAAGCGCTTTACGCCCCTCTAACATTCCTGCGAAATAAGGCAATATATTTCGCGAAAAGAGCCGAAACGTGCAGGGAAAATAACGAAGTGGTGTTAACCTGCTCATTTATGTGTACAGAGTGTAGGAAATATTCCGTAGTAAATTGAAATTGAGAACCATTTATAAGGCTATTTGCGTGATTTAAGGCGACATACTTGTAACAGGTCTCACCTTTAACGCTCGCCGGCGAATATAAAACATTCGCAAGCACCACTTACGGGGGCTCGGGGCAAATTGTTTCGATTTATGGGGACCTCTGGAATCATTAGGTGGTGTGGTATTATGGGACCCGGCCAGCACAGGTCTATTGGGGAGGGGGTCCGATATTAGGTGTGCTGCTCTGGATCAACGTATGCCTAATTATAGACCTATAAAGAATGATAGTTAACTAAGCTTTTATTTAGGTAAAAAATACCTGTTTGATTCTCGAGATAAAAATAATAATATTTAGAAAAATCGTTAACACAAACGATCCTACTTCGTAAAGTGGAACTGGACTAGGCCGAAACATAAATGATTTGTTGTTATTTAAAATATAAACCGTTAGTTTTCAGATTTTCCAACACATTTCCTCGTTTTTCTCCAAACTGAAACTTTCCAGAAACGCGTATCAAAAGAGGATAAGTGGACCACAAAAAGTCTTGTTTTTAGGGAAGTGTGTAGGTCACCAGATCGAGTTCTTAGGAGAATGAGTAGTCCGTATAATTAGGTGGATACCATAAGTCGTGCTCAAAAGGAGGATAACCCAGCCATGTACCAGTCACCATCTGCGTCAGGAGAGTTGTGAAAATGGATTTTGTTCCAATTAGAACAAAATCCATTTTCCCTGATCAGGTACAGTGCTGAGGATCGTCAGTTTGAATCCAGCTCGAGCTGGTACCTTTTGCCATGCAACTGTGAGAGGCACTGTGGCATAGTGGTGTAGAGCCCACCTTAAATAGGTGGAGACCGGAATGGGGAGTGGAAGTTGACGGGATCAGAGTTTCTATAATAGTTTCAGGCAACAGCATCTGTTTTGCTACTTTCTGACTATGATAAGGAAGAGAAGGACACGTTTTTTCCTATATTTTATATCGTCACGCCATTGGTTGTGGCATTTTGAACCTTCTCGAAGTTCCACCACTTGCTGTACGAGCGCACTGAAGTCGGTACTAAACGAACTATAGCATCGGCAGAACACCTGGGGACGGCGTTCTAATCAAAAGTAAATTGTCATTCTTCAAATAAAACAAGCGAATTTCCTGGCGGAGGGTTTTAATGGCATCGAATGACAAATGAACCGATGTGGAACAATTGCAGTTGGCGTGGTTAATTGTGACGCCAGTGAGTGACAGGTGAGGGAGAACCAGTTCGCCGACTGATCGCTGACCAGTTCCCTTCAACACCGTTAGTACCAGCGTCAGTCAAACTGGAACGACATTTGGCGACTGGCCTTCCTCCAACAAGTCTTTCTTGCAGAAAATTTATTCCAGATAGGACCAAGGAAGTGGTTTCCTACTTCAATTGGAGTTGTCACCCTTTGTGAATTGCCGGCTTTTAGACAAACTTGTTTTTGTACTTCGTATGTTTGTTTTTTTTTTTTTTTTTTCAACTTCACTCGTCAGTTCACATGGGCCTGCAGGCATGTGCGTGAACTTTATTGAACAGTTAAAGGACTGACCGTTAGCTCGGTTAGGGATTCAAACCTTGAATATTTGCACCGGTCAAAGCTACAATATAATAGATTTGTTAAATTAATATAACATTTTCCAATAAAGTGTGCTTTGTAACAATTTTTTATGACTTGTTTTATCTTCCACTTTGCTATGTTCTCAAAATCCTAACGCCTTGCTATAATTTCTTTCTCGTTTTGTGTTTATAAATGTTTACTTTTGTTATTTACTGTTTGTTTCCCTTCTTCAAATATTCGTCTATTTTTTTGCATTTACAAAAAATGTCGTGTTTCTCTAGTACTTCTAGTTACTAGATTTTCTTAGTTTCATCTAAATCTCACTGCTTCTCCCGCCATTTGAGTTTTTATACTTATTTTCTTTCCTTTACGATAATTTATTTTTCTGAGATTATATTTTACGTCATGTTCTTTTTGATGTTATACAAACAACACGATCTACTACGTTACGTTTTACGGATATCAAATTAACTGCATGTAGTTGAAAGGCTGTTCATATTTTGTCAATTAACAGATATTTTCAGCTATAACAATACGAGGACATCTGAAGACAAAGTTACATAATTCGAATTCCTTTCAATATAAAATAAAAGATGTATCATAATAAATTGAGTAAGAAATCAAAATTTGGTACTAATCTTTTCCTATTTCGAGTTGACGTTTTTATAAATGAATAGCAGACTTTTTTTTGTATTAGCTGTTGGAAGATCACAAATTCGTGACAGTCCAGCTACCAGAGTTGTTGCTAGTTTAGAACTACTGAGGGGGTGCGTATAGCTTTAAAGATGTTTTTAAATTTATAAATGGTAGTTGAAAACAAACCATATGATAATTATAGGCATTTTTGTCCCATGAGAATTGTTGATTTTGTAAATAAAGGGAAGAATCTGTCAGAGAATGAAATGCAAAACGCACTATTTGAAGTTTCTTTCAGGATTTAATATTTTCAATAGTTCCCTTCCTCAAATTATTAAAATTTCATAAGAAAACTGTATTGATTATATTTAACAAAATTGCGAAGATAAAACAAATTAAGTTTTAGTAGATCTTGAAAATAAATGTTGGAAAACCTAACGTACACCTAGGATTTTGCAGTTATGTATATATTCTTTGTTGTTATATATTGTTTTAATATAAATCACGTTACATAAAACAGAGACAAAACTCAAGCCCCAATAAAAAACTCATGACATAAATCAATGAAAGCCGAGAAGTATTGCACAGTGGTGACAGCTGTTTATTCTCACGAGCAAATAAAATGAAATCGTATTTTGTGTTGTAACAAAAACAAAAGTTTGTTGGCTGTTCCAGTTGTTGGGGCTGCTCAGCCAAGTGTGGGAACAACCCTCTCAAATCCAATCTCACCACACTCACTCTTCAATTTCTTTGTCTCTCGTGTTTCTGATTTTCCGTGTAACATATATTCAAGTTGACACTCTCATATCTAAGTCTTGTTGAGTATCGAAAGTAAATCATGTTATTTTTTGTAAGTGGTCTAAACTGATTGTTTTTATTTATTTATTCTTAACACATCGGTCATCAAGGTATGGGCGAATACGAATTTCGAATGAGTGTAATGAGTGCAGATGAGCGAATGTACTCTTTGTTACAAACCAAGGCCGACTTAGAAAGGGTCGAATTAAAAGTCCAATGACAAATGAACAGCTGGTGGTTATCAGTTCAAAATCTTTTATGACTCAAGTTGGGATCAGGTTTACCTTATGAAGCTGATCTTTAACGAACTACGCTACCTACCAGTTTATGTAGTTGCACTCTGATATCATGACGACAAAATAAACTTTCTTAATTTGTAAAACATTCGTTGTTGAAATCAGACCAGACTTTTTTTCTACAAGTCTTCAAACGAGCTCTACTTTTGATAACATAACACAGAGAAGAAATAAACAGAGGTTGCTTTATTATGACCGCAGCGAACACCCAAGAGGGAGTTATAAATATATTCCAACTAATGTAAATCTGAAGTAATAATTACTAGGTTTATGCTAAAAGATTTTGCACTTTTGGATGCGACCACTGAATCTCTTTCTGTGGATACACTCACGCTCTCCACGAACTTATCTTACTGACACATCCAACATGCTTACGAACACAATTTCTGGGGTTTTTTTGTTACTCTCAACCTCTCTAAGACTTTCTAAAATTGTCATAAAATATTAGCCTCTAATAATTCTTCCATAAGCTTGATATTTTTCCTAACTTTGCAACACTCTACTCTGAGATTTTTTAAAAAACATAACCTGAAGTATTAAATTTGCTAAATTTCTTTAAGAAGCCGTCAGTTGAAACCAGCAACGTTAAAGAACGTTTCTGTTTGACTACTTGATCTGTTTTGAGGTGGATTGCTATTGAAAAAATAATCTTATCAATTTCTTCGACTTACCCCTGAAATATTGAGCTATTGAATAGAAAATAATTTCAATATGTTACAGAAAACAACATTGTTTCATACTGGTACATCATGTTCTCTTTAGAAACATTCTTACTATCCTTAACATTTTTCTAATCACAAGGAATGCTAATAATCTATTATTGATAATGTCTACTTCGGCATCGTCCAATAGTTTATTTAAAATTTATTATATTTTTAATTGTAAGTTTTTACAACTTTCATACACTCTACAGTGATATCATATTCCATCAAACACCAGACTTTAAAAAATCCTGACAGTAAAAAATATAAAAACAGATTACATTGAACCTCTCGTCTTAGAATATTTCAGTTATGCTCATTTACATAAATGCAATGTAAATTTATATAAAATCCATGTTCAAGCGTGCAAATTAAGTGTATTGCGTCAAATTTCTTATCTAAAGTTAAGTGCAGTCAGGAAATTGAAATGTCATGTGTCATTTTTTCTTACTTAGCGAACGGAAATGAACACTTATAAATGATTCACAAGTGCATTTCTTATTTCCCACCGTGTTCCACGAGGTGGGAAACGGTGTTGCAACTACTCATGAGAACAATGTTCAACAAACCGTTACCACACAAACTGCAGTCATATTGTCTATAACCACACAAACTGTCATATTGTCTATAACCACACAAACGGCTGCCATATTGTGTATAACCACACAAACGGCTGCCATGTTGTTTATAACCACACAAACTGCTGCCATATTGTCTATAACCACACAAACTGCTGCCATATTGTCTATAACCACACACACACACACGGCTGCCATATTGTCTATAACCACACAAACTGCTGCCATATTGTCTATAACCACACAAACTGCTGCCATATTGTCTATAACCACACAAACTGCTGCCATATTGTCTATAACCACACAAACTGCTGCCATATTGTCTATAACCACATAAACTGCTTCCATATTGTCCATAACCACATTAGGGTCTGATGTGAATGAGTGCTGTTTGTGGATTACCAGGGCCGGATCTGACGATCGTTATTTTGAACAACGTTACAGCCCAGAGAAGCAAGCAACAGAGGTCGCATCCTTGCTTCAAATAGTGCGCTGCATGTGTGTCGAGTAGTTATTTCTCCAGTTTGCATGTGGATGGCAGAGCCAACAATTTGTTATCCCACCCGTATTCCCCCCAAACCTCAAGGATTGTTACTAAGGATGTATTAAGATGTACATTAGAAGTAATATACAGTACGGTACTTATAAATGCCACTCGGGCGTTCGCAGCGGCCACAAGAAAGCGACCTCTGTTTCTCTATTCTCTGTGGTACGCTAAGTAGAAAAATAAAAATCAAAGCCAACCCCAGAACTGTTTGTGGGTTGTATTTAAACTAAGGTTACCTAGGGTGTGCTTGAGAACTACTTAATTCGACGCTTAGCCTAAAGCTTAAAGCATAAAGAAACCGTTACCTCATACAAAGTACAAATCCGGGTAGTTCCTTAGTTTAAGGGGGTCATTTCGTTTGAAGAAAAATGCCAAAAACATAGGTTCCATTTCAACGATTCAGTCTGTAGTAATGATAAAGTCAACACTTCAAGTATATTTTTATATGTGAAGAACTGTTCTAGTGGACCATAAGACTACGTATTAAAAAAAAAGTACATTTGCAATTTCTTTACTGTTAAAAATGTGAAACTTAAATTTGCCATTACAGACGATTTTGAACATAAAAACTCATAATATCAACTAGATTGGGTTTTTAATAATCATACATTATTCACTGTAACTTATTATATAAGCAGGAAACGTACAGTTGAAATACAATACGGCATGTTTTAGCCCGCTGCAGGTAAGGTTGTATGTCCACTATAGAGATGTCGAGTTCCCAGCGGTGACTGGCGGTTTGGGAAAAATGTAAGCCGTGAAGTGGAAAATACTAAAGTGGTAAATGAATCTAATTGCATATCATTTATAGAATTTGTTTATTATTTCATAAACTTAATAAAGAGACAGGAGGTTAATAAACAGATAAATTATAATCAGTGTTAGCTAAAATAAAGCCAGTTAGGAACCATTTTTCGTGATAACAATTGTTGTTTTTGAGAAGAGACCGATTTCCTTTTCGACCCTTATTCCCCATAGACTATAGATCTGTGCGGGTACTTACCAGACAAAGTATGGGGAGAACCAGTACAGTATAAGGTGAATATTACTGCTAAAAACTTCTAGTCAAGACCGGGATTCGAACCTGCGCTATTTTATGGCTCAGGTGCAATGTTCTAACGCCTTAGACCGCTCGGCCACTGGCTCTCCCAAAGAAGATCATGAACAAAGGCCACGTGATCATTTAACAAACCAACAAACAACACGAGTGAACTCTCAATCCGGTGACTGACGATAAAATCATCACAAAGTACTCCGGGTGTCAAAGACACGAGTGGGCGAATCTCTGACGACGAATCGTCCAATTTACGAGCTGTTAGGAAGGCTGTTTGACTGTTAACTGATGGAGTGAGTGACGAAACCTGTCAGCTAGTCCTGGAGTCGCTGGAAGCAGCTGGACTCCAGCACCTGCCTTCCCAGCCACGAGACAAAACTCCCAGAGACAATTGTCCATAGAAATGTCAAACATCGCGACGCCACAGATTTCGGGCCGATACGCGCTAATTGAAACTGTTTACAGTTGCGTTAATTAAGTGGCTTGAAGAACAAAGGAAAGGAAAGGGGAAAACTGAAACTGGAAGGAGATTTTAATTAGGTGGTAATTCAAGATGGCTATTAGCTGACGTCTTTTCTCTCATTTGTTATGAATTACGACACACCCGCCCTCTGTCTCACAAAGGCCTCCCTCCTACAACCCTTCCCGACGTATTGTCTGGGACCCCCGAGTGCTGAATGTATTGGGGTACTACCGGGCCCGATGCACCGAAATGCATTTTCGTTGGGTTTCAATAGTTCGACGAAGAAACGTCTTCAGTAACACCGTTACAATAGATATCCGTGGAACGAAAATACAAGTAGAATGACAATTTTGTGCTCTACACTTTTATGACTTTGTTAATTACGGAGTGATGGTACATTTATCAAAAAAAAAATCATTGCTGTAAAATTGTAGAATCTTACCTCACATATCTTTCGCGCTGGTCAAACAATTGTTGTATTTTTAACTTTTGATCTAATTAAAATAAACTGAAGTGTTATCTTTGCCACTGCCTTTGTGTTTGCGGTGTATTGTTCTATATACACTGTAACACCATTCGCACACCAGTATTGTCTGTGGAATGGATTATGTACAGGCAAACATGGTCAGTCCACAAACGCTGGACGTGCTGCAAGGCGGACAGTCCACAAACTACAGAATACAGTGGGTCATTTTCAGCGTGGAGATATAATCAATGTGCATAAATATAACTGCTTTATCCCAGCTTTGACTCCTCTCTCACTCCTCATGGCTAGGCCTAAGTTACCAACTCAACCAGGCGTATTAATTGAATTGTAATAATGACCATTAAGTGGGCACTCAATCAACAAGAGACAACTGAAATCACATATCAGCTCCTCTTTTCTATCTAATAACTTCTTCCATTTACTGCACTAATCCACCAAATCATAGTGCCTCCTCATGTATACCTAACAGAGTAGACTCTACCATCCACCCCACATAACCCCATACTCTTACGCACCCTTTCACTTACTGTCCCACACTGTGCTTATAATATCATGTTGCTTACTTATATATCTCCATCTCCACCCTCTTTTCTGTTCCCATATTATTCTTAGATATGAGGCGCCGATACAAAGTTTTGCGTATTTTAAAATAAATATGAATGATTAATGATTACACGAGTGTGGATGACCTTTGTAGTCTGGTTACTAACTGTGCTAGACTTAAGCTCAGAACGGGCCATTTATTAATCGCCCAATAGTGAGGGCAACTAAGATACCTACAGCCTTAGGTGGAATCCGAACCACAAGCCTGATACTTAGTTATAACTCTTCCCCAAATCCGGACCCTGACTACCACCCAACATGGACACACCCCATACTTCTCTAGTGGTGTCCTCGTCGATGGCAACCATTGAGTGCAAGCTATGTTGGTACTGTATTAAGGGCGTTCGTCCGGTCACCCAGTTTAGCGCTGTATGAATTTTGTTCTAGATTTTATCTCAACTGCCGCTAAGAGTAGTAATGATCCTGACTCACTTTCTAACTAGCAATGTATTCCCCTCCCCTCTCTTCTCCTCATAGTCCCCACTCCGCAATTCGACACCTTAGAAAAGGTATTACTATACACAAAGTCGATTAATACCTTTTGTCCACTATATTTTTAAAATGTTAATAAATTATATCACACGATTTGTTCATGAGTTATGCACAAAAAGGCCAGATTAGTCACTTTGGGCAGCCATATCTACATAAAGAAATTGTTTAGAATATTTGCCCGTAACACATTTATTACTTACATGGATACTAACAATGTTATTCAAAAAATTTTCAAAAATAATTATCGATCTAACACCCTTAAGAGGACATATTGTATAGAACCTATTGCCTGCACTCTCCACGGCACTTTGTCCCCAAGTAGCAGGGTTACAGCACTGCTCACCAAGTCCTATAGGTGTATCAATGGTTGCCCTGGCCCTTAGCACTGACACTGTTTACAGTAAAAACAGTGTGACACTATGTTTTATGTTATACAGTTTAGGAATGTGATAATAGGCTTGAATGTACAATATATATTTCATTAGTTTACAGTGTACAAATTAACAATGTAAAGTTTCACAGTTTACAGTTGAACAATATAACCTCAAATTTAACAGGAACACCAGAGTATGATGTACAACAATGGGATGTTATGTTCCACATTGTGCGGTTTAATAATGATACGCAATGTTCAGAAATGTGCGACTTGATGTGACGCGAAGTTTCACACTATACGGCCAAAGTTTATAGAAATTTAATAGTTCTATAATCTTTGGTACGGCTCAACAGTGAGTTGCTGGATTTTACCGGTGTACAATTAAAGTGTGACGCTTGGTTTCGTCGTGCAAAGAGGATAAGAAATAACAGTGCATATAATACAGCCTTGTGGTGCTATACTATGTATCACATTGTACAATGTAATGCTGAGTTACACAGTTTACAGTTTTATCACGAACAAAATTAAATTTTGTTTAAACGTATGGCATCAAGTTCCATATCGTACAAAAAGAGTAGGCGAGTAATTTTGAAGCTATCTCATTCTATGGTACTAATTGGTATAAAATCAATGTCTAATACAAAATAAAAATTAAACGGTTTTCCAAATTTTAAAACGTTGAAGTTTAGTATGTGCAGTAGGCTGCTTCTATAAAAAAAAGTAATCTCTGAAAATCACCGAAAGCTTAAAGAAATTTCAAAATAAAAAACGGCATCTCGTAGAATCTTAAACATAAAACCTTTAATCAAAATACTCTTAATTATTGAAGTGTTGTTATCAGACCAATATATCTGAAAAGAGCTACAGAAGCTCAAGACAAAAAACTAGAACTGTCACGAAAAAGTAACAAGAAAATTTAGCTTTATTGCTGGCCATATCAAAGCAACCAAAATGACAAGCATCGTTAATTTTGTCAGCTGTTTAAGATCTGAAACCTCGTAGAATTGAAAGCATCCACTAGCTCTTTTCCTCCAATCTCTACAGACCGATAAAAACTGCATTGAATTTCTCACTCAGACCTCCTTCGCCGCTTCCATGTCCCATATAATGCAACAATTTGTTACAAAAAGCTTGCTGACGGGGAATGCTAATGAAGCCCTACATGGTTTTGATATGCACCCACTTAAACCTGCACTTATCTTGAGGGGGACACAACTACAGCAGCACTCCTGGTGGCAGATCTGAAAGGCAACAAATGACACGCGCAATACGAACCACTCAGGCTGTGTTAATTGGGGGATATTAACAGAAGACATCAAGAAGCACTTTGGTATCGGACTGCACTCTGCAGCTGCTCTCTCGCCTTCGTCTTTGCATTAACGCAAACCGACACCTGCCTGTACTTGTTTGGTCCTGCCTCTCCACTGACTGGACAATGTTTAGGAATTTAAAAGCCCAAGTGGTCAATTAAGGAAGACATGAATAGTAAGAGTTTGAAAACACATCTACACCCCAATTATCGATAGTGCTTTCAGAATTTATAAGAAGAGTTTTCATCATCATTTCGTGCTCAGTCGTCCACCAAACCTTTATGTTGCATGAAATTCTCTTTATTCATTAGTAGGTCTCGGCTACGTTCATCTTCTCCATCATCTGGTATCTTCTAATTTTTGTTCTTCTTACGGGAAGTGTTTTGATTTTTCATCATCATTTGGAGTTCTGCCTTCTTACAGGTCTTGTTGCAGCCATCCGCCAAACCTCTCTGTTGTATGTCATTCTCTTTATTCTTTAGTGTGTGTCGGCTACTTTTATGTTGGTATATTCTTCTTCCTTTTCCCCTCTTTCCCCTCACCTTCCCTTGGTGTTAAGTGTTAGAGAGGACTTAACGGTCCTAACTTCGCCCGTTTAATAAAGGCATTCTTCATTTTTCTTTTATTCCCTCTTTACTGTCTTTAGTAGAATGATAGTATTCAAAATGTGCTCTTTTTATCCATTCTATTCAGTACTTCATAATTTTTCAGCAGCTTCCGTGTTTTTAAAGTTTAAAGATAGAAAAGCTTTCTCAAAAAATTGATTTGATTTAGCTGAAAATTTATTTCAGATTGTAGATTAAACATTTTTTGAAAGTGTCTGTAACTTTGTCTGATATAGTGGCTACTATATTATTTATGCTTTCATTTTTCATGGAAAGTGTCAATATCATTAAATATATCATCAATAAGACAATAGATTATCTTAAAAATATAAGGACATTCTTTATTTCCTGTCTAGATACCTTGGTACTTTTGAAGAAAATACAGTTAAATTCTCAATCAAACTCCATTGGACTTAATATAGAAGAATTTTTGTCCACTTATGTTGGCCATTTTCTGCAAGACAAAGAAATAAGGCTGAATGTCAAAGAAGAAGAGGTAAAGCGAATTATAGGCCTATTAAGCTAATCATCATCGACGTTTTTGGATTTATTTGATATCAGTAAATAACTTCATTGACCTTCGTAAATCTGCATTGGAAAAATAAAAAATATCCTTATTACCATTTATTTATCTGTAATATTTGTATAAATAGTAAAATAATTGTATACATCAATAAAATGAAAATAATACCAAACTTCGTAATGAAAGACACGAATTATGTATTCAATTCAAAGAAGTTCATTTAAAAATAAGTTAATAGGGTAAAACTTCTCAATCATCACGTGTTAATTAAGAATTCCGTAGAATAAATATAACGGATTTCAAAAGAGCGATAATAGTACTTTAATATATTATCAAGTGAAGCACTTACGAAATGTAAACGGTTTAGAAGTGGTATCATTTGTCAGTAATTACGTGTATAATTAATGTATACCAATCAGCTTAAGTCGAAATTTCAAATAAACATGCTTAATTTGATAGGGGCGGAAACGCGATTGGGGCGGGCTGTCTTAATCCCCTGTTCTGAATGCGAGAGTCACCCACATGAGGAGGAATTTGAGCTGGTAATTAATTTTAAAAAAACCTTGAGCTTTTACTGAAAAAGTCTTACAGAACGGTTCTATCAAGACAAAGTACAACAGTATTCAGTTCATAAAAACAATTTGTATATGTAGAACCGATGATGCTTCTCGGATATCAGACTAAACTATGTGACTACCAAATCGAACTACGTTAACCCCCCACCCCTACCCCACTTTCGCTCCAAAAAGGGAAACCCCCACAGAGGAGAAAGAAACAGAGGTACGCTGAATGGGTGTCGAGTAAGGAAATTTGGGTGTCGAGCAGTTAGTGCTCCAAATCTGGGCATGGATGGCAGGGCCAGCACCGTTGTCAGTCCATCAAACTATTCTCCTCTAAACCCTCAAGGATAAAGATATTAGTTATTAGTACAGATTTATACAGAAGTACATTAGTTGTAAATCGATCACAAGCGTTCGTTACGGCGAACGAAAAAAACTTGTACACTGCTACGGAGTACTAGCGGAGCCAGGTCGGGACAACGTCACAACGATATCCGCGACAAGGACGGAGGAGAGAGGGTGTCGCCCCAACCCTTAGCTCTGTTAATGACATGATTGATAGATCATCCATTACGCCATTACCGCATTAATTATGGACGACTCGGTTTACTTTTAATGGATGTAGCAGCCGCGCTTTTTCCACTCCCTTATAAGCATTGTTTGGCAAAAACCCGGTGACAACTTTGCCTAACAGTTTTTACCCTGCTAAAACACCTCGGTGATAGATTGTCGGACATCTTTGTTGATCACTTTTACCGCGCTATTTTTGTGGCGGCAAAAACGTTTTGCTTGATGATAAATGGGCCGAAATGCCACCTTGCCTCGAGGCATTTTCACTGTAACTAATTATCTACGTTAACAGCTTTACATTGTTTACTAGCGATTTATTTATACGTTAACAGGACTAAATTTTAGGATAAATGTTGTATTAAAGTTCTTATGTAATGGGGTGAGAAATGTCTCAAACGTAGATTTACAGAGTTTATGCAGGTGTGGGTAATTATTTCACCTATACTGGTAAAAGAGTATGATCTTATTGACAGTATCAAACCCTGACTGTTTGATTCAAAATCAACTTAGAGAAAAAAAACTATTGGAAACATGAAACATAAGGTCATCTCAGATCCCGTAGGTTCACCAGGAAATATATATAAACCATATCTAATAGGTAGGAACAGATCCTTAGAATAAGGTTTTTACGTATCAATAACAATGCACTTGCTGTTTATTGAAGAATCAGCTGACTAAAACTGTCCGATACATAAGGTCGTATTTACATTGTGTTTTTGCTAAATTTTTCTCACAGAGTACACTTCGTATCACCACCAAGATGCATTGCTTATAGTTAAGTCTGTAGACGGCATTAGTACGATCGAGTTTTCCTGTTTTGTCTTTAATAATAATCGAATTTTAACACTGTTTCCATTAACATCTTAAAAGCAACAGACTTAAAGCCGTGACGGGATCGCCAACAAATGTATAAATTATTTTCAAATTTATTCCCTTTTTATATGTCTTTCTCACAATGGTTAGAAGGTGAAAAATAAATGTTCTTATAAACAATACCAGCCGATAGTCATTTCTTCGATAAGGGTGGTTCTCTGCGCTTGCTTACCCCTCTGTGATCCCCTCTAAACCATCACAAAAATGTAAAAGCTCAGCTTTTAAGCTATTTAAATAAATATAAACCCCTATAAGGCTACTTTAAGGGGATGCAAATTAGTGCAATAATGTCAAAGTTAATAGAAATGACCTTGAACATTCACAAAGAAAACAAAATTGGCCAAGCTTTTGTGTCGTGTTTTTTTGTATCAGCTGACTGACATGAATCATTATTAAATTAATAACAATGTCTCTTTATGGAAAAAGAGGGCTGTTTATATCCCTCAGGAATGAAGTTTCGAGAAATCCTTTCGTAATGAGTTTCTATGATACAAAAGCTACATCATTTTTGGAATATACACTCATTAAGATAGAAGTCTTTTTAGAAGCTTTTTAATCCACAATATCCCTACTAATTTCAGTTTTCCTAATTTACTAAAAATATATATTTTTTTTAATTTTGGTATGTAAATATTGTAAGCTTACTTAGATGTTTAATGAAGAACAAAATAATAAAAACTCTATTTTTTTTCCGTTTCGATATAGCCAAATAAGGAATTGGACTATGTATTATGAATTTGCGTAGTTGAATATAGGCCTATTCTTTGTTATAAACACAGAGAAAAAAGAAACAGAGGTCACAGGGAAAGCCTCAGTAGCAGTTATAGGACTAATGTACGTCTTTATCGTCTGTAGTAATAATTACTACGTTTATACTTGAGGATTTTGGGGTGTGAAGGGAGGTACTGACAAGGTGCTGGCCATGCCAATCCCATCGCCAACTGGAGAAATAACTATTCGACACACATTTAGCGCAATATTGAATGCGACTTCTGTTTATTGCTCCTATGAAGTTATAAACTAAGCCCGAATACTCCTTACTAAATGTAAAGAATTACTACCCCAGTGACATATGTTTAGGTGGTTATCAATTCATCTAGTTCAACATTGGTTTTAACTTTAACTGTGATGGAACCGAGGGCCTTTTTCTTATGGAGTTGGTGTTTAATTACACTACATACAGTTTTTATACTAATTAACTGATCAATACTAACAATTTAAGCTAAAAAAAAATTAGCAAAGCTGTGATTACGGAAAATTTTCTTGTTTATGTTTGAATATTTTCTGCCTAGTATGAAAAAGTCACTGTTGGTAGCCTTTTTTTATCCTTTGCAAGCGAAACCTATGTTGGCCTCAAGGTTGTGTGTTTAATACGAAAGGAAGTTAAATAAACTTTCACATTGATGAAAAAGAGAACAACGAGAAATAAATATTAAAATAAATACATTTCGATGATAAAAGTAAATATGTCTGGCAAGTCATTATTTCGTTTATTTCCTTCAAAACACAATCTGGGTGGTTTTATAAAATATAAAAACTTCCAAACATCAGAGAAAATTTTAACAAAATACGAGATCAACAAACCACCCCTTAAACCGTGTCATGCTCTGGAAATAAAGTTAACAGAGAGAAGAGTACAACTTGTGAAAGGGTTTATTCAGAGCATCGGAGTCGACAAAGAAGGGTTCGATTCGATAAATCGATCGGGGTTCGAGGCGTTCCCTTAGGCTTGGATAGTCGACTCTACACATCTCGAACACAATATACACAACCAGCGTCAGTTCTTAAGGTAGATACGGAATAATTAATGCGATAGAGGACGTGTAGCAGTGGTAAGGGGGTGGTGGGGGTGTCCCCCTCTCGAGTAGGATCTTGTACGGCCAGCGCCCCAAGCGGTAACCTTGTTAAATAATAATGATGTGTAATTTTTGTTACTTGAGAAGGCAGGACTGCATGTTCGCTTGTATCCTTGTACCCGGTCTTACCCTTGCCTTGTGAACAGACCCCACCGCGAGCGACCGTTTTTTCAACCACACGACTACAACTTAAACCCTTTGAGTTTTCGTGTTACATAATTCCCCGTTCCTTTTGGGCTTACTTAAGAGCGTTTTTGACATTAAGAGATGCTCCATTTGTTTCCTTTTTGGCTTTTTAAGAGGCGGTTTAAAGTTGTGTTTCGTTTAAATTAAATAACTTGGCGTGTGCCCATTAAAATGGTGACACGTGGGATAGATGACAATCATTTTATTTTACCTCAGAAGGGTTATATTTTAATTTTTAAATTTTGAAAATGTCAATGTTTCTTTTGAATTATAACTTAAAAACTGGTCTCTGCGTCTTTTTTCTGTTATGTTTGTTCTTTGTGATATGTTTAATTAGAATTTGGTTGTTGAAGATTTGAACGACTCTAAAAAGCGGATGGGTCATTTAAAAACAGCGCCTTTAATCACACACAGTAATTGTTATTCTGATTTTAATAATTGTTGAATTCATCTTAAATCTCATGCTATTACACGAATAAATCTTCAGCGAACAAAGTTTAAGCATCTATGAAAATGAACTGTGAACCAAAAGGAGGGTTATTCCTTTAAATGTTAGATTACTATGACATCTACCCTGAACTCGTATATTATGTGTTATAATAATTTAAATTATATTTGGCAAAAATTTATTTAAATGAAGGGTACAAGAAATTACCTCTTTATTTGTTCCACCAAGAAATTTTTATGTGTTTTCCACTTCATCATCATGTGGAACTAAAAATTCACTTATACCAAAACTTACATTAAATTTCCTATTTTAGAACATGACCTCGTCTATCCTAGAATATTTCATCACCGTTGTAATTTAAACTGAATTAACGGTTGAAGTTGTTGTTGGTTTGGTTTGGATTTTTTTTTTTTTAGTTCTTTTTCGTTTTTACATTATGTATGATAGAGTTGAAAATGTCATTGCTTTGGACGTCCGATGTTCATTTAATACAAAAGGATGAGTTTTGCTTCATTGGTTTGTAAATTCGAACTGTACAATGATGCTCATGTTACTACCTTTTTGCAATTGTTTTAGAATTTATAATCTAAGTT
Source organism: Stictocephala bisonia (assembly GCA_035578905.1). NCBI lineage: Eukaryota > Metazoa > Arthropoda > Insecta > Hemiptera > Membracidae > Stictocephala > Stictocephala bisonia. The sequence continues at coordinate 4,568,501 of JAQJVL010000030.1, read as the reverse complement.
TTTTTCTTTGTTGGTCATTTCGTGGCCAGTTTCATATGAGGTGGTCAGCAAATTTTTATTTTTGGTTTATATTAAGTATGTGTTCTTTACAATCTTAACGCTTTTGAACGAGCGTCCGTCCTGTTTGTTATTTCTAAAACCAATTCGTTAAAAATCCAATATGGAAATATTTACTGTAAATTATTAAACTGTGGATCCAAGATAGATTAAGGAGTTACGTTTATATTGTGATTCAGTTAACAAATGAAGACCACAGGGGAAAACCTGATAAGTCACATTTTTGGTCAAATCAAGTTTTTTATATCATTTTGTAGATCTCAAACAGCGTAATATTTTGGTATCACCCTAAAGGGGAACAACATGTTAAGTCACATTTTACAGCTATTTGAAATAATAGCATACAGGGGAAAAACCTGATGAGTCCAGCAAAATCACGGGAACAACCTGACAAGTCCATTTTATTTTGTTACCTACAGTGCTGCTGTCTTTGTTGTGTTGGCTAACCTTATGTTGTTTACAGTACGAAACAAACATGCAGCTAAAGTTGTTGTGAGTATACTTACTTACACCTATACTTACCTTCTATAACTTACCTTTTTTTTTTTTTTTTAATATACCTATTCTACCTATAGGCCCTACCTATACCTATACTTACCTATACTATACCTATACTTACCTTCTATACCTAAGGGTTTTTACATCTACCTATACTACCTATACTTATACCGCTGATTACCTATACTTACAGTCTATACTTAAGTTCTTCGTAGTGGCTACGCGTCCGTACAGCGCTCTGTGAGGTTAGGTTACTATAATTTGTCGTGACGCACTTGACGGACATCTAATTGACGTACGGTTGGTGGACGTTTAGCCACTACATAAGTTTTTTTTAACATCTCATTTAAGCCTAAAAATAATTCTTTTCAATAGGTACCTTGCCCATCTCCAAAGAAAAATACTCGGCTCTTCAGGACCTCAAAAAGTTTTGCAGTCCAAAAGCTCAAGAGTTTTACACAAACTTTCCACATCAATAACTTAATCACCATCAGTATGTAAATAAATTTGAGTTTTTTCTGAATATTTCCTGATTATTTACAATACCTCATCATAATAACAGGGAAAACTATGTATTCCCATGGACTTACCATGTTTTTCCCCAGTAAACTATGTACTTAGGCTAATAAAGTTAAAATAAAACTGTACATGTTAACAAAAATTGTTTTTAGACTATATAGTTTACTTAATAATGAATGAGACTACAGTTTGATGTAAATTTATAAACAATTTGTGCAATAACTTTAACCCTATAATGATATAAACATTAAAACGGCTCTCCTGAAAAATCTGTAAAATGTGACTTATCAGGGTTTTCCCCTGTTGTCTTCAAATTTAAGTAATAAATTATTAATCAATCACTTATTTCCCCGTTGTTTAATGTTGCAAGCTTCCTCTCGTATTCCATGTTCCTACTATAAATTTATTAGTAATGAAACATTAGTAGATTTGTTGGAAAATCAGGCAGCATCAACACGTAAATGGTGTTTACTTAAAAACAATAAATCAAATTTTTAAATGCTGCATTGTTATGATACAGTATTATAAAAATACAGTCTTTCAAATATTTGATTAATATTTATTAATTTTTGTATAACAACGAAATATCTTTTATCGTTTTGTCGAGACTATAGTCAATGGGTTGTTGTCTTAAAATCGTCAAAGCGTACGCTCAATGATTACCATCGATGTGGAGAGCCGGATGTTCGTGTGGAATGGTTGCCAGTGCTCGTCTACTGAGCAAGGAAAAACTGAGTAGGCCTATCAGGCTTGTCGGTATATCGATATATGGGAAATATCGATAAATGTGTTTCTATATTTTGGTCTGATATATCATATCAATAAATATTGACGTTATTCTCTCTCTTCAAAATCTTCACTATTCGAATAAAAAACACATTTTAATTGCCTCTTATGCATACAAAACATGCGTTGAAATAATAATGTACCTTTATTTTTACGTGAGGCTAACGCACATAAATGTAGTTTAGTGAGATTTTTTAAATTTTTAACTAATTTATTACCAAGCCTAGTGGCATTTCTAAATGTTATAAGGCCTAATAAAAATAACAATGTTATTACATTATTCTTTTATAATTAACATAATAATTAAACGTATAGGTATTCTTATTTTGAAATTTTTCCTTTCAACCTCACAGACCACTACTCGTTTCGTGTAGATAAATGTATTTAATGTTTACATTCAGTATGCTATTTTAAATAGTGACAGCAAAAACATGAGTGAATTTTTGGTCATGACGTAAGAGTTAGTGCATAATTTTAAATAGATAAATCATTCAAAATTCGATTTATCGGTTACCCAATGTATCGACATTGTTCTTTCGATACTATCGTTAGATCGATATTTGGTTTAGGATATATCGATAATTCGATATATCGATATGTTGAAAATATTTGCCCTCCCTACTTGTCAGAGTAGGTACTGCTGTTTCAGTAAGACTTAAAATCACTCCAATCATTTACACTGTAACTAGTTCTTGAGCTAACTTGGCTTAAAAGTAATATAAACGGTTTTCCTACATTTAACTAATCTACTTATCGTTATACAATAGTCTTCCCCTATCCAAATTCTAACTAAACATTCAAAGAATTTGTTGTCAGTGACATAACAATAGTCGGTTTTGCACAGTGTTAACGTATTTTTTAACGTAACACTGATTATTTATTTATTTATTTTTTTTTTTAGAATAAGCCTAAGTTAGTTGGTAAAAAAGTTCAATTGTGGAGTATAAAACTTGTTTTGTAGGAGGGAATGCTAAGTAGATATGATTTGCAAAAATGATACTCCCAGTTTGAGAAAAATGAAAATAAATTTAAGTTTTTTTTTTTTTTTATTATCTTATACTATAAAACGAGCAAGGAATTGTATGTATCTTTATATGTACCTATTTCCAGTCATTTTATTTCAAAAACGGCTTTACCGATTTTCTTCGTACTTTGTCTATAAAAAGGTTTTCTACCTCAGGAATCCAATGGATTTGGTGACAATTTTGAGAAAACTCATTTTCTATGAGTTTTCACGATTCCAAAAATACACAGTAAAAATATAGGAGACAGGCGGGTGGGTCAATACCACTGTTTAATGTTTACTATTTACTATTTCAACATGTGAGTTATGATTTTAATTTATTTTTTTAAATAACACATGTTTTTCTGAATCTGTTAAAATGTAAACAAACCAAATATTATTGTATTTTTCTTACCTATGTCTAATATACACAATTCAGTTATTCTCGAACTTTATTTCATTTTTATTATAATTTCAACGCACCGCAACGCATATTTATGGTCCTTCGAGCCGGATTACAGCAAGTAAGATAAATTTACAGTTCATTGATAACTTCAGTTCAGTGTATTTTAACTTTTTCTTAGATGCCAGGCGGACAGTTATATTGTCGTTTTATTATTTATTATTCGTCAAAAAATAAAATTGACGAAGACTTTTTTCTTGAAAATTTAGAAGCTTTTGATTCAGCATTAGATAATTTGCACATTAGTTTTTAATATTAAAATCAATTTACTTGTGTTTTATATGATTTATTTCTGGCATTTTTAGATTTTAATTTTGTAAATGAAAAACTTTAATATTGAATCAATCTTTTCCATAATAATTGTGTTGAATACTTTTTTATATATTTGTATATATTATATTTTATGTTTCTTAATAATAAATAATACTTAATTTGTAAATAATTTTGTGATTTTATTTATATACGAGTATATTCATTCTAACAACCTTTTCAATAGAATTTATCAATAAAATAATTCTCTAGAAAATATTTTCAAATATATTTTAATAATTTTCATAATGGGAGATAATTATTGTGTTTATAACAAAATCAAACAACTAACAACAAAACCAAATGTTTACAGATGAGACACTAACCCGATCGGAGATCGGCTTTCCTGGTACTTATATACTTAACTGTATAGGCCTATATGCATGGAAATATCAGGAGGTATTTCTTGTTAAAAATTCCTCGACAAAAAATACGAACTGCCTCTTATTTTGCTATAAAGATTGATTTGGTTGTAGAATTGTAACCTATATTCTATATAAGCACTTGTCAAGGAGATATATAGTTGTGGACAGGTACGTCGAACTAAAAATATAAAGATTTCTTTCCAAAATCATTGGTATTTTAAAAAAGCAAAAACGTTTTTAAAAATGATCTACTATAACTCTAAATTTGACGCCGGCACGCCTTGTGCGTATTTTATTGTAAATGTAAATTACTAAATGAGTGTGGATTACACGTGTAGTATTGTTACTAACTGAGTTCAACTTATAGCTATTTATTAATAACAATAGACAGGCCAATCAATGGACCTACAGCTTTACGTATAATCCGAACCACGTACCATTGGTTTGATTTTCAGCTGATTGACAAGCCTGATACTCAGTTCTCTCCACTACACAACACCCTTACTACCACCACAGAATATATTCTGTGCTACCACCCAACATGGACACGCCAGACTTCTCAAATCGTGTCCACGTCGATGGTAACCATTGAGCGCACAAGTCGGTTTAAAGAGAACCAAGTATAGAAACTATCTTCTGTAACGTTTGATAATATATTTCCAAACATTAGGCCTTTTGAGTCTTATGTAAGTGTCATAAACACAATTCAAACGCCATAACCCACGATAAGAACAGCGGCGTGCAAAGATATGTCGCATTGATGCCACACCGGGCCCTAGGGGCGAGGGAAAAATGTCGCAAATTGGACATTATGGTTAGGCGCGCACTTAGGCGGCATTAACATGTCACGGGAAGAAGGAGTAATACCACCCTTCCATTTACACCCCCGACTCCTCCTTCCGTGTTCCCTAGATTTTATCCTGTTTGCCGTTTCCTAATGCATGTGTTCACCCCTCGTTCTACACACTTTTTCAATTAGGCCGAGTTGTTTTAATGCATTCATTCGTGATTCATCGTCGGAAATTTCTCGACTGCTATTGGTCGAACGGTTTAAAATTCCCAGTGACAATTGTAAAGTTTATCTTTTTAGTTGTCGTTGAGGGAGGTTTCGAGAAAAAAACAGCATGGATAGAGTGATATTGTTTAAAAAAGTAAATCGATCAACAACGCGCTCTTAAGGCACTTTAAATTTAAATTTGTACTTTGCCAATCAAGGGTAACTTTAATACGTGTTATGTAGCCTATATTTCTAACATTATAATATTAAAATAATTAAATATAAATAATTATTTAATAAAAATGCCTACTGATTATTATTTTACTGTTTTTTTTTTTGGGTTTTAATTCATCGGATTATTGTGTTAGAATTAATGTTGCATAGCAACTTTTTTTTATTTCTTGTAAACTTAACGAATAAATTGAGCTCAAAATGTCATTATAAAAAAACACAACAATATCGCTAATTTACTTTAGGCCTATATTCTTATATTATCGACTTTTTCGATTGTTATGTTTACACATATAAGATCATTTTTGAACCTATAATAAAGTTTTATACTGTTTACTTAATAAAAAAAATGCGCGAGTCATGTTGTAACTTTATTTGTTTCTGGTATATCGATCGTTCAAAGATTGTGTGGTAGTTTTGAAAATGAAGTTGTCATACAGTCGAAACGTCGCCAATATAAAATTGTCCTACACGGACCGTATCAACATTACAATTATATTCCTAGTGTCGAGGTCGTTCATAGCAGTGAGAAATATATTTATTAAAAATAATTGATATCGTACAATAATAATTGTAAAAAAATTAGTAACGATATGGAAGTAAAATTTTGTCTGTTATATGTGAAAAAGTTTTGTGAATATTGTATGCTTGATTAATTTAAAAAGCATTTGAAAGTGAAAAAATACAGTATATGTACAGTCGGTGCCTCCTCAAAGAGTTCCAATAAAAAACCTGTAATAATCACATGAGATCCAATATGGCGTCTATGGCAAATGATCATTACATGTTTTTAAAATAACCGTATTAAAAATGTTGCAAATGGAAGTTCACTTTTCAAGTAATGCCTAGCTTTGCACTTGTCTGTTACACTTTCAATAGAAAATATGTGAAGGATCTTTACTAAAAAAGTTGAAATAAATTTTGATATATTGACTTATTATACGTAAACATTTGCCTAATAAATTCATAATTGATATATTTTATTCATACAACTCGTAATTAAGCCAGTTATGTATAATTCAACGGCACAAACATTTTAAACAAACAGAAATTTAAATAATTACTCCTTGGGTAGACAAAGTAAATTTTTATATAACTATCATTACTAAACAAGTCTACAAGCAAACAAAAATTAGCTCCAATTTTATTGTAGCGAAGCTGGTTGTTACCGGTAGGAAACCTGTGTTGAAGCCCCGCCCCCATTGGCCAGCACGCGAAGTCCGCTTATCACTACACCGAGTCTGGCGGAAGATGGAATCAAGAGATTGTAAGGCGGATTTCTAAGACTAAACACTTAATTGTGCAAAGAAAATGAATAGTTTCGTAAGATTAAACATAGCCCTTAATTTGAACAGTCAGACAGAGTATCGTTATTGATCATACACGACTCGTTGCCATCTTCCACCGGACGTGCTGTAGCGGTGATTGTTTCTACTGCACCGACGGTCGGCCGGTTGAACACGTTATTAGACGATAAGATCGGATGTCAACCATGTTGGACGTCCGCCATGTTGTTTCAGGTCGAATATGTTACGTCTGGACTAATTACTCTCGTCTGTGTTCGACACGAACTTTACAAATATGAGAATGCCCCAGTGTTTCCGGTAGGTATCGATGCGCGAGCGGAGTGACCGATGTGGCGTGATTGGCGCACGAGATCTGGTGATGTGTGGACTGACGTCGACAACTTCTGTTATCAATAAAACAACAAATGTCATCCATGCTACGTCACAGAGAAAAAGAAACAGAGGTTGCTTTCTTACGGACGCAGCGCAGCGTACACTTAAGTAGCAGTTATGATTAGATCACAACTAATGTATATCTTTATACATCTATAGTAACAATTATTACTTTTCTCCTTGATAATTTGGGAGGGACTGACAAGATGCTGGTCTTTCCTTTCGCTTAGCAAACTGGAGAAATAACTACTCGACGTAACTTCAACGCACTTTTGGATGCGACCTCTGTTTCTTTCTTCTCTGCTTCTACGTGACAATATGTTGAACCCCCACTAGGATTTTCTGACTAAAATGAAGTACTTGCAGCAACGTTTAATGATAATAATTATTTAACTACTTTTATTTAGGGAATTTTTTAAAGGAAAGAGACAATTTTTTTGTGCAACATAGGCTACGTTATTTTTTGTAAAAAGCAAACTGAATTTAGATACAAAGAACAAAGAGTTCGTATAAAATAGTGCGCTGAATAGGTGTTGGGTTAGAAACTGGGGTGTCGAGTAGTTAGTTCTCCAGTTCACCGTAAGGATGGTGGGGCAGCACCACTCTCAGGCCCTCTCCTTATTCCCCACCATATCCTTGAGGATAAAACTGCTAACTGTAACAGTAAGTTTATTAAGCTTTACATTAATTGTAACAGATACTGTGGCGTTCGCTGCTGCCATAAGAAAGATATCTCTGTTTAATTTTTTTTTTTTAGCGAAAGACTAAAAAAGAAGACTTAAAGAAAAAAAGTGTGATTACATATAAGTTGGCTAAAAACGTTTGTTCAAAATAATAGTTTTCTTGGGTTTAGATTAACTTTTACTATTTGTGAAGTATGAGCTATGACAAGAAATATTTTTATTTCATAAACTTTCGATTTATCAGTTAATAGTTATTGGTTTGATCTTTAACATCTTTATACCATAATTTGTATAACTGAGTTGTCCAACTGTTTTCTATCTTACAAGTTTTTATTTAATTTTAAAGTTAAGAATTTTAATGATATAAAAAATAAATTTTTTTCGTTAGCCATGATAAGTAAATTTATAGCTAACAGTAGTACATTTTTTATAAAGAAACACTGGTACAATATAACTACAAGATAAATTAGAGGACAGTACATTATAAACAATATAAAAATGGTCATAAAACAGCAATAAATATAACACGCAATAAAATATAAAAACAGCAATAAATATAACACGAAACATAACAAGTACGGCTAAAAATACATAATAATAATAGATTCGTTCATAATACATTCTGGATTATTGGGCGTGACTTAAAAGGAATTGGCTTGTTAAATACAATTAATAAAGCATTTTTATTTTATGATTTGTATTTAAATTATAGCTATGTCATTAAGTGGGGTAGGAGGTTAATTTAGCGATTTATGATCAATTACCACGAACAAAGAATTATTACTAACATTCCAAAAAGAACAGAAAAAATTAAGGGTGGGTTTTTGTTACAGTTACTTAACAGGGTTGTCGGTTTATCAGTGTATACTGCGGTCCAAACGGCTTATCTACCGGTAAATTAACCCTCAAGTTTTGCCAACTCTTACTTTTGGTTCACCATGTTTTATATTGATAGTATTTCTTATATCAGCCTAAGTACTTTTTTTGAAATTTGAAATATTTTTACATGGGTATACTATAAGTTGATTTTTAAAATTAATATTATTTTTTTTATTTATTTATTTTTATTACACCGGTCATAAATTTCGGATTTCGGTCATAAAATTCGGAGTCATGAGTGTATATGTGCGAATGTATTGATTGTTACAAACTAAGGCCGACTATTCCTTAGAAAGTGTCATTAATTAATAGCCCAATGACAAATGAACAGCCGGTGGTTATCAGCTGATCCTTCAAAATTTGTTACAACTATCTATTTCCTTTACAATGTTAACTTAACAGAATTCTAAAGGGTATTGCCACATACTTATGTGGAAAAATATGCAAGAATTATTTTGACACCTGTATTTAAATGTAGGTATGCAATATTATTTTATATAGATTTTGCAATGAAACAATACATTTCTTAATATTTGACTTTTGATAGAAATTTACTTTTAAATAGCTTATCACGTTTAGAATACGCAAGTTCAGAGTAGTGTATTGTTTATCTGTTGAAGAATTTGAGACATATAATATTTTCATATACCGTTTTCTATGATAAGGAGTGAGTTATAATTTTGTTTAGATTTTCAAATTCTTTATTTAAAAAAATACAATTAATTACAACGCAGTTTTGTATTATCACTCTATCCAGTAGTTATTGGAGCGAAAAACTTAATATAAACAAACATTTACTGATATATATATATAGTTAAAATAAGAATAAGTATAGATTATTTTATATATTATTAATAATATTTTGCATTTTGTGGGAACAGTTTTGTATACAGTATATCTCATAACAACAACTCAAACAAATATGAAGTCTACAATCAGTTAACAAATTAAGAAATAAACTAAACAGGATTTTAAATAAATATATAAAATAATAGAACAATTTTATGAGCAAGATGTTTGTAGGGCAGAATTGAATTTGGCCCAAGAGATAACAGGGAAGAACAAAAGCAGGGGATATTTTGTATAAAAATTATCAGCTTTGTTCTGATGTTAATTCAAAGTAAATAATATAAATGTGTTTGTACTAATCTGACAATTTATATTATTTCAAAAGGTAAAAAGTGTGTTAATGTTTTTTTAAAGACTACAAAAGATTTATACCAATTTTTATTGAAAGAAAAATTTAAACTCTAGGGACAAGAATACATAAAATCAACAGATACATACGCTCAGTATTAAAAAAAAGTTATTTTAATTAAATAATTCCGACAAAACAAAAGAAATAATCATACCAAAGGGGTTAAGTGAAAGAGATAACTTTAATGATATAACGGTTCAAACTTGTCATCACAAAATAAATAACTTTTCACGTTAAAAATTAGAATGATAGTAAATACTTATGTTCATCATAAAAACAGAGCTAAGATAAATTTGTCTAAATTGAATATAAGAACAGTCACCTACGGAAAAAATAGGAGTTAAAATAAATATAATTTTTGGGTACTAACATTAAGTAACAGTTAAATTTAATTTAAAATAAAGAAAGCCTAAAGTGGTTTTTCACCTAATTTTTTATTACATCATTTAAGTTATAAATACATAAACTTATTTTGCTTTCTAAAGTCATATTCTTATATAAAATGTTTTATTGAATTAGTTTTGCCAAAAATGTTAGTACCTTCGGTCGTTCAGTTAGGCCGTAACACAGCTGTTAACAGAACCTCCTCGATATTCTAATGATAGCCTTTCTGTCAACATGTATTTACCCGAGAATTATCCAATTTCAAAGGAAAAGGAAGCGTGTAATCTGGCAGGTGTAGGATGAAGCGGTCAGTGTCAGGGAGAACCGCCCCCGGGTGAAGTCTGGCCCTGTGGTTATCTGTCGAACGCCGATTCCTTATTTCTGGCGGTTGAGGTAGACCATTATTCGGTACTTGAAACGAAAGAGTATTAAAAAGGATAGTTCTGGATTCATTCTATAAACGGTATGATTGATCCCTTCGACGGACACAGTTCAGGGTTGTGAAGGGATTTTTGCTGCTTCATCTGTAAGGGTGTTTATTTTGATCGAGTCTTCATGCTGGAAATATATGTTAGAAGTAAAAGACATCACGGAGATAAGGAAACAGAGGTTACTTTCTTACAGCCTCAGCGAACGCCTCAGTGGCAGTTATAAATAGATTTCAACTCATGTACGTCTTTAAAAATCTGTAGTAATAATTACTACGTTTATACATGAGGATTTGGGGGGAATAAAGGAGGGACTGACAAGGTGCTGGCCCTGCCATCCGCATGGCAAGCTGGAGAAATAACTACTCGACACACATTTAGCGCACTATTGGTTGTGCCTCTGTGTTTCTTTCTTCTATTTAAATAGGGCACGCTCGTTAGTTAAAATACATTAATAATAGTATTCAAGAATATGTTCGTGCTAACGTCGGGAAACATAAAATCGGTCTCATCCTTGGTTGGCGGGCGTGACCAGTCAGGAAACTATTGTCCTGGCATGTTTACATCAGGGAGATTACGCGATGTGAACTCGACGTATCATATTAGTTTTACAACGACTAGTTTTAAAGTGGATTCAATTTAATTTATTAAAATAATTTGAACAAATTAGCGGCCGCCACGCCTAAAACTGTAGCGAGGTCGGAATGAGTTGAGGTTAATGAATTGAGTTTAGATTTAAAACGAACGAACTAGTTTTGGACGGGATATTTTTATAATCGGTTCTGATTATTATAATTGTATTAACTTCGATATTAAACCTGATTTGCCTATTTAGGACCTGCTGTAACCTCAAAAATAGCAGGTCAATTAATTGCTTTATTATTTGTAATTTTGTGGATGAAATTATTTCTTCAAAAAACTGATGAATACGTAGTGTCACAGAGAAAAAAGAAAAAGAGGCCGCTTTACTATTGCAGTGACAATTATAGATTACAACTAATGTAAATCTTTACTTATAATTTCTACAGGTGTCTTTGAGGATTTGAGAGGAATAAGAGAGGAACTTGCAAGGTTCCTTAGATGTGCAGTCTGCCAGGCAAACTGCACATCTAATTCGCCCACATTAGCGCACTAATGGGTGCAGCCTCTGTTTCTTTCTTCTCTGTGGTAGTACGTATATTAAATATTAATTTTCACAGGAATTAGTTACGTATTCCAAATTAACTATTGCTATTAAAGAAGTCTAATCACATCCCTTGGTCTAATTGGTTCTTGTGTTGAACATTTTCCAAAACTCAAGAAAAAACTGGAAATAAATATATTTTTCTGTTTAAATGTATTTGTAAAAACACTCTTTCAAATTAATAGAATCGGGTCTTTTCCTTCTTAACATTTGGTTCAGTGATTTTGTTAATCTAGAACTATTTCATTATTTTAGTCATTGTTGTGTTTCAGATTATTTAAAATTGTCTGTCATAAACCAGATACTGTCATAAACTAGGCCATCTGTATCGTCATTAAACACTTCTCAATATACTTTTTTTGGTTGCTAAATGTTTTCAAATTTTACCATGTGGTTGCTTGTGGCCGTGTTGAATATTTTGACTTGAAATGAGGAAGCTTTTGGCTAATTAGATCAATTTGTTGTCGAATGTACCCAAAGAAGGCAAATGGAAAACTCAGGTAAGTAGGCTAAAAAAATGGTTGCATTAAAGTATATTTCCCATACTACATCAATGCAAAAATACTAATTACATTAGTACAGAAGGCTCTTTTCTTCTTTAATAATTGTTGTTGTTTTTGTTTCAGATGTTCAAAGGCACGCCTAAAGAGAATTGATCATGATAACTGCCTAAGTTTACTTAGAATAAGTAAACAGGACAACAGGACTAGGATATTTAAGCATGAATCAACCTATTGCTGGTGTTTAGCGAACACTCAAGAAAGAAGCTTGATGTCAGCATGGAAGTTAAGGCTGCTTTATTACAGTATTGCGTTTTACAGTGGGATAAAGGAAAAACAGCTTCAATATTTTCTTTTTGTTTTTTCAATAGTGAAAAGAGAATGAAGGGAGTTCATCAATTGAAAGTCTTTGGGCACTCACTAGAGATTTGATGTGGTATAAATTAGCAATACTGTCCCTTATGATCAAATATGCAATTTATGAACTTCCCAACTCATTTCTTGAACAGAAAGAGGGAATATCTCAGAAATGTCTTAGTGCACACTGGACTTTGGAAAAAAGTTTCAAAAAGTCATTTTCCACAAAAAAAACCTGTATTTGAAAGTTACAAGTGAATGTATCAAAAACATTGGTTCAAACAGCCTTAAGTATTTGCTGATTAGCATTTTACAGAATTTGGGAAGTAAGATAAAATGTCCACATCTTAGTGAAGTATCTAGTTAAGAGACGGTTGTGACAGATCTTTTGGTGAAAAAGAGTTATGTTAAACTGAAGAACAATCAATCAGAATCTGGAAATACTTTAAAACATAAGTTTATTTCTCTATTTTTATTTTATGAAAAGCATAACCTTGTCAAATAGTATAAGAAAACAGGTAAAAAATTGTATTAAAGTTCTGATTAAATAGAAAGTAGATAAACTCTACTTAAACCATATCTAACTAATTAAGTAAGGTCTCAACTTCAGAAATATACAAATAGTAAAGTCCGGCAATGGTCCAATTACATAGTAAACAATAAGTAAACAAAAGCAGTAAATAGTTGGAATAAATCGAAAAATACATTGCATACTTTTAATGGAAATTAGTTCGTAGGAGTTAAGTCGCTTATTTTGATTTTAACATTGAAAATATTGTGAAAAAAATCAATAAATGGTATTGGAAAATTTTTCCGCCATTACACGATTGTTACGAATAAAAGGTAAAAAATACGAAAAAGGTATACATCCATTTTTTTGTTTTGCTTTTGAATCCTATTTACGTACTTATAAAAGCTGATGATTACTAATGCTGCAAAACCTGGAAAAAATAAGATAGTGGATGAAGAATATATAAATATTATAATAATATTAATGTATTCTAAAATAATTAATTAATCTAAATAGTTTATTAACCTTTTAATGTATAATAAATATCTTTTCATCAATAACATTTTTTTCTGTTTTTATATTGATATTTTGACATGTAAGGTCCCATCAGAAATGTAAACTTATACCAATGACTACAGATAAAATTCTCTCTATATCCATTGCTTATACTCAACAAACAAAATTATAACTACTTTTTCAATTAAATTAAAACTTTGTAATATCATAGAATTTAAGGAGAAAAAAATTGGGTGTGCGTCGGACCACACGGTGGAAGTTCTACTTCTTTGGCCATTCTCATACACCCACTCACGCACACAAACAGACAGGATATATAAATGAAATATAAGACATTTTTCAATATTATTCAATATATTTATCTTCAATATATTATACGTGACTTCATTATTATATTATACACCTATATTATCATTATCAGTAATTTCTTCGATTAAATTTCTTCGATTAAACTTCTTCGATTAACAATCGATTAATCGATAGTTCTTAAAAATTTGTTCTTACTTTTCAGCGTGACGCGGTTTCTCGACCAACATCCCATCCCAAAGTGTCTAACGGGCGCAAAGAAGTATAACTTCAAAAACATTTAATAAATTAATTCCAACACTCATATATCTGTTTAGGCACATCAAAATATATTTTAAAAAGTAAATTATTGTGAAATTCAACCCCTAAAAATAAAGTTATTACAAACTTTCTTAAAAAATCTACTAATTTTCCACTAATAGTCAAAATATGAAATTATATTTTGAAAAAAAACGAAAATTTTACCAATTTTCAAAGTGCGGCCATGTTTTTCATATGAGTCCAAAACGGCCAAGAATTGTTGAGCATCAGTTTAGATATATGACTTTATACTATTGTATTTTTATTTTCTAAAACGACATTACAATTTGCAACACTTTTTTAGCCCCAAAGTGCCAATAAAGTGGCTAAATAGCAAAAAAATATTTAATTTGATTTGATTGTAATTTTTTCAAAATTTGTACGATAAAACAATTATTAGTCTTAATTTTTTTCAATAACTTTATTCTTCTTAAATTTCGTCCCAAACATTGTTTTGTATGATATATTATAAACACAATCTTCGAGATATTTATGTTGAAACAACCCGTAATTTTTATTTATTGAAAAAAGCGACATTTTTTAAATGCCTTTGGCTAATCGTGAGGAAATAAAAAGAAATGAAACTGAAAGGTAAAATTTACAGCTATAAATTAAGTCCTTATATATTTTCACAAAAGAGAAAGACTTTTGGTTCTATTAAAAAAAAAAAAAAAACTGAAAAAATAGGAAGTTTCGGGGTGAAATTTTAAATATTTAATACTCTCCAACTCAGCAGGCGTGAATTTTATTGAAAAGTTGTTAAATACCTTTTTTTAATAAAATGAGTTGATCAACCCGTTTAGTATATAGTTTTTTTTTTAAATATTTTGTCCCCAGTATAAGGTGCACCACCCCAACCAACTACTCCGCCTGTGCGCAAATTTCAAGGAACTACTCCCTTGATATAATAAAACCAATTTCAAGTGAATATAGTAGCTTTCTATTTAATCGTTCCTGGTTTACTGTACGGTTCCTAAAACATACGAAAATCTGGCTGTCAAATTATGTAAATAAAAAAAAGCATACAGTTTAACTAACGATTTCGTTAGGTCAGGCTAGAATTTATTTTAGATCATTTTTACAAAGTGCCCGTCACTTTTAAAAAAGTTTTTATATAATTGAAGTGTATATGCCTTATTCATATGTATGATCATAAATTATCAGGCGATTAAATATATTTAATATAGTAAGCTTAGACAGATTAAGGAAAAATTAAGCTCTGCCGCGTAAAAATAACCTACCCCAAAAGCCTAACTTAACCTGATCCAACATAATGTAACTTACATGCAGTTAGTTTTTTCACAAAGTCAGAATACTTTTCAACGTGTTTTTTTTTTTTTTTTTTTTAAGAGGAATAAAAACAACACAAGAATTGACTTAATAATAAGAATACATTTTATGTTAACAGATAGTCGTAATTAAAATTCAACAATGACTAAACATTTTTCCTCTACCGATGTTTTTGATAGAGTCTGAATTTTAAAGCGATACCATTCAGTAGGTGTAGGCAACCGCAAATTTGAAATTAATGGTTTATAAATAAATTATACATAATATTGAATTCACAGTTGATCGTCTGTTTAAAAACCTGTCTAGAGCGGTTGCCTGAGGTAGTAAGCCTGCGCGGTCGGTAGCTGCCGTGAGGCGGCAATTACGTCTAATGCGCAAGCTCCGCCTCCTAAAATACTACGCCTGCGCACTCTTATCGAGTCCTAACCATCCGTAGTTCGACGCTCTCTGAACAACACCCGCCAGGTTGAACAGCCATATCACGTGAAGAACACTCTAAATCTCTCTGTCATAACAATGGTTAATCATAAGCTTATTAATTAAAATTATTTAAGATTAAATTAATGTCTGAAGATAAAAAGTAGTTTCTAGTAAATATAATGAAACATGACATAAAACTAATAACTGAAAAGTGTCTACTATGTTTTAATGTATGCGTGATTCCCACCCATTAACGTAATTTTTTGTTATGAAGATTACTTTTAAACGAGTGCTTTTAAGTTTTTTTTTTTTTTTTTTTTTTTTTATTTTACTAAATCTTACAATTCTCCTTTAAGTTTTATACAATAAGTAAAGTTTCGATTATATGCAAAATAAATATTGAAATTACGTAAGTATAGACTTCTAAGTATTCATACTGTATTTAGTGACATAGTTATTTAAAATTCAGTCGAAATATAATTTTGTAGTTTTTCCATTCATCAAATTAAGAGATTATCACAACCTACCTATTTTTGGATGTAATTGATTATTCCATCTTGAAAGATCTGCTACGTTAACTGCCATTGGTTTCTGAAACACTGTGAAATCATAATTAATACAAGTAAAAGACGATTGAAGTAAGGGGAGGGATTGGAAGATCAAGTCACCACTGGAGAAATCTCCAGGGGTTGTACATTTGTATGCTGACTTTTGTTAAAATATTTTGTTAGCCGTAGATGGCAAGCGTTAACATAGTGATAGCCCATAAATCGGATTAATTGGACATAATCTTATGCCATTTACACACCGCAAGGTTAAATACAAAATATTTGGCGATTTTACAATGAATATAAGTTCATTTAGAACTAGAGGATACACCTGCATGCTTCGCGTGTCAAGCCAACCTCATCACTCGCTACGCTAGTGTTACCTCTCTCGTATAATTTTTTTAATTTTGTTGTTTTCCGTCATATTGCACGCGAACATAGATAAAATATAACCTCTTATGTCAAGTTGTACCGTCCTAGGCTCTCTCATTGAATGATAATAAGGTAATCTACCATATTTTAGCTCAATGAGAGAAATATTTTAAACTATTTCTTAATATATATCTAGACCTTATCAATAATATTTGTGCAAAGTTTCATGGGCAGATTTTTAAGATAATGTGATCAATCAGTCATTGTTATTTGGCTTTTATATTGATAGATATTGTTAAAGAAATTCAAAAACTGAAGTCCTAAACTTTTGAACGTAAAAAAAAAAAAATGCAAAACCTGAGAAAACTCGGATTTCTAGGACGTTATGAGCAAATTCATTGCTTAATTTGGTTAAGACAGTTCATACTTATTACTGAAAAAATAGTATACCAATTTAACTTGTGGAAAAGACTCAATTTAACAAATAAAATGTAAAACAATTCCAAATGGCGTAAAACATAAAAAAACTTAATAAAATTAAAAGTGTTTGTTATTTACAGCAAGTTAAATTAAAATAATAAACAGCATATTAAGCTAAATATATAAATCAAATAGTCGAATACCTCATTGAACTCAAACAGCCAACAGCATGGATAACAGAGGTACCGAAAGACCTGAAAACATTAAAAATCACAGATAGAGATATATTTGACTGAGATATGTTAAGAAAGAACAAATTTGGGACTCACCACACAGTAAACCATAAAAAAACATAAGCCAAAATAGTCGGAAGAACGTAAAAGAGGATTCGTCGAAAGTTGGTGTGCGTTCGTACTAGTAAAATCGTAACAATATAAACAAAAATTGATTCAACTCTTTATAATTTTCTTATAAAGAGAAATAACACCAAAAATAATATTAATAAATGTATAAAGATTTCTAACGCCTCGAGTGTTGTAAGTGTTTACAAACACCACGTTTCGAAAGGTATAAACTCGTCTTCAGGTGTTAACCTGCTCTATGTATCGTTGAACGTTTTCATATATTTTTTACTACCTACATTTTTTAGCCTACATTTACAACTAGTTTTTCATCCTTTAACCCATAGAAATTTAATAGAACCTTTAAAAACTACAAGCCTATAGGTCTATACTACGTTTGACCGCTAAGAAAGTCACGTATTGTTATACACTGTCTTACCTAACATAATTATGACACAATATACAATACTATATGAAATACATGGAAAAAATATGAAGACGTTCAACAATACATAGAGTAACACCTGAAAACGACGCGAGTTTTGTATCTTTCAAAACGTGCTTGTTTCTCAATACACTCGAAGCGATGGAGTTACTCTCAAACAACAAATGTATACAAATACAGTTTTGTTATTTTATACTTTTGTTTAAAATTTAATGAGATAATCTAGAGTAGCCTACGTGACATGTTGTCATTGCATGTACTAAGACAGGTACGGTAAATGTTTACATAATTAACATGTACAACGTTGTAATGGTAATTTGTCGGGAGAGGCTCGGCTTGAGTGATGGGTACGTGGCATGGAAGTTCAGTCCCGGATTTATGGACTCGCTCCTGTTTTATCCTTGCTAATAATACCTTAGGCTCGCTAAATATTCATTAAATGACTTCATTAAGCGAGCGATAAAGTCTAGTGAACCCTCTGAGTGGCGGTTCGCCATCCGGGAAGGCGTAGCAGTTGATATAGGGGTGTGTTTAAAGTGATGATGTGAACTTCTGTTAATGTGATGCATTGCTTTGTGAGCAGGAATGTTCTAACAGTAGAACTACAGCTATCCGAACTCCAACTATGCGAATCGCCGATTATGCGAATTGTTTTCAGATGGTCATAAAAGAAATCTTGAAATGTTGTTTTTTAATTTTGTTCTGAAAACAAAAGCTAACAAAACGTACTGTAGTGTTCTTAATTTTTAAAACGATAAATAATTATACACATGTTCATAACAATAAATAATACATAATATGCTTCAATAAATACTGTACCTGTAACATCATCTTAAATTAACAAATCAAAAAGTCAACTGCTCATCTCACCGTTAAGCAAATGTGCAACCTGGCTGCCCGAAAACGGATGTAGACAATCAAACAGCTTATTTTGACGGAGGTGTTTAGCAAGCAATAACTTTCACTTAAAGAATAGTATGTAAATACATACTACAGCATAGGCCTACTGTAAAATTATAAATTATTATGTGATTATTGATGTAATTAAATACTCCTTTTCGTTTCAAATGTTGTTTTTTTATACCATTAAAACATATATACAGCAATTAAATGAAATAGATTGTTAACTAACATCCAACTATCCGAATTTCCGATCATCCGAATCAGGTCTAGTCCAAATTTATTCGGATAATTGGAGATCTACTGCAGTAAAAGTTACCAACTAAGTTTGCTTTTAATACAATGTGACTTCGTTTATGGAATATTTTAAGCTAACTGCAACAAATTTCGTAATTTATTAAAATATGACTTTGTCTAGAATTACATAAAAACAATTCAAAAACTGAATTCCACAGTTAGAGCGTCCCGAAAACCATGAAAATCTTATGGAAATCTCGGGTTTCTGGAACGTTGATTAATTGAGCTAGTTCATTGTCTAAGTAGGTATATTTATAAGTAAAATAGATATTGGTGAAGTACCAGCCTAGATTGGTGAATCAGACTACCGAGCGTGTCGGACTATCGCGAGCAACTGTATAAGAAACTTTAATTATTGTAAAAGACACTGAAGGCGATAGCGGAACAAATAAAATTTGTACATTTGTATAAATTTTATTTGAGTTGGACTTACAGTTATTTTTTTATGCTAGTATTTTTAATGTGTTTTTATTATTATCACATATATTTGCAATAATGATAAATTTCCGAGTTGTGTTAGTTTCATTATTTTTATGTTTCGATGAAAGGAAATATATTTCATATGTAAACCACAACATTTAAACTAATTTTTAAAATATAAACTTGATTAATAAATGGAAACCTGTTTACTTAAAGGCAAATAATTATTTAAGCACAGCCCCAAAATTGCCTTAAGCGTGAGGCATTAAAAAGTTTAAATTTGCGGAAAGTTACAACAATGATAACAGACATACAAAACTAGCAACCCAACAACAAATAAGAATTATAAATGTCCGAAATGTAGACTGCCTAATATTGGAATTTTAGGGAATTATGTTTTATGATTGAGATTGTAAGAGTTTACACGTTTCTGTTTTTTGTTTTACTTTTATTTATTGCTGTATTTGTGTAACTTCCATTAGTAATATTCGTATTGTTAGTACTGTGATTTGTTTACTTAATATTCTGATGCAAGGTTTTGTCCTGGTATGTATTTTATTTATTGATATTATTAGTTGCTGCACAACTTTTTCTCTCGTGTAATACATGTATATATTTTATCAAATTAACACATGTTGCAATTCCGAAAAATTTTATAAAATATTCTTCTCTGCCAGTTAACAACGAATCTGATTTCAAAATGAACTAGGCTTTTACACAAATAGCCTGCCTCAGAGCAGTGAAAAATGTACACGAAAGGCACAGCAATCTAAGCAGTGAGTGGTTAGATACCCTAACTCAACCTTTACTTGTAAAGGGTGTAAAATGGAAGCGGGAATCGAGAGTGAGAAATGGCGGTGGTGGAGCGTGATAGAAACATTGATTACTGTTACAGCTGTAGAGAGATCATTTGCCTACATCGAACACGAGATGTTGTAGATGGGCACATTGTGTACTACTCGCTCTAAACACATTGTTCGTGGGGACTGACGGGTGGTGAAGTAAGGGCGATAATATGTGGCATAGAGAATGAGAAATGGCGGTGGTGGAGCGTTGATAGAAACATTGATTACTGTTACAGCTGTAGAGAGATCATTTGTCCTACATCGAACACGAGCTGTTGTAGATGGGCACATTGTGTACTACTCGCTCTAAACACATTGTTCATGGGGACTAACGGGTGGTGAAGTAAGGGCGATAGCATGTGGTTTAGACTTTAGAGGATGAGAAATGGCGGTGGTGGAGCGTTGATAGAAACATTGCTTACTGTTACAGCTGTAGAGAGATCAGTTGTCCTACATCGAACACTAGATGTTGTATATGGGCACATTGTGTACTACTCACTCTGAACACATAGTTCTTGGGGACTGAAAGGTGTGAAGTAAGGGCGATAGTATGTGGCATAGAGAATGAGAAATGGCGGTGGTGGAGCGTTGATAGAAACATTGATTACTGTTACAGCTGTAGAGAGATCATTTGTCCTACATCGAACACGAGATGTTGTAGATGGGCACATTGTGTACTACTCGCTCTGAACACATTGTTCGTGGGGACTAACGGGTGGTGAAGTAAGGGCGATAGCATGTGGTATAGAGGATGAGAAATGGCGGTGGTGGAGCGTTGATAGAAACATTGATTACTGTTACAGCTGTAGAGGTATCATAAACATTGATTACTGTTACAGCTGTAGATAGATCATTTGTTCTACATCGAACACGAGCTGTTGTAGATGGGCACATTGTGTACTACTCGCTCTGAGCACATTGTTCGTGGGGACTAACGGGTGGTGAAGTAAGGGCGATAGTATGTGGTATAGAGAATGAGAAATGGCGGTGGTGGAGCGTTGATAGAAACATTGATTACTGTTACAGCTGTAGATAGATCATTTGTCCTACATCGAACACGAGCTGTTGTAGATGGGCACATTGTGTACTACTCGCTCTGAACACATAGTTCTTGGGGACTGACAGGTGTGAAGTAAGGGCGATAGTATGTGGCATAGAGAATGAGAAATGGCGGTGGTGGAGCGTTGATAGAAACATTGATTACTGTTACAACTGTAGAGGGATCATGCGTCCAACATCGAACACGAGATGTTGTAGATGGGCACATTGTGTATTACTCGCTCTAAACATGTTGTTCTTGGGGACTGGCGGATTTGATATGGGAGTAATACTATGGTCAGAGAATGCCGGGGGCGGCTCTCTCGGGGCTGGTAGTCGAGGAAGTAATATAAAAAAAATGCCACCGTACGTGTATGGGTGGGTGGGTGGGTTAATGCCACCGTACGTGTATGGGAGGGTGAGTGGGTTAATGCCACCGTACGTGTATGGGTGGGTGAGTGGGTTAATGCCACCGTACGTGTATGGGTGGGTGAGTGGGTTAATGCCACCGTACGTGTATGGGTGGGTGAGTGGGTTAATGCCACCGTACGTGTATGGGTGGGTGAGTGGGTTAATGCCACCGTACGTGTATGGGTGGGTGAGTGGGTTAATGCCACCGTACGTGTATGTCGTACGTGTATGGGTGGGAGGGTGGGTTAATACCACGGAACGTGTATGGGTGGGCGGATGGGTTAATGCCACCGTACGTGTATGGGTGGGTGAGTGGGTTAATGCCACCGTACGTGTATGGGTGGGAGGGTGGGTTAATACCACGGAACGTGTATGGGTGGGCGGATGGGTTAATGCCACCGTACGTGTATGGGTGGGCGGATGGGTTAATGCCACCGTACGTGTATGGGGAGTGGGGGGGGGAACTGATTATGTTCGTGTGAAAAATGGACTAACAATCAATGGAGATATCTATATAGTCTGTGTCAAAGGAGTGTATTGCACCTCGACTGTTTAAGGTAGAAGATCAAAGTTCCAGTAGTCACTTGTTGCCACGTTATTTGGCGACAAAGAGGCTGGGGAGATGCGGCAACAACTTGAGAAACTCATGAATCCTCGGAATTCCTGCATAAACATTTATTCGGAATTCAGTCAGATCTCAAGGAGTGCGGATCGTATTGAAAGGGTAAGATGACAATTCGATGAATTTGAACACTGTGGCTATTGTAGCGTTGAGAATGACTATAGTACAGTCCCAAGTAAGTAGTCGAAGGTAGCGATCTCAATCGCGGTGGTCAGGGAATGCCGGAGGCGGTTGTCCTGGGGGTGGGGGCAGCAGCAAGTGGGATTGATTAGTCCTCAGCCCCACCGCCAATATGGCACTGCTTACAGCAAAACACACTTACGACTTTTCCGCCGACAATGTCTCAACAAATGTAGGTCTGGCGTGTTAACAAAACTGGAACAAGTCTGGCACAGCGGCGTACACCAAACTTCACTTCGACGATTGTGAGGGAAACTCTTTCCGTGGCCATCTTGTCAAGTGGAAATCGCAGAGGAGTAAAGTGGCCATTTTATAGTCGAAACACTAATGAAGGGAAAACACAATTAAAAAGTTGGCCAGTTGAAACTTCAACTCACGATCAACAGTGCGGTAAGACTGAACACTATTGGTTACCTAACAATATTAATCAATAATAAAATATGTTTGTAATATTTCATTAGCAATGTTATACAAGAAAAAAATTAAAAACATCCTAAAGGAATGTTTGGAATATTAATAAATTAATTTTGCCTTTTATATCCCTTTTGGAATTTAAATTACCTTGTTTATTCCTAATATACTGTTTATATATTAGAACTTAGGCTTAATCTTAACTTAAATAATTATTTTTATTTTAACTTATACTATCATTTTGAATTTTTAACTTTTTAAAGTGGTATACGTAACCAGCTTTAAAATATAGCTTCATAAATAAGGTAATTTTCTAAAAGATTTTTTTAACTTGATTTCGTAAGCAATAGTTAGATTTTGCACAATACAGTAATGTACTTATTTTTTCAGTGGATTTTTTATTGTAACAAATAATGTTAATTGCGTTGCGGCTATAAAAAATATATTTATAATCTTATTTCAAAAATTCAGAAGAGAATAGGCCTACATAAAAAGTCCTACACAGTGAATTGAACATTTGCATTGCATAGTTGAACTTTTATTACTTGTATTTATTTAATGTTGAATCAAAATTCGTATCATTATATTTCCGTATGGTATTCATTGCTGTGTAGGAGTTTACCTAAAGAATTAGCTAGTCTTCCATGAAAATACAATTGATGGATTCGTGAACCCAGACAGTATAGAATCAAAAGAGCTTAATAAATATACAAAAATTTAATTTAAATCAAGGAACAATTTCGAATAAAATGTACAATTCCTATTTTATTTATGTAATATATTATTATCACAAGAAAATACGGCAATTTCAATATATGAAGAAAGTGCAGGCCTAGTACATATATATGGAATTTACTTCCAGACCAATTAGGCAAAGAAACAACCGACATATGTGAAGAACGTGCTATAAATGGGCCTTAAAACATTTAATGATGTTTAGTTTGTCATTTAGTCAGCTTACTGATCGAGATACACTGTTAAGGAATTTTAAATTAAGGAAACGGTGACGGAAGTGAACCACCGGAATGTGGGACAAATTAGAGACCGCGACACCCAGAAAGAACGGCACAAACTGGCTACTTCACCTGGGAGTGACTATTGACACCTACATCAGCTAGACATACGCCTGCTAGCTATACTGGTAGCTTAGATAGAGAAACTATGGGTGGGACAGTGGGACGAATTAGAGCCAGCTACACCCAGATAGAACGACACTAACTTGCGTCTTCACCTGGGAGTAACTATTGACACCCTACATCAGCTAGACATACGCCTGCTAGCTATACTGGTAGCTTATACACATATACAAACTATGGGTGGGACGAATTAGAGCCAGCTACACCCAGATAGAACGATACTAACTGGCGTCTTCACCTGGGAGTAACCGCTGACACCCTACATCAGCTAGACATACGCCTGCTAGCTATACTGGTAGCTTATACTCATAGACAAACTATGGGTGGGACGAATTAGAGCCAGCTACACCCAGCAGAACGGCACTAACTGGCGTCTTTCACCTGGGAGTAACCATTGACACCCTACATCAGCTAGACATACGCCTGCTAGCTATACTGGTAGCTTATACTCATAGACAAACTATGGGTGGGACGAATTAGAGCCAGCTACACCCAGATAGAACGGCACTAACTTGCGTCTTCACCTGTGAGTGACCATTCACACTCTACATCTGCTAGAGTGATTGACTAGACATACACCTGCTAGCTTAGATAGACAAACAATGGGTGGGACGAATTAGAGCCAGCTACACCCAGATAGAACAGCACTAACTAGCTACTTCACCTGTGAGTGACCATTCACACTCTACATCTGCTAGAGTGATTGACTAGACATACACCTGCTAGCTTAGATAGACAAACAATGGGTGGGACGAATTAGAGCCAGCTACACCCAGATAGAACGATACTACAATACCTATAAATCGTGAATAAAACGTTTGAAGTAGTAGTGCCCTAGTTTCAAGCTTTTCACCCTCTATTGGGAACCCATGCCAAACTCGATCTGTGGGGGTACGACGTTATTGCGCGTCGAGACTATGGGTGATTTTGTAGCACTTAGGTGATTTTCTCTCTGACAGGTTGGCAGAATCTTTACAAGCACAACGTTGACGTTCTCCCATCAAAAACGGTATGGAGTCACTACTTCGTTCAAAAAGTTTGTTTAATTTGATCAGCTTGGTTGAACATTTCTTCCATAACTAATAAATTTTTACAATAATATCATTAAAATAAATTATGAATAAGTACAGTTTTAGAACTAATTAAATAAGTAATAAATCATTGATTTATTTCTTGCTCTAAAGGTTCTAAAGACGGTTTATAAACTACCTGTTCACCGGTAGATTAGGTCTAGATTAAAATGGAAAGAAATGCTTAAGTTGTCTAGAATTGTACTAATTTTTTAGTATAAACTTCATACAATAATATCAAATGTTAAGCCTTTGTAATAGTAAAGAATTTGCCAATTTATCGTAGAACAGACAGGGCAGGTAAACGGCATTCAAACAAAGGGAAACAGGCACTAGAATACATGCAGCCTTGCTGTCTGGCATTGTGGGAGGCAGTGAGACGTGACGACGTTGCCATTGGCTGTAAGTAAACTCATAACTCATGATGATGGGGGTAAACACCGACAAATTGGAAGGTTGGTAGGTGCTGAGCTCTTGTGGCAGTACAGGTAACTAGAGTCCACAATTGCCCGCTTCTAACTGTTCGTACTTCGAACACGGGAAGTTTTACAATGTAAAATAGCACCTTAACTTACTACATGGTCTTGCTTCAAAACTACAGTGTCGAAACGTCTTGTTTAAAGGTTAAACCACTTCGTTTTATTTATTTATTTGTTAATGACGTAGTCATTTATAGGTTATGTCGTTTTTCACATTGTTTATTTCAGCGTGCAGTACTTACGGGGCTGGAATAAATTTAAACTTTCTTCGTAACAAAATTTATTTTATGCTTGCAATTTTGACAGATAAACCTTGGAATACATCGTCCGCTGTACATACACTATGTAGAAGTCAGGGTAAATGAGTATAGAAATATTATATTTTTGAATCATGCATATTATATTCATATTTTATTTAGTCGACGGTACAGAGTCATTTATATTGCAGATACATAGTAGCCTACTTAGGTTACGCATACAGACTTGAACCAAAGGTCACAAACTATGTTTCAGAGTTGGTTATGAGTACAATGCAAGTCACTAGAATAATATAAGGCTAATAAATATGTAAGAAGAAAAGTACGAGTAAATTATTAATAAAATAAAAGTTGCAATCCAAGATGTTGTATGGATACAGAACAAGAAAGAGCTAAGAAGAAGGAATCATTATCAAGATTAGAGTACTTCTTTATGCCTGGTGGCCGGTATTAAATTTTGTATAAATGAAATATATTATATTTTTCTAATGATTTCGATTTATGTCAAACATATAAAAAAATTTAACCTACAACTAGCTTACTAGATTTCTAGTCTACAACCAAAAATACATGTTATCAGAAAGCTCGCATATTTTGATCCGTTTAAGTAACAAAATTGCAAGTTCTAAAAATACAGTCTAGAATCAGGACATAGTTTTATGTACAGTAAAATATATAAATAAATGATTTAAAATCTCGGTTTCTACAAGACTCTTAGCTTTAAAGAAAAAAAAAAAAAAAACAACGACAGTTGTAAGGAAGAAATATTATTCATTGTTAGCTAATGAATGTGAAGGATAATTTAGTTGTCGACAACTAATAATGGTCCCCATTAAATTGGAAAAAAACATTAACGTCACATTAACCGAGGATACATCCCTGACGTACACCAGGAAGAGATTATAAATAACATTTAAGCATGCCTACTTATTATTATCAGGTGGTCTAATGTATTGACATTCTTTTGAACGTTTGCTTATCAACATTAATTAAATATATCGGTGTTCCCCTCTTATATAGTTAAAAATATTTTATTAAGTTCTACATTAATAAAATGTAGAAGAATAACGTTATCTTAGGTAAGTTCTCGAATGGTTCGTCACTAAGTATACAAAAACCGCACAGTGATTTCGATTATGAACACCCAAATTAAACATAGAGTAACCGTCTTAGGTTACTATATACAGAACAATTTAGACCAAACATGTTTTTACATTCTGTTACTACCACGACATTTTCACTCGTGACTTATTTATTTCAAGAATCCTGATAATTTCATCTATGAGCCAGGAGCTTTACAAAATCATTTATGAAGACAAAGGCAAACTACAAGCTTCTAACCTTTATCCAGGAGTTTAATATCTTTGAAATTTGGTTCGAATATGCAATTTTCTTAGAATAACTAGTAAGCATGGAAAAAGCTTCGATTGATTTGCTTAAAATAACTATGGCGCATGGAAAGTCATCGATTTTGTATGCCTAGAATAACTAGGCCACATGGAAATCATCGTCATTTTTTGCTTAAAACACTAGGGCACATGGAAAGTCATCGATTTTGTATGCTTAAAACAACTAGGGCACATGGGAAGTCATCGATTTTGTATGCTTAGAATAACCAGGGCACATGGAAATCATCGTTATTATTTGCTTAAAACAACTAGGGCACATGGAAAGTCATCGATTTTGTATGCTTAGAATAACCAGGACACATGGAAATCATCGTTATTATTTGCTTAAAATAACTAGGGCACATGGAAAGTTTTCGATTTTGTATGCTTAGAATAACTAGGGCACATGGAAAGTCATCGATTTTGTATGCTTAGAATAACTAGGGCACATGGGAAGTCATCGATTTTGTATGCTTAGAATAACTAGGGCACATGGAAAAGTCATCGTTATTGTGTACTTAGAATACCTTATGGTACATAGTAATCGTTATAGGTAGAACAGTTACTCCACGTTACTACAATACAAGCAACCTAGTATGTAATTTTAATTGCTTCTAGCATTTACAATCATATCCAGATAACGTTAATCTTGTAATAGATCGTTAGAACCAATTTAAGATCTATTCTTGCCTTTTTACAGCGTGAAAAGTCGTTACCGAGCTTGTTAGCGGTAGATTAACATATCTTTCCTTGTTATGTCGTTGGATCAGCACCGCTGCTGATAGGGTAAGTACCCTATAATTGGTGACAGTACACTCGACACGCAGTTATGTTCATTTCCGCTACTCTTTTTTTCATAAAAAATATAGTTTTTCTGTGAAAGGACAACTAGAACATTCTCTACACACAGGTCCTTAAAATTAGGACTTTTAATATCTGTGTATGTCTCTCTATCATACAAACTTTGGACGTTAGAGACTCTTTGTAAGAACACGATTCTTGGATGTTTTTGCTCCCTTTTTAAGCAACGAATTTAGAATAACTATCTCCCTATTAACGCAAACTTGGAACACTATTGCGAATAATTGTAATGATACAACTTGACATTCAAAACCAGCGTTGTCTCAGAGCATGATGAAGACTTTAATAACGTATTTAACACGGTTGAAAGTTCCTTTTTAATATACGTTAAAAATCATTAATCATATTTTATTCATATTGATAATGATTTGATTTTGGTTTGATTTCTCATTATTTTCTCAACATTTCTAAGGGTAGTGATTTTCATCGACTTGGGAGAAAATTTTCAATCCTGGGCTGTGTTTCATTACTGGTTTTGTTTTATGAATGTACGTTTTCTAACCTATAAAGAGTAACTAGCCGACATACAGGGATGGGGGTGGGGGGTGGGGGGTTGATGCGTGCTAATCCACCCTTACCTAGCTGGTACACTTGTAGCCTACTACTTGTACTACTTGTAGCCTACTTGGCTACAAAGTACAAGCAAGCTAGCATGGACGCGAGCAGTTCAGGTACCAAACTGATCGCTCTGATAGAAAAGTTAAACGACTTCATTACACCGGACAAAGTGCATTATCCCAGCTGCAAGTTGTTGTTTTATGGGTCATTGGGACGATTACCTGCGAATGACTAGTAGTGCAGGAAATTGCATCGTTAGTACACGCTTGTACTAACTGGAATAGGGAAGTTATAAATTTAAATAAACGTGTAGTCGCGTCGTTTACACGATATATAGAGTTTCCGACTTGCGTGTTATTTTCAAATAATAACCTACGTACGTGTATGGTTGGTGGGAGGGCTATTATTAACGTACGTGTATGGGTGGGAGGTTCATCACTAATGTTAATGGTGCGGGGGAGGGTGATAACCACTTTGTACGGGTGACGAAATCGGTTATAGGAAATTTATACTTATTTAAAGCTGTTTTGATTTCCTCTTTTTGTTATTTGCGCGTATAATTAATTTATATTTCATTTATAGCCATACTTAATTATTAATATTTTTTAATTCAATTATATAAGATGAAAACTATCGGTGATTTTTACTTATATAAAAATTATACGTTATGTCTTCATGCAATAAGTTTTTTAAATTATCCTTAAATATATATTTTTAACGTCTTAAATAGTTCAATTAAAGTTTTATAACATTTAATTGTATTATTGTAAGCTTAAAATTGATATATATATAAACCAATATTTTTATGGTAATGACAACTGACAGCTAGCATCATATTTTTTACTTTTGTCAAAGTTAGTTAGATAGCCTTATAGTATACAGTACTAATTTTATTTGTAGAGAAATTATGGCTTACTTTAAGTGAAATGTTTATAAAATACTACTATAATAATTTATAAAATCGAGTTTATAAGTAGGCCTACATAAATCCTTGCTAGGGCTAATTTTCTTCTATCCGAACGAAAATCGGTTAATCAATCAATACTTCAGAAAATGTACTACTAAATTACGATTCGTACGTAGTGAACTCCATCTAACCATGTAGTAATGATTTTTATCTTAGTTAAAAAATGCAAAAACTTAGGCTTAAAATTGTAAAAATGTAATAAAATTGTTGTCCTGAAGACATGTTGAAACAAAGATTTAAAAATATAATAGTATGTGTTTCAAAGTCCCCTAAAATTAATATCAAATTTTATTTAACAGTATGACAAATTTTACCAAAAAAATAATAATAATAAATGTAGGCCTAAAACAATGTTGCATAAAATCCTACATGCTGCACATGTAATTTACATATTATTACAGCTATTAATAATCAGCTGATTTGTGAAGTCAAAAAGTATTCAAACAATTAATTATAGAAAATAAAAAAAATCACGTAATAAATAGCTCTGTTGACATCGTGACAGTAAAAAATATGCAAGAAAAACTTATCCGGTTAGTTATTACAGTTTTCAATTAATTTCTACTCTTGAATATTAAAATGAATAAAACTTAGTGCTTTGAATAGTTTTAATATCTATTAATTTACCTATAATACGTTTTAACTGTGTGAGATATACAACTTATTTTTAAATAGATGTCAAAATTATCGGCCTTAATTATTTACTCACTTTATTATTGATATAAGATATTTAAACATAAAACAACATAAAAACTGTTATGTGCATAAGTTACTGCGTTTTATAGCCTTTTTGAGTCCTCACATGGATCTTCATAAATAATTATTTCAAACAGGGGTAAAATAATAACGCATTGTAACTAGGCTTCTTTCAAATACATAATTACCTGGAAAAATGAGACATATATAAATTATCAGGATGTGTCAATGATAATAAAATTTGACTAATAATAAAATACACTTTAGTAAATAATTTACTTTTGATAATAATATTAATAAATAATAGTTACAGATTTGTTGAAGACATATGATAATGGATTAACGCTTCATGAGAGATTGAGCCTAAAATCGGGGATGAACTGTGTAAAAGATATTTCGGCGGTAACTGACCTGACTAGATTTTAATTATGTATTGGGTTATATGTACGAGGTATTGAGGTATAAACCACATCAATAGAAGAGAAACGGCGACATAAACAAGCCGTTGGCTTAATGCAGACATGACGTCAAATATTATACAGAGTGGAGGGGGTGGTCTACTTACAGCACGGCTGAGGAAAAGAAGAGGGCCCAGTGCAGACTCTTGGGGTACACCACTCTCACACTCACTCGCTCCACATACGAACAGCATCTCCAGCTCCAGCGGTCTGGAATGTTGATCGGCCTCTCCCACTCCGGTCTTTTCGGCGCTTTCGGCCCAAAAAATCAGCTGATTAGAGATCCTTTTTGGTGTCGCGCGGGAAATCTTAATGGGTATCGTCTAATAACAGTGATCAAGCCTCCCACTTGCCAGCAGGGCCGATCGATTTCCCGTCCGTCGATAACACCTGGACTGGTGATACGGTATCTTACGTAAAACATCGGTCCCTTCATTTAATAAGTTGTGAATTTAATTGAAAATTAATGTATATATAAAATATCTTTACATGATAATCTGAAACCCTATTCTGTGATGAATAATTTAGTTATTTACAAATATTCATGTTTTTTAGCCTATTACATGTTGTGTGACATTTTATTTGATATTATAGCAAATATTAAATGACATATTTACTAACAAGGTCTTTTCTCCAATTGTATACTTCCTAAACTGTCTACTCATTATTTTATTTATATGACCTGGTGATCCATCCTAAATACGGACACTGTGATTGGATAAGGAAGGCCTTTTAATCTAATTGAATCAATATGTATGTTTTTATCTCTACGTCAGTAGCTTTTTTTGCAGATAGTTTCAATGCTATTATGGGAAAAAGGTACAAACTCACCAATCTAAATTCAGTTGAAGCCGTGGCTCCTGCAATTAAGTCAGCAGTGCTAACCGTTAGGCCCGATTTCAAAAAATAGGCCCGACTTTTGAAAATGTTCTCCTTAACTTGATTGACTTTGAAGAAATCTTCCTTCCTTTCTATTATTCCTGTTTTTACTGCTAACATTCCTAATTTTTCAAATCTTTTAAAGTATTCAATTAAATTATATTATACCATATTATTTTATTTGCTGAATACAAAATACAATTTACTTTCAGTTGGTTTTAAAATTGTATTTCAGTATTCTTGATGAGTTCAATTATAGAACCACCATAAGAAAATAAATATTCTCTTTGTGAATAGTTTAAAATTAAAATATAACATTTATTTGGGCAAATGTTGGATTTTTTTTATTACTTCATTAAAGTTTTTAGACTTCTTATAATATTAAACTTGGTACAGACTTAAATTGCGTAAATTCCGAAAAGGGTAAATTCAAGTACTGATGGAAATTTCCAATCACCTGTCAAAAATCTAAAAATAAAAAACTAAAGGTATAACGTTGAAAATAATTATTTATATTCATGTTTCGAAGCGTACGCTAAAGACGAAAGTTAAAATTTATCTGATTGCTTACAATTGCGCCCATTATTGCCGGCTTTAAATTGTTTTCATAAAAGTGATTTTCATTTGTTAGTTAAATAGTTAAAACATAATAAATTTTACGTCACGCTCCCAATTTAATGCCTATTCAGTTATTAGTCTGAAAATGTATGTGATAAGTTAACTTGGAATACCGGACCAAGTACATATGTATACCACAATATTTACCAGCGTTACAGTTGTGGTTGGTTTATCTAAACATCGCATGTACACTAAAGGCTAAATTTTTTAATTTTTCGCTTAAAATCTCACAGTAACAGCCAGGTACTGTAGGACCGGTCGATGTCGAACCTGTTATTATTTAATTACCTGATAACTCTACACGCTACTCTGTCCCCCTCTGTTATAATTAAGGCTCAAAACAGTGGATGTTGAGAGGCCTTAAAACAATGAATATGGAAGTTTTATAATGAAATTTTATCGTAGATCGTTTTCCATGTGAAGAAGCTCAATTTTTAGGGTTAACTTTTTATTATTATTATTTTTCTGTTTACAAATTGTACTCGCCAGTTCTCATAGGCCATGCAGCCCTGTGCTTGGACTTTATTAATTAACGAATGAAGTACAGGTCGTTAGCTCAGTTTGGGATCGAACCTCGGAACATGCCTTCCGCTGTTTGAAGACAGCTACTTAGGCACCGCGTTAGTTTAATATATCAAACATTGTGATTCGTGTCTCAAATATGATTTAAACAGTATGTATGAGAGCTTAAAATAGTTAATATTGTTTTAAAATAATTGCTTCACTTAAGTTCCTTACACACTTTTTCTAGATTTTTACTGTTTAGTTTCTTATTCTTACATTGCTATATATTTTATGACATGAAGAATTTTTCTGCATGTGAGATTGTTCTCGGTGATAACACCTTTGGATTATTTTGTTTATTTTTAGCATGTTTTAAATCTTCCATTTCCTTCACATGTACGGCTAATCAATTTACTTGATAATAATTCAGGGGGATTAGCTGGACTTAATTCAATCGGAGAAGCAGATATTGAATGGTTTATAAACCTGGATTTAGACTCGTGATGGGAGATCGATATTTAATCTCTTAAGACACAAATACTATGTACTTAAGATTTTATTTAGAAATGCAGTTTTTCAATTTTTATTTCTCCTTTCAATTTGGTAGCTGGCTTTGAAAGCCGTACGATTTATTTAAATAATATTTTATTACCCATACTACCAATTTATGCTGGTAGCTGTAAGTATAATGTTGTTTTTACATTATAAACATTAACTATTTTGTAATTTTTAAAGGATTTTTGTATTTATTTAAAGCTCAGTGTTCGTTTATCTTAGTGTTCCCATGCAAACGCCATAACATTGTGCGGACCTTTTTCGTATCTAAAAATTCAAATGACAGTATTGTAATGCACAGAGTAGAAAATAAACAATAAAATGTTATTATTAGCCATATTTTTTTGTTAATGTAATAAGAGAAACGTTATGTGTACATTTATATTTCTCACTATATATTGATGTATATATACGTCAATAAAACATACGAGTAGCTAGGGGGGCTGCCACTACTCCTACACCCAACGATATTCCCACTGGACAAACGCACCACGTGTTCTAATCTCGAGTGTTTTAAACAGCCCCCAATGTGGAAAAAATATGCAAGACTCGAGAAATGAAATGGGGCTAAACCAGCCGAGTGTCAGTTTAATAACATTGACCATAGAGAGTAAAATAATACACGTCTTCAATAAACGTTTCAACAGCGAGTCAAAAAACACCAGGACGAGACTGATTTTTTTCTGAATTTATGAACGTTCTAAACTAAAAAAAATTATAATTGTCTACTGATTTTAGGTTAACATATAATATAAGTACTTTCAGATGTTAAGAAAGACACAAACCTCAAAATCTCCCTTTTAAAATAATATATCCATCAGTTAGTCCTATTGTAGTTTTAAAATTTTAAATTAATTGTGTCCATGGCTCAACCATGTGTCAAGGTTGAGTGGAAGAGAGGACTTCTTAGTCCTAACTCCGCCTTTAAATAAAGACATTCATTCATTCCATGGCAATGGGCACATTTCGTATATACTTTTGATAACAACAAGGATACTTCATTAATTTCTCTTATTTCTAGATAAATTATGCTATAGTCTTGTAAAAATCCTTAATCGTGTCACTGCACCATATCCTTCCCTGTGTGCGTCTTCTCTTTTTGCTCACTTAGAAGATTATGGATAGCTATCCCAAGTATGGAAGCCTTATACACCAAAAATGGCTAAAGGAACCTTAAAACATCATCTTAGACAAGTTAACATTATTGCCACCTCATTGTGTAATCTGTCTTCTCATGTCGAACAATTTTATTAGTCAACTTGGTGGTACTGGGGTAATTCTTTCAATGTTGATTCTTCAACAAGTTATTGACCAACCTCCACAAAATAATGTTTTCTGCAGCATCATTTTTTATTGTAGGCGATATGTTACATGCTCGGTCCTATTAATAACGATATGGCGTCCGCTCAACGATTGCTATCGACATGGACTCTGCCAGATATGTCTGAGGTGTCCGTGTTGGGGGGTAGTCAGTTTCCGAGTGTTGTGTAGGCGTGTCACGTAACTGAAAATCAGACATAAACCAGATTCGGATTCGTAAGCATTCCGTTCTTTCTGAGTATTAAACGACTCAGTTAGTAACCGGACTACACCAGTCATCCACACTCACATTATCATTCATGTTCGCCTCAAACCTGTGTCGCCGTCTCATATCTGACAATAAGCTGAGAATCTGAGAATAACCTCTACTCAAATATCAAATACTAGCCGTCAATTTGGCGCTGAAGGCAACTATTTTGAGTTAAGAGTCTGCAGAGGCTGTAAGACCGTTGTTATTTTCGAACCGGGCATACGATCACGCGTATCCAAATTTAACAGTTATTTTAAAACAGATTTTTCCAAACAAATTGCATTTGATCAAGAATGAAACTGCGCGATGGAATTGCGAATTCCTAATTAGTTTTATAGAAGAAAATATAAAACTCGTTTAGTTTAACGTTTTTATTTTGATGTATTTTTCAAAACTAAGCGTATGTATTCAAAATATCATAAACAAACCCAATGCGCAATGTGGTAACGTTTAAAATGACACCTCATACACAACTTTTGGAACTTCAAGTCTTTAAGTGTTATTTGATAGGGGAAGAACAGTTCTAATGGACCGAAATATGGTTTGTATAAAAAATTGAGTACATTTGTAATTTCTTTCCAGTCAAATATTTGATGTCTGACGATTTTAAACAATGAAATTCATAATATACGCTTATGGTCCACTAGTTCGGACCTTTAATACTCATACAGTGTTGACCATAAATCATTATAATAATAAACACGAACCAAATAGTTGAAATAAAAAAGCATTTTTATTACCGTCAAAGTATGAATGTATGAGCCCTACCACAGAGAAGGTAATAGAAGTCGCAATCAATAGTACGCTTAATTGGTCAGGTTAGTTGTATCGAGTAGTTAGTTCTTCACTTAGCCAGCACCTTGTCAGTCCTTTCCTTATTTCCCACAAATATTCAATGATATTAATGTATTAATTATTATTACTTCAGATTTATAAAAGGTATACATTATTTTTAAACTGATTTGCCTATAACTGACGCTTTCGGTGCAGTGATAAGAAAGCGACCTCTGTTTCTCTTTCTCTGTGGCCTTGTCTACTATTCGGCTCGGTAGTTCGGAAACGGTTTAAGTTTAAAATAAAAGTAAGTAACATTAATATGCAAATTTATAACTAAAAACTTAGAATATTGCTAAATGTGATTTTCCCCATAAATGAATTCGACGTTTTTTGGTCCTCCGTTGATCTTACCAAAGCACTACACATTGTGTTGCTCTAAGAAAGGGCTACAACATCCATGATTCTTAGGAATCACCATTCAGTCATTTACCTTGTTGATAAAAAAATAATTGTTAATAATCAATTATTGGGTTCTTGTGTACTATCTCATCGTAGGTCTTTCAATAAAAAGTAAATTGGTTTCGCGATGTCAAACTTTGTGATCGATTTTACTCAATGCAACTTTATTGCAGTTTGGACATGTGAAGAAGACACGTCCACTGTGACCACCGAATTTACACCACTTGTAACTATCATGGTTTGTAGCTTTCAAGAAGCAATATTCTGGATCAGTTATAGCTAACCTCTTCATGGGTGTTTTTAGTAAGAGAATCCAAACAGTATGGATACCATTTTGGAGTCATTCTTTTGGTAGAAGCTATACAACAATTGAGCTCAGCTAACAACCTTAATACACAGCAAGTGCACATACCATAATTCGTTATGAAATCCTCAATCAAAATTAATTCTAGATTACGTATATCAGTACGAAAGAAAAAAACAAAAATATTTCAAAGAACTATATCATATTCAATTCACAGGCTTAATGAAGCATACAGTTTTCTAAAACCTCTTTGTGCTGTCATGTTCTGACAAGTAAATTAGTCTTAATTTCCAAGCAACATCACTCTCACAAAAGAAGTGCATGGAGTACGTCTAACTCTAATTACTTTGTACTTTGGAAACACCATTTTTCATGAGTAGCACCCTTTATATGTCTTCGGGATAACAGTAACCTTCTTAAGCAACGCGTTTTTCATCTTTTTTTTATACTGTCCGAGGGAGCTATTCAGGATTCGATTCAAATTTTAGGAATGTCATTTTCAAGAGCAATTAAATTCAGATATTCATCCAGAAGGCTGGCTAATGTAGCTGTTCAGAATATTGCTAAGGTAGAAGAATTTCTCTTGAAAGTGGGCAACTTAAACGTCTTTGTAAGAAAGAAGTAAATTATCTTCTTTCACCGAAGTGGGATTTGATTCCACTTTGGAAATGAATTTTTCTATATTTACTTACCACCGTTGTCATTTTTTTCCATATTTAAAATGATCTTAAAATGAATAAGTTATTTCTCTAATATATAATACTATTCTTATTTTGAAAATACAGACGAAAATTCATCAACGTCTGAAGCAGTTACAAAAAAGTATGTTCACTTTTTTCGTGTCTGTATGGCTACAAGATCGGTAGAAAAGATCGGATTCAGCAGTCAAAGATTAGTTCCTAAATGAAAGATTAATACGGTTTTTCATCGGATCAAAGAGCTACCGTAAGAGGAAGATTCCGGCCGATCATGCATTACAGGTTTTGCGAAGGCGACCTCAGTGCCTAAATCGACATGTGAGGCGGAGAAAAAAGCCCTCCAGAAGCCACATCAATCATCTTGGTACAATTTATGGAAGCGGCGAGCGCGGTTAAAATTCGGCGCACGCGGACGGCGCTAGCAGCGGCTATTGTCTAGAGCATAATGAATACCGTACCCGGGTGTTCCTCGGAGTGACGATGCCGTCGACACAATAATCCGGCACAGAGGTAACGGTTTTTGCCACCAGATTATTCCCATTAAAACGCTGTTTTTGGCGGGAACTGATTTATGATCTCGTTAGCAAGAAGTGGAATTTCTGTTCTGGCGAGTTCAGTCGGCTTGATGTGTGGCCACGGTGTGGAATTAGTTGACATTAATCCTAACTGACGTGCTAGAGTAAAACCCAATCAAGTCAATTATTAAGTATCGAACTTAAACACCGACTCAATCTAGTGGTCAGATCTGAGTGAATTCAGTTTTATCACTCGTGTACCCTTAGATATACTACTAATTTAGATTAATTGGTAGCTATAAAAATCTATATCTTTTGAAATAACAACCATCAGAATGTATATGGGGCCAAGATAGATTGGATTCCACACTAAAATTTTTATATATGGTTGTATTCTATAAGATCCAACCTCAACTCGTTTATGAATGAATGAAATGTCTTCATTAAAAATTACATGGCATATAAAATAAAGGGTTATAGATAACCCGAGGTTACAGATAATCTATGCTGTCTGTGCCCGAACAGAACCTACAGCTGAACAGAAACGTGCCTGAAGATAGAATACCAATTAAAAATGAAAACATTAAAACTCGTCCTGTAAAAAGAACAAGAGGGAGAAGATGCGATATGACATTCAAAGTAAAATTAGCAGAGAAATATGAAACATCAAGGGGAAACATCAGA
Source organism: Stictocephala bisonia (assembly GCA_035578905.1). Taxonomy (NCBI): domain Eukaryota; kingdom Metazoa; phylum Arthropoda; class Insecta; order Hemiptera; family Membracidae; genus Stictocephala; species Stictocephala bisonia. The sequence goes on along the minus strand of JAQJVL010000030.1, from coordinate 4,529,956 downwards.
GAAGTTCTTGTAAAGGCTGAGCAGAACCTGCCTGAAAGCAGAGCAACAAATGACGATGAGAATGTCAAAACTGTTCCTGTAAGAAGAAAAAGAAGAAGAAGAAGAAGAGGGAGAAGATACGATATGATATTCAAAATAAAATTAGCAGAGAACTACGAAAGAACTTGCATGCAACAGGACTGGCTGACGGCAAAACACAAGTGATAATGATGTATGTTCTAATGCCTCACAAACATCCCACCAACAAAATTTTTAGTTATGAAGAGTAACAACATTTTCCTCCGTTCTGTACCATATTACTTTAGGCGCAAGTGTCCTACGATCTCGGCAGCGCTTCCGACTCACACGCTCCGAGGGGACGTGAATAATTAAAATTTGATTGTGTGCGTTTAATATGAATTTCATATCTTAAATCAAATTAGGGTGGGCAATTAAGGTGGAAACGTTCTTGTTTGTCGGCGCTGTGAAGGGCGGCCAAGGGAACTATGACCCTAAACATGATGGACTGTCCGAGCGCTGCTTCTCTCTATTATTTTTAATAATACCCTGCCAACCCATACGTCTTACAGCCACCTGACTGCCAAGACTGAATTAATTCACTATTAATTAACGACCCGGTATATTCAATCGAGGAACCCTCAATTTGGAACATGATTGCGAATTTTAGTACCCGGGTCCTACAGTTTCGGCGTCAACCAGCGACTCCTGGTGTTGAATTTACAAATTGGGAAATTTTCAGTTGGGTGAGTTAGTTTTTTAATTTTCAACTTCTTTTTGAAAATGTTGATATTGTTGGGTAAAATCCTGTGTCCAAGAACTCATTAACCGTTCTTGTACCCTTCATTCTTGCTTTCAGAGGAATTGCAGCATTCCCGATTTTATTTATCTAACAATGGGGTGGATGGTTGTTAGATAAAGACAATTTTGTTGGGTAATTGTTAGATAGTAACATTCAAAAAGTTCACAAACATATTATCTTGCTTGAACTTAAATAAGACATTAATTTAACTTGAGTTAAAATTTCTTATTCTTTCTCGCTTAGTCAGTGTTAATTGACCTCTAATGTGTTGATTATTTAAATAGATTAAAATAGTGCAGGAATAAATTTGTACAAAGTCGAATGGAAATGATGGTAGTCACTTTCGTGAGAAACTATAGGAAGAAATATTAAAGTTAAAACAGTCGTATATTTGCTCTCTTTCAAGAAACAGTTGGGTGTCATGAGACTAAAAGGGATGATCAGACAGCCCCTAACAATGTCGTAAGAGTTAGTTGCTTTGTTCTGGGTTCAAAGTAGTATGTCCAAGAAATTGATAACGTGGCGAATGCTTTTAGAGTATAACGTATTATGAAGGGTTCTCGCCTACAGCTAACTGCACACATATTCCACGTCATTCTTTCCAAAGCTACAAATATTTTTAGAAAAGCACGTTTTATGAGGGCTTCTCGACTACAGCCAACTGCACACACACCCCTCGTCATTCATTCTGTGGCTACAAATGTTTTTAGAATAGCACGTATTATGAAGACTTCTCGCCTACAGCTAACTGCACACACATCCCTCGCCATTCATTCTGTTGCTACAAATGTTTTTAGAATAGCACGTATTATGAAGACTTCTCGCCTACAGCTAACTGCACACACATCCCTCGCCATTCATTCTGTGGCTACAAATGTTTTTAGAATATCACGTATTATGAAGACTTCTCGCCTACAGCTAACTGCACACACATCCCTCGCCATTCATTCTGTTGCTACAAATGTTTTTAGAATAGCACGTATTATGAAGGGTTCTCGCCTATAGATAACTGCACACACATCCCTCGTCATTCTTTCTGTCGTTCTATAGCTGCCGCACTTTAGTTGTCCAATTTAGATAAGACACATAACAAATACATTACACTCTTTAATTTTCAGCAACTAAAAACATAAATAAATTTTTTTGGTTGCAATTGTATAATTTTGTTTACGAACACAGACGTTGTGGCAATATTTAAATCATGATACGGTCACATTGTAGGCCCCATTTATTAGAACGCTTAAAATAATAAAACACTTTACATTTATTTTGAACCAATTAAACAGTTTTGGCGACAATTCGCTCTCTATCTTGCCAACGAAGACAGTAAACTGTTACCGCTTTACATTTAAAACTGTTACATTATTCAGCGGTTTACAAGGTGAAAGGTGCAACGCCGGCGAAGTGCGCAAAGAACATAAATGCCTCAAGTACTAACTTACGTTTACTGCTAAATAATTATAGTTTGTGTTTTTCTCCTCTTAAAACGGCAACTTGTTCATTTCTCGTGTTACATTATCCAGTTGACAACTTGTTTTTGCCCCGTATCCTTTTTCTCTCCCGGACAGTTGTTTTCCACATGAATCACATCTTGTATCGTTCATCGTCGTGAGGGGAATATTTCATGGGAGGTTTATTGATGAAGGTATTTTTTTAGATTCAGTTTGTGTTGAGCAGAATGTCTATTTTCTCAACTGTCATAGTTCCTTCACTACTGTATATTATTGTTTTCTTGGTGGTTTCTTTTATCCTTGAGGGCGAGCCGGTGGCTGAGTGGTCAAACGCGTCAGGACTTGGAGCCTGGGCTAGAGAATGTGTTGGTTCGAATCCTGGACTTGATGGTTGATAAGTTTTTATCAGAAATATTCACCGTGTACTCTACTGGTTCACCCTCTCACTTAATCTCAATACGTGTTTCCAAACAGATCTATAGGAGAATGGGCAGAGTAAGGGGCAAAAGGATATCAGACTCTCCTTAAAAAAATCCCCAACACCCCCTCCCCCCCAAAAAAAACTTTATGAATAATAGTCGGCATCTTGAGTTTACTGAACACATGAAATTAACAAATTGTCATCCAAAGAAAACTTAGGCAGAACAAAGAAATGTTAATTTAAATAACAAGTGAGCCTCACACAATACACAAATTTATTTCTTTATTAATACACAATGTACAAATACTATAGTGATAGATTTCAATGACAACGTTTACCATCCTCAGCCATCGTGATTCAAAAAGGAAATTTTTAAAGAATCCCTCTGGTCTGAGAATGACCTGCCTATATTGAACAGATTTTGATGATATTTGGAGAGAAGTTAGTTTTTGTATCATAGAGAACCATTAAGAAAGAATTGGTCAAAATCCCATTCCTAAGGGGTAAAAACAGCCCATTGACCTTTCATTTTATTGCCATTAATTTAACTTTTAATTTATTTCAAGTAGCTGATATGAAAAACGTAAACATGACACAAATATTGAATGATTTGGTTTTCATATGAAATAGAGCCGCGGAAGGAAGAGTAAGCAAGCGTAAAGAACCACCCTTAGCGAAGCAAGGTCTGTTAGCTAATATTTTCTAAAATAAGTTCAAATGTTGATCGTACTTACTTCACAGCTGCTCTTTTTCCTATGTACCCTAACCACAGTGACATTTGAATCCAAAATTAGCAGAACATGAATTCCACCCTTGGGAACTGCTAGTTTAGAATTATTTGAATCATGGCGAATCATCGACACAAAACAACGTAAGCCTACAATATCCAGATATTATCGGTGTGTGCATTTATAATTAGATATTGATCGTCTGAAGGAAGCATCTAAACGAGTGGATCTTTATTCCAGTGGGAAGACACAGGTTTTTCACCTCGTCATCGTAATCGTGTGAACAGCCACGAGGTTGACTGAAAGAGAACAGATAAAGCAATAAATCCAGGAGCTCCGGCCGCGACATCATCAGGTTACAAATAATCCACAATTACAGATGTCCTGGGAAGCGTGCTCCGCATCTCTGATGACCAGGGTATTGGAGATGAAATATGCATGTGAGTCCAAGACGGTCAGGCAGCCGTCCACCGAACCGACCAAGATAGACATGTTTCTGATATTTTATAAAGATCATCATTCGAAGAGTTTATCATTTTATGACTCTAATATTTGTAGTCATTTAATCTGATGATTCTTCAGGTTTTAGGAGATAATACGGCTTGTGCGTGTTTTAAGGTGAATAATTACAAGAATGTAGGATCTATGTGATCTGGTTACTAAGTGAGTTATAATGAAACAGAGCTATTCTTTAGTAGCCCAAGAGCCAGAGCAACTAAGGGACCTACAGCTTAACGTAGGATCCAACGTCTGATCACTCAAGCTTGATACTCAGCACTCTTCCAAAGGCAAAATCCGTACCCTGACCATCAGCCAACACGGACACCTCAAACATCTCAAGACAGTGTTCATGCCGGTGGCAAACAGGACCTATTGCCTACGAACTCCGCGCCACTGAGTACACACGAACCCAAGTAGCTGGGTTACAGCATTTCGCCACCAGTGTCAACATTTCACATATTTTACCCACATGTCGCGGAACGGTGTAATGTGACTATAAAATTGATTTTGAAATAAATATTAATCATAAAAATAAATTATGCCCGTCATTACAAATAAAACGTGCTTTGTACCGGATCGTTTTGACCGGTACATTTCGTTTTTTCGTCGTAGTCTGCCGGGCTGCCTGAGATTCGCTTGTGCCCGGTGATTCGCGTACTTTGGTGGCCGTTGGCTCGGACTCGGTCGTTCCGTGTTCCAGCCTTCGTCTGTCAGGTTGGCCATCATTTTGGTTTGGTCTACGCCAGCGTTAAAGAACATGATAGGCTAGAAGCTCCAAAACTCCAGGGTCCTCGAGTGGGACATTTTCCCTCAGCCTGTCGTCCGGGGAAAGTTCGACCATCCACACTGCCAGCCTAGCCTGAGGACCATGTATAGAGGCCTTTGGCGACCCTGCTGCCCCACCTACATCTTTGGGTAGGAGTCTTCTGTCCTCAGGTCAGTGCTTTCCATCTTGTTTTCCCGGCGGCTGAGCTGGGGGTTGATAATGTGAAACATAGAAAAAAAGAAGAAAAAAATGTTTGTGGAACTTTATGTGGCCTAGGCCTAAACTTCTAAACTTGGACAGTGATTTTATGCAACACAGCCATTGGGGACTTATATATTTTTTATTAAAGGGAAAAGAAAACGTGAAATACAAAAAGAACTTTTTGGATGTTAATATTTATTTATATTTCTTGTTATTAATTAATTAGTTTTATTTGTTGTTATATTTTTTAGATTTTATAGTTGTTAGGTCCCTATGGTTAAGTTATGTTATTTATTTATATGTTTAGGCCTAGTGATTGTTATTTATATTTTTCGTTCATTGTGTTATGGAGGTCGTGAAGTGACTTTCTACTAAAACGGTACCGGGTTATATTTTATTTTTAATTACTTCTTTTTTAAAATGCTTCACCAAAAGGGGATTATTGTTCTTTTGCTTAACTTCTAATTCGGAGTTGCCCAGGGATTCCGGCTTACTCCCTGGCCCCGGTGGAATCATGGGATGTGGGCTAAATTGCCGGTTTAATTGTTGTGATCCAAAAGTTCTAAATTTTCACTTTTATTTGGGCATTAAATTTTTTCTTGCGTTTTGGGGGTCTCAGGCTAACCTGCAGATAGGCCCTACAGTTTGTAATTGTTATATTGGGCATTTGTAGAGTTTGTTGTTTTTGTAGCGTCTGTATTATCTTGTTAATTTTTGTTATCTTGTTATTTATTTAAGTGCGAATTTACATTGTGGCCTTCTGCCAGTTTTGCAGTTTTCTTGATAATAAAATTAGTTTTGCTCAGCTGCAGAGTTTTATTTTGACCCTCCAACTGCCGCCCGTGATCCCATCGTCGCTTGACTTGTTTTGAGCCATCCCCCAGTTGGCACGCTTTCCAGCTCTGGTGAGGGGGTTGGGTCTCAGCTTCTATCCAAACGTTGATACTTTGAGGTAGATTTATATAGGAGATAGTTTCATCGTATGCAAATCAATTTTGAAAACAAAGAAATCATTATTCAAGTTTCAATTTGGCTGTATATTTTGTTTTTAATTTAGTTAGAATACACCAAGAACTCTCTGCCTTCTCTCTTTTATGCACCTTCGATTTTCTTTCGTTTCCCTAAGATAGAAAAAAATCGAGTTCAGGAGAGACAATAGACAGAAGACAGGTGGGGAAATAGAAATTAAAGAAGATAAGAAGGAATGAGGGAAGAAAAGTCATGGAGGACTTACCGATTGTGAATTTTACGAAGAAGCAACGGAAATAATGTGTAAGGAATATAGGGAAACAGAAGGATTTGAGTAAAGAAGATAAAGATATGAGGAGGGAGACGTAAGAAGCATGCAGGAAGATTGGATGAGGAGACCAAAGTGGATGGGTAGAAAAAGTAAGACAGATTGTTAAAAATCCTGGAATTCTTGTACCTATAGACTCACAAAGTTATCAACAATACGTTTGTTGTTACTACTTATCCACTTGATTAAACAAATCTAATTTCTCTATCCAGAGTCTGATTGGGGAATATAAATGTTGGAAAGTAGTGCTTTTAACACGTTAAGGAATTGTCTCATTGTTTTTCTACGTTAAAACATGGAAGATTTAATTAAGAATCTTTTACGTAATTCCTAATCACAAATTCTGTTCAGATTACAATTTTTGCTAATTTTTTTATTGTTCTATGACATTTTAAGCAAACTGTTTTTATAACATGAAGTGCAGGACACCCTGTCACTCGCTACGCTCTTATCACCTCGCGCTTGTACCAATGTTATTGTCAATGCACGCTTCCATTGTTCAAAAATTATTTCCTACGTCAAGTTGCACCATTCTAAGCTCTCTCATTCGTATGTGAGAGTTAACAAAGGCTCTGATTGGTCAGTATCGAGATATGTAATATCTACATTAGTGTGCAAGTTTCATGATCAAAACCCTTACAAGTTTTGAGAAAATGTGTTAAGTCAGTCAATGGTGTTTGGCTATCATATTAGTAGATAGTATCATTTATAGTAAAAAAATTCATAGTAATTCTTTTAATCTTTCATTAGTTTGGTGGTTGGCTTATGAAAACCATACTTTGGAAACTTAAACGACAAACGGGGCTAGTAAGAAGATTATATTACAAAAACCATTTGACATGAAAGATCAGGATTTTTTATGTTCAGAGAGCTTCATCTTGGTCTATCTGATTGATGAGATTTTTTAATCAGAATAAGTGATTGTTTAGACTGTTTGTAAATTCAGTGAAACTTGGAGCTACAGCTGTACATAAATTCCTGATATTACTACATTTTGAAATGGAGGATGTAAAATATTTTGAATCTCAAGCCTTTGATATTGATCAAAACAAATCGTTTAATTGCGTAAAATATTTCATCCTTAAGGGCAGTCCAACATGAAAAATATTATTTTTTTTCAATTTTTGGATTTTTATTGGTTAGTATTCTTTGAAAATTTCTCTTTACAATCGTATATAACACTTTATAGTTAAAAATTTGCAATGTCCTTAAAAAAATAAATATGTAGGAGGTTCACAAGCTTTTTATGACAAGATTTCTACCTAAAACAACGCACCAAATAGTTGTTCGCATAATGCAGGGATATTTTCTATATATTATACACAAGGTATATTTCATTGTGTGTGGTTGGTTACCTTGACAACATCTCTACAGCTGACGTCTGCTTTGTTGCATCCGAATGACTGTCTGTTTGTGTTGCTATGGTTACGTTTACAGTTTGAAGTTGTAATTTGTGTTGTGATTACAAGTTTGTGTACTATTTTTTACTGTAATTAGCTATTTAGAATAGTAGTTGAAATGGGAAATAAGAAGAAGGTGGAGAACAAGCGAAGTGCTATAAAACTATTAGAGTTCACAGCAAAGCAAGTGCAGGGGAATCTAGGCCTAGGCCTAGTTCAAGTGTAACATCTAAGCCTATTTCAAGCTTTAAAAAAAATATAATCCAAACTTATCTTATTATACAAAAAAAATAGCTCTCTTCAGTATGATATTGTTGATTTCAAGCAGTTGACAAGTGTTCTTAGTGAAGTAGCTGTTTGTAGGTTTTGTCATGAACCTCTAACTTTCAGTAAAAAGGTTTTAGCCGGTTTGGCAGTCGAGTTTGGTCATTTTTTTTTTTTTTTTTTTTATTTCCCGAAACTTGTTAGTTTTTAATCTTTAGGAACACATATCTCCCAAACTAAAAGTTCTATGGTGATGAAATTTTTACATGGTGTTCTTGAAACTATAATCTAGTTCCTCCCAGAAGGTTTTCTTAAAATGTCAATTAAATTCCATGTTACAAAATAAAATATTTTTAAAAAATGCCAAAAAATTTGTATTTTAATGTTTTTTGTAAAAAAAAAATTTAAATGACTTTTACAAAATAAGCTCATGGTAGGAACTAGGCAAGGAAGTCCTCTTTCAAATAAAAAAAAAATATGATCCTATCTCTGATAGATCCTGAGAAATATGTTCCAAAGTTAACATTACGCTCTTATGGGAGTCAGACTGCCCTTAACACATTGGAGCTGTTTCCCCCTTTAATTTACGTTGGGTTTTCAATTCTAGATGGATTTTCTGGCGTCCTTGTCTTTGCCCTTGTCTCAAAGAATGTTCATACTTCAAAGAGGTTGCTGAGGATAAGCATTTTTCGGGCATAAAATCTCTTAAAACTGTAGAAAGAAATTATTATCAAGTTGCATTCTGATTTTCCTTCTCTGTAAAACAACCTGGTTCAGTGTATATAAGCGGTTTATTACTAAACGTAATAGAAATAAGCAAAATCGATTACTGAATCTGGAAAAGCATAATCAATATCGAAGAAAACTTATCATTTTTGGCAAAAACGTTAATCTTGCTTTTGACAAATTTTCACTAACCCCAGATCCATACTTCAAGTCAGGGTACCCAATATGCACTTTTGAATATGAATTTTATATAAATATATTAGTATATTAAGCGCATATTCAAATATATAAAATATCGAGCTTTAAAATCACTGAATTAAATCCCTGACTTAGATTGCAAATTAAAATAGTAATTTTTTATTAGTTTTATATACGTTTTAAGGATTTCTAAAACGTTCTTTATTTAAGGTACGATTTACAAAGAAAAGGTAAAACCATTATTAGTTTCGTATATTATGGCTTTTTCCATGTGCCAGGTCGTAAACATTTTTAACTTGACCGTTATTTAAAGAGAACACCATTGTCTAGAGTCCTCTAAGATCAGATTTGAACCGTCTTCCTTGATTTATTTTTATTTACCAATAACTATTATTCTAATGTCCAATAATTTAAAAAAATAAACCAAAACAATTAAACAAAATCTGTCTCAGTAGGCACAGGCTAAACTTGTCTTAAAAATTATGTTTAGAATTTGAAATGTGAATGTTAAAATATAGAAGCGTGAAACGTTATTAAGCGGAGTAATTTTTAACTGCTAAACGTGAGCGTTAGTTACTAATAACTGGCGCTGTCTGGTAGCCAAATTGTGAAGGAGAGTCAACTGTTACGACTGTTCAAATTACACAACGGTTTAGGGATGGACGAACTGACTATAAACGGTCGTCTGAGAGTCGACCGAGTTGGAAATAGTGAACACCAAGCAGTGTCGGAGGATCGAGTGCGACAAAACTATTCAGTAGAAGACAGTTAATGAAGCAGCGGACTGTTTTTCCAAAATTTAATAGTTTATTCTAATCAGCCTTGAACTCTTTATCATACAGTGTTTTTACAACGTTTCATGAAACATAGTCTGGTATATGATTCTGTGAATAAATTGCAAAGCGTCGGGAAGAAATTACTTTTGCCGTAACATTTTATTACACTGAGGAGGAACTGTTCATACTTTTCTGTACAGTTAGATGTAAGGACGTTGTACTGTACTTGTCTCAATAAATCAATCGATTTGGAATTGATAGATAACTGTAGAGGGCAGTAAGGTTCTTGATTGACCGTCATTTTTAAGCTAATAACAGTCAGATTTTGTCACCTCATAAGAATGCCAAAAAGATCTTTTTCGACCCTTCAAGTGTTTCTGAAACTCAATTGAACTATTCGTCCTAAACGTGGGCAATGAGTGTCCCTTGTGATTTGAGCCCAACGATTTTCTACTTGCCAAATTTAAAATTCCAAACTTGATGGGACTGGGAGGCTCCATAGAATGTGTGTTAGTACGTTACTAAATTAAGCTTTATTGTACTGTGTACATAATTTATAAGTTTATTTTGGACTACCCTTATCGCTTCGAGCGCCGAGGCCTCATCAACTGCATTTATAAGCCTACTTTTTTTGGCTTTTACCCCTTGTTGTGACTGATGTTTGTGTTCAGTTTTAAAACTCTAAGCGTTAAAGTAGCAACTTTTCGAATCTCTGGATTGTCTTTTGAATTCTACTGAAGGTGACCGTTTTTTAGAATTGCAATGAAGTTCGGTTCCATATACAGACTGCTCTTTTCACTGAAAGAAAATTATATTCAAATGCTATAAATCTATACGCCCAGTAGAAATACATATAAAAGCTGCCATATTGTCACTAGTTTTAAACACATACATAAACCCTAGTTGCGTAGAGTTGTAATCCAGCTACTTGGGAAAAAGTGTTGTGAAGATGGCAGGCTATAGGATCTATATTCGGTCCTCTTAATACCAACATGGCGTCCGCTAAATGGTTCCCATCTACGTACACACTACTAGACAAGTACGGGGTGTCTGTTTTCGATGTTAGTCAGTATCTGGATGTTGTGTAGGGATGATAACTGATTATCAGGCTCATTAACTAAGTTAAAATCAGACAAATACTACGTGGTTCAGATTCCTTCTAAAGTTGTAGTTCGCTTAGTTGCCACGGCTATTCTTAACATAAATCGAACTGAGCTAGTAACTAGACTACACATGTCATCCACACTCATCCTACACTCATGTAATCATTAATATTCGACTTAAAATACTTACAAAGTTGTGTAGTCGTCTCATATTTAAGAGAATAAGAGAATCTATAATTAATTTTAAAAATTGTATGAGTAAATTGTATCTACTAACACCCCCAAATATTGATTATTGCGATTAACAATCAATAATTTGCACATGAATCTTAAAAGAACTACACAAAATGTTAAGATGAGATAGGATTGGAGAAAGGAGGAAAAACTTTCCCGCCAGCTGATCTGATAAGGCGTTTTGACAAGAATAACGGTAAAGTTGGCGCTAAGCAGTTTCCCCAGGCACCGCCATTCTTACAGCTGTTGTATTAAAACAAACTTCCATTTTAGAAGGAAGCGAAGTTGGGAAGGACCCATTACACCTCTAACTAATTAACACACCCTCCTAGTAACCTTTTAATAATAATGGAACGTCAATGGATGACTATGACGTCACGTTTCTTCCACCCCTTGCGCCGAGCAGTACAACACATTTTCATTAGCTGAGGGGCGTTCGGGAGAAGGGTTGACGGCGTGTCGCTGTTACATAGTTGACAAGTGATCGGATCACCTCAACGTCCTGAAGAAAGAAAATGTGGTTCAGAACACACCCCTGAGTGTCGTATAGTATACCTTTGAATGTACGTACATATTCAGAAACACATGAGATATGGTCTAGATAGAACATACACCTGAGTGTCGCATAGTATACCTTTGAGAGTACATATTCAGACATGAGATATGGTCTAGAACATACCCCTAGGTGTCGTATAGTATACCTTTGAGTGTACATATTCAGCGATGAGATATGGTCTAGAACATACCCCCAGAGTGTCGTGTAGTAGATCTTTGTGTGTACATATTCATAGATGAGATATGGTCTAGAACATACCCCCAGAGTGTCGTGTAGTAGACCTTTGTGTGTACATATTCATCGATGAGATATGGTCTAGAACATACCCCCAGAGTGTCGTGTAGTAGACCTTTGAGTGTACATATTCATCGATGAGATATGGTCTAGAACATACCCCCAGAGTGTCGTGTAGTAGACCTTTGTGTGTACATATTCAGCGATGAGATATGGTCTAGAACATACCCCCAGAGTGTCATGTAGTAGACCTTTGTGTGTACATATTCAGCGATGAGATATGGTCTAGAACATACCCCCAGAGTGTCGTGTAGTATACCTTTGTGTGTACAACATATTCATCGATGAGATATGGTCTAGAACATACCCCCAGAGTGTCGTGTAGTAGACCTTTGTGTGTACATATTCAGCGATGAGATATGGTCTAGAACATACCCCCAGAGTGTAGTGTAGTAGACCTTTGTGTGTACATATTCAGCGATGAGATATGGTCTAGAACATACCCCCAGAGTGTCGTGTAGTAGACCTATGTGTGTACATATTCATCGATGAGATATGGTCTAGAACATACCCCCAGAGTGTCGTGTAGTAGACCTTTGTGTGTTCATATTCATCGATGAGATATGGTCTAGAACATACCCCCAGAGTGTCGTGTAGTAGACCTTTGTGCGTACATATTCAGCGATGAGATGTGGTCTAGACCATACCCCCAGAGTGTCGTGTAGTATACCTTTGTGTGTACATATTCATCGATGAGATATGGTCTAGAACATACCCCCAGAGTGTCGTGTAGTAGACCTTTGTGTGTACATATTCAGCGATGAGATATGGTCTAGAACATACCCCCAGAGTGTAGTGTAGTAGACCTTTGTGTGTACATATTCAGCGATGAGATATGGTCTAGAACATACCCCTGAGTGTCGTATAATAGACCTTTGTGTGAACATATTACTGGATTATTAGTAAACAATTTTGTTTTTAAAAGAGTTTAGGACTTCTAACTGCACAGAACGAAAAGAAAGCAATGTTTTCGGGATTAATAGTAAACATTGACTATATTCATGTCTCTTTTTTAGATTAAAACTAATTCGTTATATTGAATACTAGACATACTTATTGTTATTTTAATATATCCCAAAGTTTTAGTTCAACATAGAAAAAGGCCAGTAGAACATAGCTTCCTTATGTATATAAAACAACCAGAGCATGTAGGCCTAACAATTTAGTTTTTATTTTCGCCCAAGATATGGTTGTACATAGTCCAATTATTGTAAAACATGTTAAATGCTATTTCAGTACTGTTAACAATAATTAAAATCATTTAAAACTCGTTTGTAATCAGAATATTTTTTAATACATGGCTTTCTAAAACGAATTGACACACGCGAATAAAAAAGTGATAGCATTGTAAATATTTAAATCAGTCATAAGACGTAATTTAAATGTCTAAATCATACGAGTCTGATTTTTCAAACTTCGTATCTACGTGTAAACGTACCACGAAGTTATCAATTGAATTCTTTGTTTGATACAAGAAATGTAATTGTTTGTGGCGATTTGACGTGTGTTTGTCTGTCGCGTAGCCTACAGTACCTAAAAATAAAAACTTTAAATTTAATTAAATGCCCAGAAAATTGTAGGTCCGTTCAAAAGGCAAGATACAACAATTACATATTATTGATTTTTATTGAATAATTTTTTTTTAATCTATTCAAATTTTTTAAATTACAGTATTTCCACATTGTTATGGCTATAAAACTACATATATCTCTAAAACAAAATAAAATGAAAGGACTAATGAAATTAAAGGTGAAAGAGAATTTTATAAAAAAGAAGTATGTACACTAAAGGTCTATAATTTTAGTTATATATTTTATATTCCTTCGGAGTTATTCTTTTTTTTAAATAAAAGACTTAATTCTAGATAATAGTAACATAAAAACTAATATCCCTTATCTCAATTAATTTCCGATTCTTATAATTATTTATTTCCATCTAACTTAGACACAAAACCAGTTATCAACACGACAACAGCAGAAATAAAGCCCCGCTAACCTTCTCAGCGTGTCCCTGGCGAGTGGTGCGCTCTCGCGGAGATTGACCGAACTAAGCGCCTACAGTCGGCGCGTATGTAACCCGCATGACTCCAAATTACAGAGCATATTTGATTAATGTCCAGCATTCCGAAGTGAATAAAGCCAACCCGCGTGTCGGTTTATCTGGCCCACAGAGTGTAATTGTATGTACGGCCACCGGATGTTTAAATATTTCATTCCATGTTTAACTCCAGTTAAACGCACTTAATATTCCTTCGTAATTGGTGCGAAAGGAGTAAGTTTTATTTATTTTCTCAACAAAAAAATTTCCTTATCTGAGAATTCTTCGACTTTGTTCCAGTGTTTTGCAATTAGGCGGGGGAAATGACATTAAACAAAGCCGCTGACAGATGGCCCACTGTTTTAAAATGTTTTGAATGTAACGGTTTAAAATTTCTCAAATAATTTACCTCCCAGGTAGAGTACTTAAGATGCTTTTTGGGGGAAAATAATTGTTTGGGATATTTTTTGTCCGCTTATTAAAATACAGAAACGCCATTTGTAACTACCGAAAATATTGTTAGAAAAAGTCTTTCAGAAAATATCAAACACTTGAATGCACCTAAGTCCTTTTTCTACTTTAACTATTTATTTTGAAGCTATTTTATTTTGTTTTATGAATGTGCAATTTACAGTTCATATATAATCAGCAAGATATCAAAAATTCTATAATCTTTCTTCTCCCTTTTGTTACATCAAATATTACAGTTAATCTCTTACAAATTAACTATTATAAAATGTTAGTTAGGTCTCTTTATATATTAGCTATTTTGTCCAAAGAGACTTGTATCATCCATTCAAAGTACATGTCCTGACCATCTTATCTGATTTTCCGTTACTTGTGCAGTTTGTGATTCTTAGAACAGAACTTATTCATTTGTTTTGTATTCGTGCCATTTTATTTCCAATTAATTTTTTAGTATTTTGTGTTGAAAATGTTCAAGATTCTTCATTTCTTTTCGTTATAAATTTAGACCATAATTTATCATCAAATTTAGTAATTACAGAGTAAAAACATAGTAAAAAAATCTTTAGTTTCTTTAGCCATCAGTTGTAAAAAATTAAGTAGCCTATTAGCAAAGAATATAGACAGATATCTGTAGACTACTTCTAACCTCAAATTAAAGTAGCACTAAAAATCAATAGTCAAGTAAACCTAAAGATCAATGAGTTGAAGGCCTCATCAAATAACTTTATGACAACTTTTCTTTTGTGTATTTTACTTAGACATATATGGATCGAAAAGGTACTTTAATGAGTCATGAGTGTGTAAACATAAATTGTTACGTTTATATCTTTAAATTTAACGTTGAGTGAGTGGGTTAAGTAGGCCTACTGTGAGTAAAAATTTGATTACAAAATTTTATTGTTTTATTCTTGCGTTAAGTTTTCTTGGGGTGAATACAATTTTAGTCTACGCCTATAGTCAGTGCACTTAATAACAAATTTAACAGCAAAAACCTCGGCAAGTTCAAATTTAGTCAAATTTGGCAAAAATTATATATAGGCCTAGCTGTTTTATTTAATTTAAATTTAAAAATAAATTTACTGCAATGTTATGAAATTGTTTAAAGTTTTAGGGAATTTTGTAGATCCACTTATGTGATTCATAAGATACGTTCACTGTACAATAAATACCGTAAATATTTTGAAAAATAAATAAATAAACAAATAAAATAAAAGGACTGCATTAAGTTATTAAATTACTTTAGTTTAGTTGAAAAATCGTTGGGTATATTCATTTATATTCCCTTTTACAACCACTAAGCCTTAACTTCAGTAGGTCTAGGCTTTAGACCTACAAATTTTCATTACGTAGCAACTTACATATGTTATTATGTACGTATATAAGTACACCAAATTCTTATGGAGATTAGTTATTCACAAAATGTTCGTTAATTGGTGGTCCTATTCTATAAAGGATCAAATAATATAGACTAATAAATAAATATAAATTCATTGTTATGGAGTGAACATAAGTTAATAGAACTAATTAGCAATAGGCCAAATCAACAAAGCAAAATTACAACAAAACAATAAATAAATCAAATTACAGATTTAGAATGATGAGTTGATTAATAACAATTTAACAAACAACAATGTAGGGAAAATAAAATCAAAAGTAATAACAATACAAAATGTCAAGGCAAGCTGATACACATTCAATACAATTAAATACAACACAATAGGATGATACAAAAAAGAACAAATTTAGAATAACAATCTTACAAACAAAAATATAGCAACAAGATACTCAGAATCAACAGTAATACATTACAAAAATAACAATTTGTTCTGATTCAAATAAATAAATAAAATGAAACATTATTTTTTAATAATCAAAATGTTATCAAAAAGAAAGTCACAATCAAAAATAACTTATTACAAAAATGACAGTATGTTTTGCCATTAATACAACCATACAAAATTGAAATAAATAATAGTACAACATAAAAATTCAGATTAATAAGTATGACAAACAACAATATAGCAACAAGATTATTCAACATTTTAAAGTACTAATATATTGCGAAATGACAAGCAATACACCATCGAAGCAACAACACACACAAAATGAACTTCTCAAATGACGAGATGACAACATACATGTGAATAAACTTAAGTGTAGACATTACACCAAGTAGGCCAAGTCAAGCTTACACTGTAATTGACCAGGGCGGTGTATTACCAACCGTGTCTTACAAGGCGTCGTAATTCCATCATTACACCAGTGATTGAGGATTTCCGTCTGATGTAATTGGACACCAGCTTGGCATTGTTAGTATTGTTATGGTTTTATTGCGGTTGTTAGGCATATCAGTATTTTATTAATTGCTTGCACAGCGCATGCAAAAGTCGGAACATTTTTAGAGTTTAGTCACATTTGTGACATATTTTTTTCATACGATTTTTAGAATTGTGGAATTTAGAATTTACCGTAGGGCTCCGCCCCGTGGTGTCGTTAGTTACCATTTATTCTTATGGATTACAAATTTTTAATGACTAAAAACCAGTTATGGCCAACTGGCTCGAACGTCATTTTTATTTTGATTTCACCCTTAGTATGATCTATTACAAAAATGTTTGCAGCTGTATATTTAAAATAATCGTTTGTCTTGTTTATAAGTGTTATAGAATTGTTTATACATTGCATATATGCTTATAATTAGAGTGTTCTATTTTAATCTGAAATGTTCACATGTTTTTTCGTTATTGCTATATTTTTTACTAAGTTTAGATTGCTGTCCTGTAACGAAGCACCAACATTCACCTTGTTAAAAACAGTTTAAAGAATGATATTGAATAATTTAAAAATTCCAGAAATATTTTTGTAAGGAGGGATATATTTGTTATATGCCCTATTTAATGTCACTTAATAATACGATTTTGTTAGTCACCTCCATTAGTGGATACTTGTAGCACAGAATATAGACAGATATCTGTCTATATTCTGTGCTTGTAGAGTATGTTCTTTACTCCAACAGTGTGGCACTTTGGACAATACTTAATATATATATATATACAGTATATTAAAAATAATACAAAGCCAGTCTAGCCTTGAATCAGAACCGCTAGTATCTCACCTTTCCGTTATCAAAAGTCCTTTACTTCATAACCCACTTCATATACACGTATGACTATTCATGCACTGGCCTTACATAAGATCCCTAGTAGCCCACCTTCTCCTCACAAACTCTTACCACCTCACCGCTTACATACCATGCTTTCTTACATCCACCGTAGACATTCCTCTAGTATCCCACTTTCTCGTACAACTCTTCTCATCTGCTATGAGCATAGTTTTCATTATTAATTTCCATACAAATAGTTGCAAAATACAACTAACTACCGTCAATTCCTAAAATTTTTTGGTACAAAAGTCAATTTGGACCCTGCATCCAATCCTACCAGGAATTGTGACCAGCTCAACGTGTTGTTGAGCATCACGTTGTCACGGACCCCCCCCCCCCCTCCTCGGTCGCCAATCGTAATTGGCCCGACGGCAGCATGTCGATGGAAATCAGTTGTGGACACGGCTACCTGGGTAATGAGAGACGTCACCCCCTAGATAATCAACAGCTCCTCGGGGAAGTTGTGAGTGGTGCGTGCGGGATCACGCGCAACCAGAGCTCGGAGCGCGTTTTCCCGGGTAATTAAGCACTCTGTACATGACTGGTACAAGAAATGTTCATTTTGTGAAAGCGGATTAAGCTCTGACTCGTTGAGTGTAATTGACTACCCTGGCTGTCTGAGACACGTCACTTCATTTATAAAGGGCGATAACATTTAAATGGTATTCTGTTGTATTAATTTAATTTGAAATTGGTGAGATAAGATCGAAATCGGAAGGGAATGGTTGAACAAAGGCCTTACTTTCCTCATACGGCCAGTGTTCAGAGATTATGAACTTCGTACATGAGAATTCGCCAATTACAAAGTAACGGTGTAGCTTGCAGGAAATAACGATTCTCAAACTGTTTTCCTTCTTGTAATTGATACCATTTAGATTTAAATACATACTATGCTACTCAATTACAATGTTGCAAATGATCTGGTTAAGTATTTAATGGAGAATCAGAGTCGTTAAGTTCTAGTGATTGTTACACATCCAAGCCATGTTTGTTTATCTACTCTAGTGTGACTGAAGGAGATTTGTGTTGCAGAAAGGAAATGAAAATAAGAAGTGCTATGGCAAAAGAAATATTTAATAAAAATAAGAGTTATCTTTTTGAAATGATGTGTTTGGAGTGTTTAACTTACTATATGGATTGGAAAAATTGAGTCTTTACGAAAGAAGAGGAGAGGAGATTGGAATCACTGGAGATGTGGTTTTGGAGAAGGGTGGAGAAAATAGGATGTGGAAATAGAGTGCGAAATGAAGAAGTACTGAAGAGAGTGGACAAAGAGAGGGTAATACTGAAAACTATAAGAAAAAAGAAAATGAATTGGTTATGATATATCATGAGAGGAGAGATCCTGTTGAGAACAGCTGTAGAAGGAAGAGGAAAGAGAGTAAAGGGAAGAGGAAGGAATTAGATAGTGGACAGTGGAAGGATTGAAGGGAAGTACGAGAGAGCAATGAGACTTGGTTTAGACTGAGAGCTTTGGTGGAAGGCTGCAAGACCTGCCTCACGACAGAACACCCTTGATGATGACGATGATGGCTCTAGTGTGAAGTTTTGGAAGATGCCATTATCATAGACCCCTATGAACGTTTTAATGCAACTTCCAAGTCAGTTTATGGCAGACATATCGATAAGTCACTCCCAACCCCAAGCCTGAACCCTTCTCACACACCTTTACACAAACGCCTTATATTTGTAGTAGGCCTAATTAGCTTTTTTGGGTGGGTTTTGAATTGAGTCATTTAGATAGTTTTTGAGGTTTACCAAGGAGAGTTTAGGTCTAATAGAATCTTATCTTTATTGAAAACTATGCAAAAAATTTCTTGATATAACACCTCAAGATTTACTTTTAGTGGCCTCCTTTGAGAAAACACAAGAAATAAATGAAATGAAATACGTCTTTATTTAACCAGGCGAAGTTGGGACTAGAAAGTTCCTTCTTCCACTTAACCTGATACAAAAATAATTACAATCATAATAGTTTTGTTTTTAAATATAGTAATTACAACTAAATAAAAGTAACAATAACTATTATAATACAAAAAATAATTAACCATCTTAAAGTAAATAATATTAATAATCATAGTGAAAGGATATATGTAATTACAAGTATAAAATAAATTAACATACTTAGAAATAAAAATAAAATTATGAAATTCTACTTACACCCTCACACACGCTCTCTTCAACTGGACCACACGCTCATTCACACATTTATTAACTTAATAGTAAATCATAAAAAAAATTAAAAAAACTTACAAACCACATTCATACGAAGAAACAAGAACACAAGAAACATATAAAGAGATGTATTCGTCCCTAAATAAATACTAAGAGAGAAAAGCATATTTTAAAATAGATTGTTAAGCCCCTCGTAAACAATATGCTTAGAATCAGGTTTCTTGATAGGCTTTGTAAGTGTAAATATAGTTTTATACAGAATATCTAACAGTCAAATCTTTACGCGATTCAATCGTTGATTAACCTAGAGCCAAAATCCACATAAATTTCTGGACATTTAAAGAATTGCAGTATTTAATTTTATGTACAATTTAAATGATCGGTTATAGCGTTGAAGTTTTTTTGGGACAAAGTTTGAGCACTTATTGTTTAAATGTAGTTTTACTAATAAGCAGATTTCATTGGAATTACACGTCCAAATGTTGTATTTATTGTTTTCTCATTATTGTAATAGAAGTGAGAAAATAGAAGGAAAAGACGAACATAAATTACTAACATAGCTTACATAAGTCTTGGAATAATAGGAATGTAAAGTTACTTAATTGCAAAAAACCAATTTTTACTTTAAAGCAAATAATCTGTAACGCAAGGTACAAATTGGTTCGTGATTTTGCATTAATTATTCAGAAGGTAAAATGTTTAAGAAACGAATTTTGCAGTTAATTTTTCGCCATATGCGTTATTTACTGAACAACACTATCCTAGAATCCAGATCGTTTTAATAAAATCATTTTGTAAGAAGTTCTATTACTTATGATTACTCTTTGAAATAACTGTGGTAAACAACTGTCTGAAAAGCGTTGGGATACAATTCTTTTGACCAGAGATTTCACGCTCGACTAACCCCCATGTTGACAAAGCCACTAGTTCCCACGTGCAGGAGGGGGTAGAAATGTGGAAAATAATAATTTTCATCCAAATAAACCCAAAATTCTGCGGATCCGGGTACAATAGATTAGCAACAATGAGCAGTCACTGTGAATGCTCTAGGTAGCTCTGTAAACAGGGACGCGAACGTCCGTTGTCAGTCCGGGGGGGGGGGAGAGGGGCCACCCAGGTGTCACCCATCATTGACGGATTGGAGGGCTCCTCTTTTAATCAAAGTTAAATGGGCCTTAACACCAGGGTAAACAGGATGGGGTGATCGTGTGGTCTTACTAACTCGACGTGACAGTCCCCGAACAAGTCAGATCCCATATTACACAATCGATATTGGCTCTACAGTAGCGCCCAGTAAAGAGTGCAGGCTATTAGACGTTGCAGTGTTGCCAGTTTGACCTAGCACACGTGACTTACGTTGAGGCTGAAATCCTTTGTAGCGCAAAGTGGGATAAGTTTTAAATTACTTTATGCTGGTTAGATCTTTAGTGCCACGAGAACTCGCAAATGAGAAGTAGTATAGTACTGTATACTAGATCTTTCTTAGATTGTCTGCACCAAAAGTACGCTTAGCAACAAAATTGTCCATAGTTTTAAATTAGGTTGAAGCCATTTAATTTACACACCAATATAGGCCTATTATAGGACCCCCACAATCGTAGTATACAATCTATAACGAACAATGTTGCAATTTGCACAGTATAATTTCATCCATTAATTGCAGCAACTGTAAATGTTATAAAGAAAATAGAAGGTAAAATCCACCAATGCGCTGTTTGGGTGTAGAGTTATAGAAATTTGTGTTTCCGAGTAGTTAGTTCTCTACTTCACCATGTGGATGACAGGGTCAGAACTTATTGTCAGTCCCTCCCCATCATTCCCCTAATTCTCAAGGATAAACATATCAATTTCCGATGCATACTTATAAAGCTGTAGATGACTTATAATCTAATTATAACTGCCACTGAGGCATTCGCTGCGACCATAAGAAAGCGACCTCGTTTCTTTTTTTCTCTGTCGTCTTGGCAAGATGTTTTACACCTGGATAGGTGGCATGTTTTAAAATGTTAAAACCAATAACATGCTTGTCTACATATGGAAATTGTATGATATCTAGGGAAAATATCTAGGGAAAAGCACGGCTTCCCACCCCTAAGAGACAAACCAGTTTTTAGAACGTTGAGATTATTCTCCGTCATCCACTCTAATGGAACTGTATGTTAACGATTGCTTCAAGAAAATGAAGACAATTATATGACATCAACTCAGTTCGCTGTAGTGTAATGGTGAGTAAGAAAATCATTGACATACAGTTCCATTAGAGTGGATGACGGAGAATAATCTCAACGTTCTATAAACTTACTCCACTACTAAGAGCTTCGGACTAACAACTAGTCCATCTCGATTCAAACCAGTTTTTGTTTTCTATTTAAATTTAATTTCTTGAAAATAGTTATTTTGTCCTAATAAACCCAAAATAGAAATAATCAGAATACAATAGTTAAGATATAGGATCAGCAAACACCACTAAGATTGTTTTACTTATGATTCTTGCCAAACAAGAATGAGGCCATCACTACTCACCCCACATCGTACATGCACATGAGGAGTAAAGACATGCTGAACTGAGCGATAAACGGGAGAGGGCTCAATGACTCCAACTCCTGCGGGACCGGGACCACTCGGGATTTGCTTTCACTCGATATTTGTCACTGGGATAATAAGCTTACAGTTGACACGAGCGGGCTTATCTTCATTGTTTACATCGCAGAACGCCGGCCGGGTTGTCAAAGGCGAATATTTGGGCCTCGACAACATGTCAATCACGAACAGAGGCCATCTGCCTGGGCCTTATGGCGTGGTCAGTCTGACGTAACGGGGGTGGAGGGAGCTGTCCTCTGAAGTGGAAACATATAGTGACTGTTATATGATTGGAAAAACGGTTAGAAGTAACAAAAATCTTAACCCACGAACACACATTCCTAGAAGAACGTACCTCATTGTGAAAAGTTAGATAGTTTTCTTTAGGTCTAATAAGACTCCGAGAGAGTGCTCTGCTTTGATTAAAGCGAGACACAGAGATAGTTAATAAGCCTGTACGAAAGAGACGGAGATAGTCAGCAGACGGTGCGACAAAGGCAGATATCGTCGATGCGTTCTCTCACACTGACTTGAAGGAAAAGACACCTCACACGATCTACCGGCCACTGATTGAACTAGTGTTTTCAAGCTCTTCACCAGGCTGAATTTTAAATCTCTAACTTCTTCTAGAGATTTTTATCCATTGGTAACAGAAACTTTAACCTCATTTACAGCGGAGTTGCAGTCACGTGTGATTAAAATGTCTACCACTAAATTAATCAGTACCAGTACTGGGCCTATTATTATTATTTTATTTTGTACTGCAGATGCATTTGGAGTGTCTTTGAGAATCGTTAGAAAAAATAGTATTTCTCTCTGTGTCAATAAAGATCGAAGTATTTTCAACATTTTTCATACACATAAGTAGCTGCATGTTGTGACTTTGCTTCCGAAATTTTTGGTGCAGCGGCACAATGCAATCTTGCGTTTTACTGCCTGTTGTTTGCCTGTTTGGCTTAACGTTGGTTTGTAGTAATTTTCTATCTATGATTGGTATGATTGGCTATAGAAACAGTATGTCCAAGGCAATGCATTTGCTGAAGACGTGCGCCTGTGCTGCTATCTAACAGTGATTGGTTTCAAATTAGCGCCCGTACGGATGTTTGGCGTACTGTTATAGTCCCCGCAGTATGCTGGGACAGACACATGTGCTGGAGAGAGACAGAGAGAGGGAGACCGCTGGCGCTTCCTGTGAAAACCGAACATGAACTAATTCTACCGAACAGGAAAATATGCTTTATGGGACTCATATGAGTGGACAGTTTTCTTTTTTTCTATAGCCATTGCTAATACTGTACGTACATTTTTAGCTTATTAAAATGGAATTTAGAAAAAGTAACTATAATTGATCTCCAGACATATTCTAAGGAACATTAATGCGAATAAAAAAATACTAAGTAGATAGATAACCTATTCAGTCTGCAGTGTGGTAAGTTGGAAAAAATCATCTATAAAATAGAGGTGCAATTATAGTAAAGAAACACAACTAGCCCGTTTGATCAAAAATTATAAATTAGTAAAGAACTCAACAATCCAAGAATAAGAGATTTAAATTTGGAATTCCTTCACTTTTCGCACAGAGAAGACACAGATGTCGCATCCAATAGTGCGCTGAATGTGTGTCGATGTAGTGTCTCATTAGTTAGCACATTTCTCTCCTGTTTGCCGTTCAATGGCAGGTCCAGCACATTGTCAGTCCTTCCCTTATTCCCCTCAAATATGCAAGTTGCAATCTATTTAAATTTTATCTTTATCGTTCGCTGCGGCCATTAGAAAGCGACCTCTGTTATTTTGTCTCTGTAGTTATGCTGGACTGGACACTCCCAGTATGGACTCTACCAACCTCTTAGGTATAACTTCCGCATTACCTAATATGTTGATGTTTTCATAGGTTTTTTTTAGTTAGGAAAGATAAATTCCTAATCTTCCATCGGATAAACAAAATACTTGGTGACTGAAAAACTCATTGACAAGACTTCAAATCCAGTTAGGCCTGATCCCCTCAGTTCATTAGCATCGTTAGACAGGAAATTATAGGATTATAAGTAAATTGGGTCGTTAGAAGAGTTACTACTTAATAAGAAGTTTGGACAAAATAAAAAATCTAAATCGGATTGCAAGTGATGTAATTAGAAATAAAGTTTAAATATATCAATTTGTAAAATAACTTATCGTACAAGCTTGTTCTGCCCACTTCTTCTTCTGAACATATAAAATACAAAAAGATATATTGCAAAATACAGGTAACCACTGAACAGATTTTGATGAAATTTGGAGGGAAGTTAGCTTTTGTATCATAGAGACACACTAAGGAAGACCCACTAAAATTTCTCTAAATCCATCCATTCCTAAGGATTAGAAATAGACCTTAAAATTTTCAATTTATCCGTTAGAAGAACATTGGACTTTATTTATTTCTGATAAAAGCAGCTGATAAAAAACAACCACATGACACAAATTCTTGGCTAATTTGGTTTCTATTATGAAATGTTTACGTTCCTTTCTTTTAACTCTGACATTGCACTACTTTGCACCCTATAGCAGACTTTTCTATCTAGGAAAAAGGTAGCAGGACGAGCTTTTGTATTGATGTGATGATTTAGAGATAACCACTGAGGGGAGCTAAGCAAGCGAAGAGGGACACCCTGTAGCGAAGCAAAGTCTGTCAGTTAGTTTTCATATAGTAGCCAAAAAAAGAATGTTGTATATTTTAGGGAGAATGTTAAAAATCCACGAATCGCAGATGACTTTCACTCTTATTATTAGCTGATTAACTTTGCTATAAATTGTTTTGGGTAGTCCATTCGGCTTGGGTAAGAGGAGTACGGTAGTCCATAGCTTATCAGTTGGAGTACGACCACGCAACGTACTCACGCCCCGGAGGACATTAGGGGTTGTAAACAAATCAATGCTACTTCAGCCGGTCAGTGTGTGTGTTAAATAATAATTACTCAGGGGGATGGCGTCTTTACCCGCCTTTGTCCCGACCGCGATCCTTCCCCCGCTGTTAAAAACGTCGTTTCAGACCCATCAGTCCGTGCCACCCTTTGGTCGAGCATTCCCTCTCGATTTACCCCACTCTAAAAGGTCTAATTCAGTCGGAATTTAATTAACTTTGCCCGAAGCTTTTTCTTTTTCCTATCAGCCGGGGTCGGCGTGTGCGCGTGTGCGTGTCTCCTCTCTCTCACTCTCATTAAGACGGTATCTGGAGCCCAATGGCCACCCCATCCCCCTGTGTCGTCTACTTATACACCTTCTTTCCCGAACTGTCGCCAAATTGATTCCTCTCTGCCGATAAAGCGGCTTCCATTCCCTCGGGAACAACTTCCACACCCCTCACCTCACCTGGAACAACCCCTCCCATGACACGATAGCGTTGATTTGAGAAGTGGTTAGTTTTTAGATTGGGGTTTATTTACAAAATATTTTGTATTTTACCTTCTTGAATTCATCATTGAATTATTCGTCTTGTACTGAGAATACTTGTAGTTATTAATAGACTTGTTCTAATTATAATTAACATACGTTAACCAATATCGCATAAGTCGACTGCTTTTAAAATCTACTACGCAGCTCGGTTTGCACCTTTGTACATGAAAGAAATATCATTTACACTAAATTCATGTTCAACCGTTTAAATAAATGAATGGTTTTGAAAAAGAATCTTAATAGTCTCCTATATTGGATTTGGATTTATATCCCATAAGACAAATGTTAAATGCCGTATGAATCAAATCAAAATCGGTCAATTCGTCTGTCCCAGTCAGCAAAATAATTTGTAAATCTTTTATTATTAAATAATGACGAGAAAAGGATCTTGAAATCAACATACAGACGATGTCTTGAAATTGACAGTTAGTACAACACTTTAGCTGAGTGTTCTTGTAGTCATGGAGCTCACCCGCGTGGTCTCTTTGACCATATCGTATTCTTAATACACATTTATCAACTTGATATTAAACTATAAAGCACTATTTATTTGATCTTTTTTAATAATGATTCTATGACTTATTTCACTTAACTCTTTCAACAAAATAAACTATTTTCTTAATAAAATTTCCTATTGATGCTCACAGGCAGTCTAAGTACTTCTTGATGTTGGTCGGCTATCATGGTGAGTGGGGTGATCGAGGCGTTCAGCTCGCCTAGGTTGGGTTCCCCCTTCCTCCGTTCTCAACCGTTGAGATTCAAATTTTACCCATATCATGTACTGTTCGCCCCGTAACGTGCTGCACTCCGTGGCTTGTTCTATTACTAGAGACGTCTTCCGGACTAGTCTATTTGGTTTGTCCCTCCCTGACTCCCCTTTGGGTTGCCATTTGGACTCGTCCTTTGGCGACATGATAGCGCTTGTCTGTTGATAACAATGAGACCATAATTATTTTACTTATTGTAGAAAGTTATCAAAAGGAATAGCATTTATAATTAAAAACAAAATTGGCCAGCAATGTATGTATATATATTAACATCCTTATATGAACACGCACTTATTGATACATACATAAACATGTACACACACGCACACGCATACGCGCACACACACGCACGCGCGCGCGCACGCACAAATACATATATTTGTATACATACACGCAATAAAAGTAAACAAACGTACTATAATACTATATTTAATTATAGCATCTCTTAATTCCTCATGCTTACACATTCGATAAACTGCTGATTTTGGTCTTTTTGCCTTGAGACGATTCGTCGGAATATTATCATTTTTACATAGTTTGTAAGATCTTAAACTACCAGTGGACCAACTTTTGAAAATTGTTACTGCACAATTGGGTTTTCATAAAAATCAAAAATTAATTAAGTACAAGTGTATTTGTTTCATCAAAGATATATATTATTAAAATATAATAGTAACTGTGAAGGTTGTGAATATTATATTATAACTGTGAAGGTAACTGAAAGTAAAACTCTCCCAAACGGAGTAAACATTTGTATTAAACGACAAATCACAACGAAGTACCGCATATAAATTGAAAATGACAACTTCCTTTGCAGGCTATAAAATAAAACTATTATATTTCGCGGATATATCCGCGCAATGGAGCAGAGTTTGGAACAATTTTCAGAAACCTCTATCTTAACAACACAAATCAATTTCAAAGATTTCTTTTTCCACAATATCACTGTAATAATTGTATGTGTGTGGTCCATATTTTTAAAAGAGCAAAGTACGGCAAGAAATAACAATTTTGAGACCACTACTAAGCGTACTTCTGTGGCAACAATGTATTCTACATTGATTGCAATAATTAATAATAATATACACACAAAAAATGCCCTTGCACAAACAGCATACAGATTAGTTATGAAAGATGTATTACGTTTTTTATTAACGTAGTTGGTCAGACTTGCGGAGGGCAAGGTCCAAGGTTCGAATCCCCAACTGAGTAAACGGTAGGTACTTCTATCGTTGAACAAAGTTCACGCACAGGTCTGCTGGCCATGTGGACTGATGTTAAAAAAAATTGTTTTACACTGAACTTGCTACTGACATCAACTCGGATAATCTGAAATGTAGTTTTAAAAAACTTATCGTAAACATTTAACCAGATAAACAGTAAATTGTTATGAAATGCCTATTGTAAAGACAATTAATATACAAACTGTTATGAGATATCTTGAATACAAAAAGGTTTATTCGCAGTAATTATAGTAAAATATAAATTAAACGGAATTGATCAAATCCATATTTCTTTTTAATTTGACAATTTTGTAACGAAAGAAGACCACTCACAATAATGTTGTAAAAAAGATGACTTATTTAAACAAAACTTACAAAAGTCATATTGCATCAAATGTTAAACATCTTTATAAAAAGAATACATTAAATTCAATTCAAATCTCCTTATTAAAAGAAATGCTAGACAATCGTTATGTGATTAAATTATAATGATTGTTGTCACATATTGCCTGTAATTATATACATTCATGACAAATAGTTTAAAAAGAACATAAAACAAATAAATAACAGAGTCATAAAATGTCAATAGAATAAATAGAACAACAACGAAAAATTCCATAAAGAAATAAAAGTAAAATGAACAATAATTTATAAAAGTGGAATGTATTAATTGATGGTATCGTTATTGACAGTTTTATGTTACTTGTTACATAAAACCTTAGCCATTCATGTCACTTCTCTCTTTATAAGTAAAAGTGTTAAATACTGTACTTTATTACAGTTTCCTATGATGTTGTTGTTGACATTTGTTTTGTTAAAGTAGTTTTATTTTTATCGTCTATATTCATTTTTTTTAATTCAAAATATTTACTTCTGCTGTGGTGCTAATATTTGTATTGATTTATTTAATTTGCACATATTTATTAAATTCAGATATTATTATAAATCTGTAAAAAATATAACCTTTCATCCAATAGTTATAAAAATCACATCATCATTTATTTAATACTTATATTTTACTCGCTTTTATATTCTTATAATCAGTGTTATATGTATACATAAATTTATCTTGATTCGGGTTTTCATCCTTTTTTCTAGACATTATTTACAGATGTGTGGAAAATAGTTATATTTAGTTGAAATTGTGAATTAATAAATTATTCATATAATGAGAAATCAAAATTACCAGCGTTATTGCTAAGATTTTCCCTCGATTAGCTCAAGCTAGAGAGACGGCTGTTTGCGCTGTAATGTTGATTTTGTAATTTGAATTTTTTGAAAAAAACGAATCAATCAAAATGTAATAAAATTAGTGTCACCATATTTCTTAAAACATTTCACAAATACAAGGCTCAACTAACTTTTTGAAACGTCTCACGTGAAATATTAGGTATAAAGAGTGTACAGCTGAGAAGCTATTTCATTTTTTTTTGTAACTTACAGCTTGTTCCTACACAGATAGTGGTATATCATAGGAAAGTAAATAACAATTGATGTATATTATACAAATCAAATCCCTTAATCGTGTTGGATATCCCTTTCAAATATTGTCTTGTTACAAAAATTTCTCAGTACAGTTCTCTTCCCAAGTTTTACAGGTAAGGAATTCATGGTTGGAGAACATGGTCCAGCAAAATGTATCACACGTTGTTTTAAATTATGCTAAAATTCATTATATAATGTTTTTAGATATTCAAATATTTTTCTTTATTAATACAATAAATACTTAATTTTATTAACTGTAAGTTAAAATATTTCCATTTTGTTATTGTATTATTTGAGTATATCTCATACAGATCTACTGTCGGCGCAGAAATTATGTGAACCCGAGTTTGAAGGTTGTTTACTAAGAAACTAGGAGGTGTATGGAAAAAATAACACCATTGTTTTCCTAGTTCGATTGTACGTTATGCCGTTTTAAATTTTATTAAATGTTCGATTAATTTTCATTCTAGTTTGAACAAGAAAGTACCGGAATTTTAAATAGTTTACAGTTTCACTCGGCATGAACTTCATACTTTTGTTACTCAAAAGCCCGTTAATTTTGAGTAATTTATATAATCACATTTATATTGTGATAAGTTTTATAATTTAAATCCATTTAAAATCACTTCATTTACTTACGCAAAAAAAGTATTATAAAAATTACGACCTGACAAAGTAATTAATTTTACAACCACTAGAAGCCTAGAGCTTCTAGAATAAATCGTTGTTTCAGGAAATTCATAAGATATTTTGTCTTGAAAATTTTACATTCTGAAATTTATAAAACTTACAGAAAACGTTCAAGTTGTTCTTGCTGGTGAAAGGCCTTTTAAAAAATTTAATTTATTTGTTCGTTTTGAAAATTAATAACAAAGAGAGGAATGTGTAATAATTTACCACTGTAAACTCCATCTCAACTTTACTATACTGTATGTAATTTATTACTAAATAGTTTAGTAAAGAAAAATAATAAATAAACGTTAATCAAGCATTATTAATATCATAAAATGAGTACATTTAATGCATTTACAGCAATAACATTAGTTTTCTAAAAAGCCTAAGCTGCATGGAGTTGTTAGATCAGAAACAAACAATTTTGTCTCATTATTCAACGATTCAATGAGACAATACTGAAATCCCCTTAGGCATTTACTATTGTTTTTGGTTCAGCAGAACTACTTAGGGTAATGAAACATAGTAGGGGAAACCCTTGCACTCTCCACGTACCAACCCCACCATTCGCTAAGTCGTGTCAATAAACTCGAAAAACCTGATAAAATAAAAAACTGTAAAACACTTTGGGACAAAAAGCACACAAAAGGTTGAAAAAAATTGTTAGTAGCTGACATAGCTGGAAGATCACAGGTACAGTGGTGCTGGTATGGGGGGGTTGAGCACAAAATTGTTAGTAGCTGACATAGGTGGAAGATCACAGGTACAGTGGTGGGGGGTTGAGCACAAAATCCACCTCTGTGAGACATCGACTGTGATGAGTGTATAAGTAAGAACTATCTTGACACCCCACTCCTGTTAATAAAGAGCCATTCCCGTGATCCCCGAGGGGGTAGTCCCTCGTTTTGACCCTCATGGGTTTCCACTCGCACCCCTAATCCCCTATCTGCATCTTATCAATTACACTCGCCCCTAAATAATTATACAGGTTTTAAAGATTTGTTTGGTAGTGCTGTGAGTTTTCCGACGGGCAATTCACTTGCAAATCCCCAAACCTCGTCAAGTCGGGATCTTTTTCCACCGAACATGCGGCTTATGCAAATGCAAACGATGTCCTTAAATTGGGCTCCCGGATTTGAGTGCAGTCGATAACCGACTACCGCGGATCGTCGCACTTTTTAATTTTCTCTTCGGCTTCTCCGAGTTTCAAAGATCTAGCAGAGTTGATCTAAATTCTACAATGTAGGTCGAAACATAGGTAAACTCTTGTATAAACGTGTACCGAGATCTTTGACATAACGTTAATTTAGATTTTATGATTTGCTGTGATTAATTTACATTACATATTTTGTCACCATAAGTGTGGACGGGCGCCTCCCCAAGACAAACGGTTATACCAAAGCTAATGTTTTTGTATGTACCGTGTATTAATATGTACATACGTTTGTCTAATACACATGTAAAAGTACATGTAGCACTGTTGAATGTAAAATACGGATATAATGTATACGTGCCGAATAAATTAGGCCTAACATCCTGAAATAGGCTGACACAAAGTTTGTATGAAATTGATAGTTTAACATATAAAATTGATAATATGTAGTCTACGTATGTACAAAAACACGAATTTATGTGTATGTAAGTTGTACTGGAAGTATAAGGAGTGAATAAGGATTGAAAATGATTGTGACG
The DNA here is from genome assembly GCA_035578905.1 of Stictocephala bisonia. NCBI lineage: Eukaryota > Metazoa > Arthropoda > Insecta > Hemiptera > Membracidae > Stictocephala > Stictocephala bisonia. Next base: position 4,498,550 of record JAQJVL010000030.1, on the reverse strand, counting down.
AGTGCAGAATACTGAATGTAGTCTTTGTAACTAACTAAGGTCGACTGATCCTTAGAAAAAAACACTTATTTACAATCCAATAAATACCCAGGGCTACTTCAGTGACTATCCTAACGTGGAATACGAACCACGTAGCGTTAGTCTAACTTTCGCCTAACTGGCAAACCTGATACTCAGTTCTTTTTCCAGGACAACATCCGCCCTATTCAACATGGACAACCCAGACCTCTCCAGTGGGTTGTATAGCAACCGTTGTATTTGGGAGAACTAAGGACTGAACATAATCTGCGCAACACATTGCCAACTAGCTGCGTTACAGGATATGCCACTAGTGCTTCCTGTATGAATGACGAAAAATATTGCGCACATAGAAAATCGCAGGAGTCAAGCGAAAGTTTGTTAGAGTTCGTGTTTTTTGAACGTAGGTTAAGTTATATTTAGTGTTCAAACGTAGCATAAACGATGGGTATTGGGGACATTCAGATCTACAGGGGAAAAACTGTGGACCAATTATAGAGATCGAGGCTTTTATCAAAGGAAATTCTCTTCAAGAAAAAGCCAGTCAGTTTTTCTAAGGCATGATCTGTGGATCCTGAAATCCATCATTTACTTTTAGATGAAACTGAATTGTATTCTGTGCCAGTGGAATAGTGGTTGGTTCTGATCGTAAATTCAATGAGCATATTATCAGAGTATCAAATAAATTAAATTGCTGTCTTCTTCTCCTTCGTAGATTATCTCTTTACGCCATCATTTGAACGTTACGAAAGCTCTCACGCCCAAATAGCAATAAGAATTGTACTTGGAACGAGAAGCGCTGAATCATGTCGGATTACCTGCTGAGCAAACGATTACTTGATATTTACAAGTTTTATATATTTGAATCATTATTTTTTAAGTATTTTCCGTAATTTTTCCTTTATACTCACCAATTTACCATAATCTTAGAAACACACATTCACATTAATTGGCAATCCAAGAACGTTCTTCAGCACATTTTGAAAAGCAGTGCTTTTTCTTCTTCCTTTAAATTAAATAAGTAGAGCTCAATTTATCTAGATTTAAAAAAGACCCTTAAAGAATTTTTTTATCGACAAAGAATATTACAAGTTACATGATTATTTTGTGATTTAATTCGTCTCTATAAATTATTGTTAGTTCTAGCTGTTCTATTCAATATGAAAACTTGCATTCTTCAGTCCTTAGTTTTATCAAACTGTATATGAATTTGATTTGAATTACCGTATTACGTGTTATGCAGTGATACGGTCAAGGATTTTCAATCGCTTTAGCAGGTACTAAAGTTTTCAATTCTTTATTACTGGACAAAATTATGGCAAACATGGTATCAATGGGAATAAACCAATTCAACCCCACAACTAACCAGAGTGATTAAAAATGTCACGCGAGACAAAAAACACACAACAACCGAGCTAATTCAACCCCAGCGTTGATAAATGAGCGGTTTAATTAAAAACTAAACCAAACAACAAACACGGAGCGCAAACACTCAGGGCGTATATCGCCAACCTAGTAACGGGGCTATCTACTAATGAATTGTGCCATTTACTAATACAGGGCGGATTACGGGGGTGGGGGAGGCGTGACCGGGCCTGCAAGACGGAGCTTACCCGTTTGACATGCATTGGAAATTACTTAGATCGCCCGGATTACTGGCAATATTAAACCCCACTTTAGCTGTTAGAGTGGTGTCAAGTAGAATTAGAGTAGATCCGTCTGGGCCAACGAGAACATTAAATATCGCATAACTTTGGGGCAGTTTGGAACACACCCCAGATACGTCTAATCTGTCACATCTGTGTAGTTGGGAAGTAATTGAGGGTTGAATCATTGGAGGTGTTTGTAATTAGAAAATGGGTTCCAACATCCTAAAATAAATGACAGCATAATTAACGTACGAAGTTTAAATATTTCAATACCAACCAATTAAGATTTTGTTAAGTAAACTTACAACGATGTTGCTATAATCTTATTCGTGTATCACAGGATTCAGGCCACTACCAGAGTATTTAGTAGTTCATTACTCAGTGGTCGTACATTGTGGTACGATGGTACGATTTTGAATGCGTTTTTCGAGTTAACAGTTGAAGCAAACAATTCCGGACTATAGCGTCTTCCGGATTAACGAATGACGGATTAGCGAGGTTTTAGCGTTTTTTTTATATCGTAGCATCATATTACTTCTAAATTTTTTTGGAACTTATATTTAAAAATAAAACTATATATTAATTCATTGTAGGGTAGATTTTAGTTCTCTGTAGTCATATTTTCTTGATGGTCACTAGAAACTGGGGCCATTATACTATATCCCGAAAAGCATTAATCTCCTTAAAACCCATGCTTTCAGATCATCTTACTACCCATGCTCTCCGTAGCTCACTAAAGTTGCAGTTAGTCTGAAACCCTGTCTCTCTTTGGATTCACTGTTCTCCTACCCCACATTACGTGATCCTGATCGTCTTACTACCCATGCTCTCCGTAGCTCACTAAAGTTGCAGTTAGTCTGAGACCCTGTCTCCCTTTGTATTCACTCTTCTCCTACCCCACATTACATGACCCTGATCATCTTACTACCCATGATCTCCGTAGCTCACTAAAGTTGCAGTTAGTCTAAGACCCTGTCTCCCTTTGGATTCACTCTTCTCCTACCCCACATTACATGACCCTGATCATCTTACTACCCATGCTCTCCGTAGCTCACTAAAGTTGCAGTTAGTCTGAGACCCTGTCTTCCTTTGGATTCACTCTTCTCCTACCCCACATTACATGACCCGGATCATCTTACTACCCATGCTCTCCGTAGCTCACTAAATTTGCAGTCAGTCTGAGACCCTGTCTCCCTTTGTATTCACTGTTCTCCTACCCCACATTACGTGACCCTGATCGTCTTACTACCCATGCTCTCCGTAGCTCACTAAAGTTGCGGTTAGTCTGAAACCCTGTCTCCCTTTGGATGCACTGTTCTCCTACCCCACATTACGTGACCCTGATCATGTTACTACCCATGCTCTCCATAGCTCACTAAAGTTGCAGTTAGTCTGAAACCCTGTCTCCCTTTGGATTCACTGTTCTCCTACCCCACATTACGTGACCCTGATCGTCTTACTACCCATGCTATCCGTAGCTCACTAAAGTTGCAGTTAGTCTGAAACCCTGTCTCCCTTTGGATTCACTGTTCTCATACCCCACATTACGTGACCCTGATCATCTTACTACCCATGCTCTCCGTAGTCCACCAAAGTTGCAGTTAGTCTGAGACCCTGTCTCCCTTTGTATTCACTGTTCTCCTACCCCACATTACGTGACCCTGATCATCTTACTACCCATGCTCTCCGTAGTCCACCAAAGTTGCAGTTAGTCTGAGACCCTGTCTCCCTTTGGATTCACTGTTCTCCTACCCCACATTACGTGACCCTGATCATCTTACTACCCATGCTCTCCGTAGTCCACCAAAGTTGCAGTTAGTCTGAGACCCTGTCTCCCTTTGGATTCACTGTTCTCATACCCCACATTACGTGACCCTGATCATTTTACTACCCATGCTCTCCGTAGTCCACCAAAGTTGCAGTTAGTCTGAGACCCTGTCTCCCTTTGGATTCACTGTTCTTCTACCCCACATTACATGACCCTGATCATTTTACTACCCATGCTCTCCGTAGCTCATTAAAGTTGCAGTTAGTCTGAGACCCTGTCTGTCTTGGGATTCATTCTCCACTTATTCCACGTTACGTAACTCTGATCACCTTTCGGTTCATGCTCTTTATAACTCATAACAGTTGCAGTTAGTCTGAGACCTGGTTTCTTTTTGGATTTAATTTTCTCTTAACCACATAATGTGACTCTGTTTATCTTTCGATCCATGCTCTCCGTACCTCACTCCTCCTTTTTGATTAATTCCGTTGTATCCTATGCTACGTGACTCTTTATTACCTGACTGCCAGTGTCTCTTGATCTTTGGATCCGATCTCGTTTTGGTATATCTCTCCATGTATCCGATCCTACCAATAGCTTCTCCTTGGACATAGTGATCAGGCCCACGAGACACTCGATGAGCTGTCCTGACCATAAGTTCTCACCATAATCATTATCACAGTCTCCAAACAGTCCAGTCGTCTACTTAATTCTCCAGTAGTATTCACACTGTACTGTACTGTTCTCTTCCAGACTTTGAATGAAATTCTCTGCACATTCAGCGTACGGGGAATGGGTAGAGTAAGGTTAAAGAGGAGATCGGCCTCTACTTAAATAAGAAGAAGTATGAATAATACATTACTTGTTAAAATATGGAAAATATTATACAACGGAAAATATATTTCTATCATACTTTGACATGGTTTGTCATAACTAAATAATAAACAAATACATACCCATTTACTAACATTTCCTTATGGAATTTTCCACAAGTAACATATTTCAAAATGTCCTCTGAAACAGACATCGATGTCAATACTTTAGTAAAATATTGACACAACATTTTCCAACGACTTTTTTTCATTAGGCTAAATGATGAAGCTTGCTTTGCCAACACACTGATTGAACGCTGTTTGTTCCGTTAATTAAAAATGCTGCCCTACTATAAAAAGCGCGCAAACAACATCAAGAAACCAAACAAGCGGTACGCTGTCCAACAGAGCAGAGGTCGCCGTGTTCCCCGACCTTTGATGACTTTATAATCGATCAAAGCTATCATTATTTACAATTGCACTCGCTTCGCTTGTTAATTAACTGATAATTAACAAAACCGTGTTCAATTGAGTTTATGAAAACCCGACACAGTTTACAAAGCTTTGTTATAATTCTGCACATCGCGGGCCTGCGGGCGATGTTTTAACTCGGCGATGTGATCGGCGGAAACAAAGCCGGGAACATGTTCGGTGGAAAATTCGTCTACAACTAGCGCGCGTTTCGGCGATAAGAGCCGTTTAACACGAGCTACACGACTGTATGAATGCATTGCGTAATAAATCCAAAACACAATGAGTTGGTGTAAAAATAGTCGCGATAAAACATTGGCCAGCAGCGATATCTAGGGAACACATGGTTGGTGCCAGTACAAAGGCTGTATTAATTCTAAACAATGGCTGTACGGAGTGAATAATTGGCGTGTTATGTTCCACTCGAGCTATGAGTCGGTCAGTTTTTGTCAGCTCTGAATGGCTCATTTGGTTATTAAACGGCGTACAACCCATTGTGCCGAACATCGCTTGTTATGAATGTGTAATTAGTGTTAAATAACTTTGGATTCTTCACACTGGAATTTGAGAGCAGTGTACAAATAAATATGCTAGTAGCCATAAAAGAAGATAGTAATTTAAAATAAAATCACTCAGAAATTTCTACAGGATAGAAGGTAATGTGCAAATTCAGAATTGGGTTTGTCGGTCCATCGATGCTTTTCTTTCCGTTAGTTCCTTGGAGACAAAATTTGAAAATAGTTGTTGTAGTTCACTATTTTATTTTATTTTTTTTATCAGGAACTTTTAAAATTTTTTAAACTATTTAATAATTTTGTACTAACAAAATTTCGTTGATTCTACATGTTTTGTGTACACACGAACATTCGTCAACACTGCATATTTTGTGTGCAGACGAACATTCGTCAACACTGCATATTTTGTGTACATACGAAAATTTGTCAACACTGCATATTTTGTGTGCAGACGAACATTCGTCAAAACTGCATATTTTGTGTACATACGAAAATTTGTCAACACTGCATATTTTGTGTACATACGAAAATTTGTCAACACTGCATATTTTGTGTACATAGGAAAATTTGTCAACACTGCATATTTTGTGTGCAGACGAACATTCGTCAAAACTGCATATTTTGTGTACATACGAACATTCGTCAACACTGCATATTTTGTGTACACACCAACATTCGTCGACACTGCATATTTTGTGTACATACGAAAATTTGTTAACACTGCATATTTTGTGTACAGACAAACATTCGTCAAAACTGCATATTTTGTGTGCAGACGAACATTCGTCAAAACTGCATATTTTGTGTACATACGAACATTCGTCAACACTGCATATTTTGTGTGCAGACGAACATTCGTCAACACTGCATATTTTGTGTACATACGAAAATTTGTCAACACTGCATATTTTGTGTGCAGACGAACATTCGTCAAAACTGCATATTTTGTGTACATACGAAAATTTGTCAACACTGCATATTTTGTGTACATACGAAAATTTGTCAACACTGCATATTTTGTGTACATAGGAAAATTTGTCAACACTGCATATTTTGTGTGCAGACGAACATTCGTCAAAACTGCATATTTTGTGTACATACGAAAATTTGTTAACACTGCATATTTTGTGAGCAGACGAACATTCGTCAACACTGCATATTTTGTGTACATACGAAAATTTGTCAACACTGCATATTTTGTGTACATACGAAAATTTGTCAACACTGCATATTTTGTGTGCAGACGAACATTCGTCAAAACTGCATATTTTGTGTACATACGAACATTCGTCAACACTGCATATTTTGTGTACACACCAACATTCGTCGACACTGCATATTTTGTGTACATACGAAAATTTGTTAACACTGCATATTTTGTGTACAGACAAACATTCGTCAACACTGCATAGTTTGTGTACAGACAAACATTCGTCAACACTGGATAGTTTGTGTACAGAGAAACATTCGTCAACACTGCATAGTTTGTGTACTGACGAACATTCGTCAACACTGGATAGTTTGTGTACAGACAAACATTCGTCAACACTGCATAGTTTGTGTACAGGCAAACATTCGTCAACACTGGATAGTTTGTGTACAGACAAATATTCGTCAACACTGGATATTTTGTAGACAAAACCTTTCATTGACATTACATGTTTTGTACATGCAAACTTTCGTCAACACTGCATATTTTATTAACTACCAAATAATAATTATTATATAATACTGTATTTCTGGTGTAAATGTTATTAAAGACTAAATAATAGTTAGATTAATCAATACTCTTTGTCTCAATAAGCTAAAATAGAAAGCAAAGTGAACATTTGTGTTTTTCCAGAGGATGCATATATAAAATGTCAACCATCTTTGGAGACATGGTGAGGAAATATTGTTTTACAGAATTATTTGAAGTGGGGGCTATTATCTTATTAATAATTTAGGGTCAGATTTTTTTTTTCTTTTTTGATTGATAGAATTAAGAAGAGCATTTACTTTCTTAAAAATAATTCAAGACATTATAAAGTTGAAAATATTGAAACGAAGTGTTTAGATAAAGTGACATATCTTATATAGAATTAGTATTAAAATAGCAAACATTTTTGTCTACTATAACAGTAATAAGCAATAACTACAGTTAAACTTAAATATACAACTACTTCTGGTACTACTCTTGGCGCGAAGAGATGATCGCCATTAGAATGTAGTATTTATACAAATATAAATTTCGAAAATTTGTGTAGAAAAACTAGCGCGGTAGACATGTACTAATATCCAGCCTTGGAAAGGCTGTTTTAATAAAACATCTCCATCTTGGAAAGGATGTTTAATTTAAATTGCTCCTGGGAAGTGCATTCGTGCGTGGTTCATCAACTCATATGTTTTATGAAATCATATCAAATCCATACATGACTGCGTAATGTTGATGTAAAATGTACAACATACGTGTCATGGGCTCGTATTTAATCCTTATTAATATTACATAGTCCCAATCCTTGTAATAAACGAGTCTACCCGTTAGCTTTATGTTGCTTTAGTAAAAAAAGTATATATAATGCACATTTCACAACAATATTTGAACTGATAGCCCTTGTAAAATCATCTTCAACAATTATGGTTGCCAGTGGAAGTTGTCAAGCCACAAACTGACCACACAGTCGAGTATTCGGGGTGAAATATGACCGTTGTCGAACCGCAGTAACGGCACGATATGATGGCCAGTGTGGCACAGTCGGTTTGTCCTACAAACTGACCACTCCGGGGGTGAGTAACGACCGCAGGGGTGGGAAGGGGTAATGATGACGGATAGCGGCCCGGCACTTCCTAACCAGCACGTCTATCAGGGAGTTACACACCCTCTGAATAGGAGAGAGCCATCGATATCAGTTTGTACACAAGCCGGCCGGACCGTCACCGTCGAGGAACCCCAAGGGAGGCTGGAGGGAAGATAGAACAGAGGTAAACTCCCTCCAAGAAGTAATAGCTTGTTTTAAACACCTGGTGGTACGTACGGTTTCTCCTACTCTTCAGAGTTTTTAGTGTTCTCGGTTTTTATTTAACATCGGTAATCTGTTAAAACACCTATCATGATATGTGTAAAAAAGCAACTATCAAAATGTACAAATTCATTAACTAAAGGATATTCTCTATTACTGAGGCTTTTCTTCAATTTTGAAACTTTATACTGTATATGATAAAGTTCTTTTTCGAAGTAAATGATTGATTTGTTAAGAAACTTTCAGACTTTCGCTAAAAATCTTCTTCAAACAGAAAATTATGGAAATTTAGTAAAGGTCCTTCTTTGATACATTAAGATTGGGAAATTAGATTAATTGGAGTTGCCCATTACATTAATTAATTACCCTTTACACTTTTATAAAGCAAGAAAGTTCCTTCGCCGTACGGAGAGTGTATTTCATGGCAGTTTTCTGGCTCATTTATGAGATCAAATCTCCACAATGTAATCTATATACTTTTGACAAAATATACATTTCATTGAGATGCATCTAAAACTCTTTGCGTAACTTTGGCTCTTCAATCATGCATTGATTCGACCACAAGGTGATCCAAAGACTCACCCACTGAACCGCAGCAAAACAGTGATAGTTTCTTTCACTCGTAAATCGAAACCATTTTCCTTTTTTAACGGGATTAGTGACCGTAGAATTTAGAATCAGAGCAAGGTTGCTATTCAACATTTCAGAGTTCTCCTGGCTTCAAACTTACTCTTTTCTAAACACTTAAACTGTAATGTATCTGAAGGTAAAAGGACTTGGGTCTTCGTAGTTTCACTTTGATGTGTTACACAAATTTGAAGTCACCTTGAGTATTTTTAACAGAGACCGGCTGTTCATAGATGCTGCTGTTAAGGTCGTCCAGAGGTCGTTCCGTTCATGGATGATGTGGAAATTTCCAGATTTATGTATAGTGGAAGTGAACCAAGAACTTAATTTAACAACTTTGTAACGTCGTCGTACTGCGGCTGACTTATGATCCTTTCAGAGTGCACATTAGTCCACACTGGTTCTGGGGAGACCATTGGTCTAGAACTTCGGGATATACTTTTCATTCGAGTGATCCATTTGTTCACAAATACATTAGAGTATACGGTCTGCTTTTTTGCAAACAGACTTCACAATCTACTTTTTTTTTAATATCAATTTCGTCAGGTTTTTGAAGGAATGCTAAAAGCAGTAAATAATTCTTGACTAAACTCATTCTCAACCAGTTTAGCTCCAATTCTCCCAATAGTTCAAGTGGCCGATGTCATTTGACAGTGGGAAGATCCCAAAGAAGAGCAATAGGTTGTGTGAGGGTATCCCCTTGAAAAAAGTCATCAATACTGTCACTGTATGTTGTGCTCTTACATACATTAAAGTATTTCTCTTTAAGACAAAATTCCCATTCCATTATTTCCCGAATGTTCGATTTACTTAAAAAGTTAAGTTAGAATTAGATCTACCGTTAGAAATGTTAGTTCAATACTATCTGTATGTGACATTTCCTACACACTAAACCGTTTCCTAGTCAGTAATTCGATAATTGTTTGATTAATTATGATGAAAACGAAATCATTATGAAGTAAAGTGAAAAGTAAACTGTACGCACAATGTAACAAATCTAAAATAACCAAACAGTCCAGCTTAAATCTAATCATCCCAATTCGCGACAGCTCAGCTGATCGACTCAACTAGCACGTCAGATGTTAACAATACCTTCCGCCCTTCCCCTTACATTGTTGATTGTTTTGCGGATTGTCCACGACTGCGAGTCATCGCTGATCACGTGTGCGCACGCGCTGCAGCACCGATACCACTGTTTGTTTTTCCCAGCACGCGTGCTTAAGCTCGTCGACTGGGCGTAAATCAGGCGGGATTACTGGACGTGTCGCCACGCTAACTTAATCATATGTGCCAGCCGAGGATTTGCCTAACAGATCGCCGACACTGGCCCACTAATTGTCTTCATATTTTAGTGCTGAAATTGTGCCCCCGATCGCCGTTCGGACAATGCGGATTAATCGGCTGGGTTTTTATGTATACAGCTTAAACTGGCGATCATTTAGCTCTCCGGGTGGGATTACGTAGTGCAGATGTAGCTTTTTTGTCGAAGCATGTTGAATATTATAGAATATAATACTTTGTAAATTGATATCTATCTATAAAAAAAGTCAAATACAGATCACAAGGTGTATGCCATATGTGGCATGTAGATGTAGGACTTTCAGGCTCTAACTGTAGTAATATTTTTAAAATAGTTTTAGGCCTACATTTTGTTACATCTGAAATAAATATTTATATCTTTGAATATAACATATAAATCTGTAACTGTCATATATAAAAATATAACTAGGTATTAGCTTTTAGGTTACCTTTTTTTAAATTTTATGGCTTTTGACCCTAAACTTGCACCATTGAATACGATATTGTAACACCCAAAAATGCGGTAATCGGGTGTCGAGTAGTTAGTTCTTCAGGCCGCCGTGCAGATGGCGCCGTCGTTAGTGCCTTAACGAGCGACAAATTCTATATTAACAAACTCTCATAATAATTGTTACTATAGTTATACACAGATAACTAATAGTAACAAATTGTTTTTACTGCCAGTGCCCCCAGTTATACTGTTGTTTTTACTGTCAGTGGCACTAACGACGGCGCCATCTCCACAGCGGCCTGAAGAACTAACTATTCGACACGGCAACGAGAAAGCGACCTCTTTCTATTTTCTCTGAGTTTCAAACGTTCATAATACAGAAGTTATCTACTTTCAGTTGTAGGGAAGGACTAATTAAAATCTAGAATTTTTAGTTGAATCTAGAATTGTAAGGATAGATTTGCAAGACTAAGTAATTAAGATTTTAGTAATTGTAATTTAGTAAGAGTTAAGTAATTGCATCCCCAGTAAAATTAAGATTTACACAGAACGCTGTCCTTCCTTGTCACGTATTTGTGATGTAATATCAGATATGTGTTTGACCTTGATGCGTCCAATACCACGGATATTAACGAAACAGAGGTCGCATCCAATAGTGCGCTAAATGTGTGTCTACAAGTTAGTTCTCCAGTTTGCCGTGTGGATGGAAGGGCCAACAACTTGTCAGTCCCTTCCTTTATTCCTACAAAACCCACAAGGACAAACGTAGTAACGATTACTACACATGTTAAGGGTGTAAATTAGTTTCTATCTATTTATAACTGCCACATAATCGTTTGTTGTAGCCATAAGAAAGCGACCTCTGTTTCATTCTTCTCTGTGCACAAACCTTGTTTTGTTTAAAGCTTTGTAACAAGTATGCTTTTATGATATGGTTGAAATGCTTATGTACAAAAAAAGTTAACAACAAAACATTTTTGTAAAAGCTAAAGGAATAATTGTTACAAACCAAATTATGCCATATCAACAGAAATGAAAAAAAAGTTGTTATCGTAAAACATTTTTAGAGCGTTCTTTTACGTGACTTACAGCACGTTAACATAATAAATAAAACATGTTCATTTTTGGTAAAGAGCAGTTTCCCGAGCAACAACCGACGGGGGTGGGGAATGGTGTTGGGGTGTGATAAGAAAGCATTGTCGTTGGAAGAGTTGATATAAGAACAAAGTTGGTCGCAGTTGGCGCGCCTACGACTCCACAATACAGTTGATCTAATCCTCCCGAGTTATTTCACACAAGCGCAGGCAACAATATGGGATTTACAGTTCGCCATTGTGTTATAAGGGGATAAATCAAAGGTGTATTTTTGCGACACGGCACCGAGTTAATAATAAAGTTACGCGGAGAAGTTGGGCACGCCACAATGGGCGCGCACTTACATCGACTTTGTATTTGTCAAAAGTGTCGTCTCGCGATGAAAGACACCCCTTTCTCTACAAACTCTTCTCATTGTGTTTGGAACCAATGGGATTTGAATCTGCACCACTGTGATTTGTTGGAACAAACATGGCGCCTGCCTTCGGGGTGTCGAGCAAGAATAGAACTTCGATAAACGCCTTTGTCACCGTGAGTGAGGCTAGGTACAGCGTAAATATTTAATCTGGAATTTGTTTCATGAAAAGAATTTTACAACTTTATTTTCAACAGATCCTATTTAACAAAAACTGTGTTTCCATTACAAAAATGTGTTGTAATAATAAAAGTTGAAAAAGTTTTAATTTTTCTATTATTATTCTTTCCTTTATACACATACTAACCTAAAAACCGCCTAGTACCTGTAAACCAATCTATCTTTGACTAAAAACATAGGATATTTACTTCGATGTATTATAACACTTTTTGAATATCATCATATTTTTTGGGGTATATTTAACAATTTATCTTTGGTTAAACAAGTGGTTATACAAATTCTTAATGAGAATCTACATTATTACTGAGTTTGCCTTTCTTGAGTAATTTTCTACAAAGCTGTCTTATACGTTAAAGAACAGGAGCCTTCGAACTCCATTTTTGCGTAGTAACTTTGCGAAGTTTGCTTTTATTGTTGCTACTTGCAACCTACTTGAAAAGTAGGTATGGACAGGTTGATTTACCAAATGGCTTAGTTTAAAGGTGAAGTCAATTTAACTTTATTTTAATATTTTAATTTGATAAAGAGTACAGCACATCAATTTTTCGATAGTTTAAAGATGTTCATTAATAATTAAACGTAGGCCTATTTATTTTTATTTAACTTAAAATTCGCCTAAAAGTGTTTAAACATTTAACTGTACACTTTCTAATAGTAAAAAATAGGCTGTACAATCCAACATTAACTCCAACTATAGTAACTTGTAGATCACTTTAAGTACCGGTATTTTAAATGTATATATTTGTTACAATCTAGAACAGTTTTAGTTGTACTGTTTGCTAGAAGTTGTTATTTTTATCCACCTAAGTCATTTTGCAAGAAATGCAAGCTGTTATTATTACGGGAGTGAACTACAGTAGAAATCTAACTATACGAATCAATTGGAACATTTGGATAATAAAAATCGTAAAGTTGGATTTTTGTCAATTAATAGTCTGTTATTTAATTACTGCTGTATGTTGAAATGAGATGAAAAAAACAATATTTTAAACGAGGAAGAGCATTTAATTACGTTATTACAAATGACGTTTCCTGGCAGGATTTGGATTTATTGTTTTAAGACGTTGTTACAATTTATAGTATTTACTTAAACATTTTATGCATTATTTATTCTGATTTATGAAGATCAAAAATACTAGTTTTTGTTGTTATTTGTTTTCCTTTTTCAGAATAAAACTAAAAAACTAAGTCTAAAGACAATTCGGATAATCAGTGATTCGGATAATTGGAGTTCGGATAATTGAAGTTACGCTATATTTACTTTTAAACTGATAAAAACCATTGTTTTATTTCGGAACGTCACTATCAGATCTCTGTTGCAATTCAAGGTTCCATAACGTCCCCTTAAGTTAGATTCTAAAGGGGTTAGTTTTTAATTTTTCATTTGTAATTGTTAATTAATTCTGTAAGGGAGGCGTGAGCTGAACAAAGGTCTGACCATATTCACCTTTACAAGAGAATGGGGGATCAGAACTACGTCTGTCCGTATCGCCCTTACAAGCTCGCTGGGGTGTGTGCTGTGAGACTGTTTGCATAACTGCATTGTTGGAAGGCGCTGGAGCGAGAAGCTGTCAAGGAGACGACGATTCAACAATAACAGTAACAATGTGCACCGGCTTGTTAACAATTTGTTCACACCGACAGACTCCTACATCCCCGTAACCGACACCGGGGTTGCAGTTCGGTGGTTGAAGCCGCGCGCGAACCTACGAACCGTTTGTTGGACGGAAGTTATTGTATATCTCATAAATAATTAACATAAAATAAATACTGTTTTATAATTTTTTTTACGCAAATATTGTGTAATAAACTTCCAATAAATTATTAACATGTGGCAAATAAAAATATAATCTTAAAGAGAATAAAAACTGTTCATTTACTATTGAAAATATCGATGCATATTTTGTCATTTTATATTAAAGTTAATATTATGCTATACAGAATGAAGGTGCATAACATTTTAAAATGTTATATTTTAGTTTAAAAATAATTTCAATGAATGTAATACAGCACTGAGCAATTTCTTTTCACCATTAAGAATGCTTTAGTTTCGTTTGATTGCTACCGCAGTGGACTTTTCGTTTAAATATTACTATTGAAATGGAGTCCAAAACATATCAATGATTTAAAGGGCACTTCTTATTTTCTCAACATGTTTTAATATTTAATAAAACAATTGAATATAAACAAATCTTAACCCCTTGATTTTCAGCAAGATTCTTTAAAGTGTCAAATAATGCTCGGGAATAAACTCCTTTTAAAAGTATCTTAAGGAACTAAGTAGCTAGCTAGGTACTTCTTTAGCTAGTAGCTAAAAAGGGTTTCTTTTCCGCGGAGTTCCTGCCTGAGGCTTTCCATTAGATTTAATCCCATAAAAACCACTCTGTATAATTTATTCACAATCTTTGCTAATTAAGTAGTCAATTGTATCTGATTAAACATTTTGAAACGTTTAACCAGTTAGACTATGTTCCATTTACCTTGTTTGTCTTTGAATAAATAAATATTTGATTTAATTTGCGCGGCCGAAAGGTGGGTCTAGTCTCATGGACTCTTGGCTACAACATTAGACTCTCAATTAGAGATAGATTTACTGCCCAATTTATTTTATAAACAACTTGTGATTTTAAAACATATTTTTAGGTTTTCCAGAAACAGTAGGCCTATCCTTTTCACCGCCAAGGGACACTATGGTGGCTTGAAGCGTACATACGGTATCTGGTTCAGTGTGGTTAGAAATTAAAGTGATCGTGCAGAACTCTTGCAAACACCTGCATAATTGGCACGATAATGTTCTTGCATATAAAGAGGCACGTTTTTACCGGGCATGCGTCACGGATCTTCCGTCACGGAACACGCACCCGTCTCCAAGCCGGAGAGGGTATTTGTTTGAACCTCGGTGGTGCAAGCGTTTTGAAGCCACTGCTGGAAAGTCGACATACAGTCTTACCGTCAGCGGGCTAAAACATGCTGTACTATTCAACTGTACGGTTCGTGTTTTCTTTGTTTATTATAACGCATTAAAGTGAAAACTATATGATTATTTATTATTTATTGATTTTATAAGTTTTTATTTTAATTTAAAATCATCAAGAATGACATTTAAATTCTCACTTACTTAACTGTGAAACATGGTCAATATTTTTAAAACCAACGTAGGTCCTCTACAACAGTTCTTCACATATAAAATAAGAACACTTAAGGGTTACGATACGATCATTTTTACATACAGAATGCTTGAAATAAATACCCATGTTTTTGGCGTTTTTCGTGAAACAAAAGAGCCATCTTAATATTTGTATTTCCATAATAAGGCACCGTATTATGGATGAGAATAAGTGAAGATGAGTGAAAGTTTTATGTTACAAATTAAAATTTACGTTTTATTATAAAGTGTTAATTTTATATAAATTAACAAAGTGATAATAAACATACATCCAGGGCTTTTTTTTACAGATGCTTTGTCTTCGATTCAGCTCACTCAGGTAACCTATCTCCAAAAAGTGTTCCTCACCCTTGTTAGAACTAGATTTTACTTGTGAAAATAAATCGAAAATAATTGGTAATTATGTTTATCTTTCAAGTTTTATACAAATATTTCGAAAATTTGTTTTTATTTTTATATTTTTAAAAATGGCAAAAGAATAAAGTAAGCGTAAGAATAACGGATATTTTTACACGTAAAATTTTGTTTTTAGCGATGCGTCCCCACTCTAGAACCAAAGGAATGGTTTTAAAATTATTTCGTCTCACATTTCAGAAAATGAAACAACTAGGAGTTAAACAAACTATAACTTTAGTTGATACCCTTATAACTTACACACATCTCTACTCACCTTTGGGCCACGACAAGGTTTTTCTTACTTATTTATGTGAATTTTAGAACCACCCTCACTAATACACACTTTGGAAGTACAATTGAAGTCTGTATACTGTAGAGATAGTGGCTTAGTATTCCATAAGAACAATGTTAATGTGGTACATTAAAGTGATTTTGTCAGTGAAACATAATTTTTCCAACGTTTGAAAGAGCGCAAAAGTTACTAATGGATTCTCTTTTTAAATTTAATTTTTTTTATATTTTCATATAATCGTGAACTAAAACTCACTTTTTTAAATTTCATCGCAAATCAATAGTTTTAAATAAAAAATTACATTCAATGCCAACTAAGAAACTATGGCTTTGAAACGATGTAAACATTATATTGTTTCAATCAATTGTTACGTCACAGTGCTCGACTACATTGCTCTTATGGGATATGCAGCAATGTGGTGACTGACTGCAGACTCGTAAGCCAGTGTATTATTAATTTGTGTAGCATGGACCCAGAAACCAGTAGACATTTGTATCGCGCCCTGGTCGGCCCGGCGGAGCCTTCAGATATCTCGCGTAGGCAATCTGGGTACAGGCTCTCACTTCGCACTGTGTAACCAGTACTGTACTATTAAAACTCTATGAACTCTACTAGTACGCGCTGTGGATGTGGAAATTGCTAAACAAAGGTTTTACTAAATACATTGAAAACAGCTACTTACAATTCCAAAGACTGGACACGTCTTGGAAATACATAACCATTTAGAATATGATGGTTACACAGCTTCCAAACGTTTCGACTGATCTGCTACCTATCGTTCTCAAGCGAAGTCAGTCTAAGTTTTCAATACTAAATTACTAATATGCGATTTATGAATGAAGTGCGATAAATAAATATGTGTTTCATCATTCCCCTGTAAAACCATTTCTTATAACCGTTCTGATAACATAAATACAAAAGAACGTTCTAGAATGTAATATTACAACACATAAACTAACGGTACTAGGGGAGACCTCTGTGCGCTTCGCGTGCCAACCCATAAATCACTGCGCGCATAACACCTCGGCCTTCGGCCTCGGCATGTGACTTTTGACTACAAATATTGGTGGTTACAAAGTCTCATGACGATTGCACGATATAGTAATGTATAAAGTTGGCACGTGCAGAAAGTTATACATGCATTAGCATTTTTATATTTATAGATCAAATCACACTTCCACTGAATCAATCATACTTATACTCTTCTCCTTAACAGTAAGATAGCTCTCCTCAATACTATGAAAATAATTATTTTTATTCCAACAGCTGTTATTTTTTGACTAATTTAAATCTCCATGGGGAAAAAATGTTAATTCTCATGGGGAAAAAACCTGAGGGCTTTCCGTGCCCTACAAAGTACCCATATATTGAACAATGAGGACCTTATTGCACAGATAAACATAGGGGCACATTTTATAACTTCTCTATCGTTAAAATTGATCATGAATTAAGGGAGGAGTTACGTTAACGACAAAGTGCTTTAAATTTTATATATAAGTTCTCACTTTTATTCGGTTACTCTCTAAAGGCAAACAAACACATGCCAACACAAATTGTAATCAGTCACCAAACATCTTGTCAACTAATTTATAATTTCTTTCCTAATAGAAAATTATTTTCTCGTTCACATTTCATTATATCGATTTTACAAATTACCCTTAGTAATTACCCGTACAGTGAGCCTACATAATGTTAACTACATAATATGTTTTTCGAAAACAAATCAAAGAAACAACATTAAACAATAATGAATATTGTAAACTTTTGTTAAACGAACTAAATTTTATAATTGATCTATTCTTATAGTTTCTTATTCATTTCTAATAAAATATTAGGCAAACAACCAAGAGTAGTAAGGTTGTTTTCAAACAAATTATTTTAGTTAAAAATACACAGTTGTTTCTCTATTTTAATGTTATTTGAACCATTGCATTTGAGAAAATTAATGTGTTTAACACTTTATATAATAGTAATAAAAAAGTGACTATCGTTAAACGGATAATATATAGCCCCTACGGAAAATTTTTATTGATGTCGACAAGTATGTTAAAAGTGCACTGTGAGATGGAGGTTACGATGGTGAAGTTGTAGCGGCGGGGGTGTGTATGGGGGGGGGGGTGACAATACTGGATGAAGTGGCCGTTGTTTGTGCTGGCCAAGAGGTGTTCGCTGAACAAATATGTCTCGGCTGAGCGATGTGGCAGACATAGAGAGTCCCCTGTGAGATGAAGAAAATCAAATAGGCTAGAGAGAAGTAACTTTTCAAAGATTTTACTTGGAGCTGGTAAAATTGAAATAAGACGGTAGTTGTTCATGACCGTTGGGTCTTCCTTTTTAAACACCGCAACTACTATTGAATTTTTTAATTTGGAAGGAAACAACCCCGATTCGAACGAAGAGTTTATTATTTTCGTCAACGGGCACAGAATACTTTCAATACACTGTTTTAATACCTGTGAGATGATGGTTACGACGATGAGGTTGTAGTGGTGGGGTGTGTATGGGGGGTGACAATACTGGATGAAGTGGCCGGTGTTTGTGCTGGCCAAGAGGTGTTCGCTGAACAAACATGTCTCGGCTGAGCGATGTGGCAAACATGGAGAGTGCCTTCAAACACAAGATGACACCCCTGCTCGCCGGAAGATACATTCGTGTTTATTCTCTAGTCTTTAGAGGCAGGATTCAGAGGGTTGGCAGGTTAAAGTCCACCCTGAGGATTCCTGTGGGGTGTGTTATAGCACTTAATCAACACTGTGAGACAAAGGGTTTAAGTCGGACAAATATGTTCAAGAATAATTATGAGTTAAGAGGGTATAGCACTAGTCAGTAGGTTTAGGCGTATGAAGGGTCATAGCCTTAAAGATAAGACTAGAGGGTTTAGTTGCAGGGTTAGTCATGTAAGTGGTCATAATACCTTCACGACTGTACGACATTTATTTGAGATAGGATTGAATATTTCAGCCAATATCATACAACAGTCTTATTAGAGTTATAGCAAAATCTGTAAGTCATTAGCTTTTATGTACACAAATATAAGTTTGTAAGCGAAGTACTTACACTTAAAACAATTTTTTTCTTAAACATACTAGATGCTTTTTGTTAATTTGACTCCAGACCAACGAATATCGTCCACAAAATAATAATTCATTATACAATATTAATAAAAGGATAGAAGTAATTGTGAAGTAGCTTACGTTGACAAATTAGCTAAAAACCACGATATTTACGAATACAGGGTAATTTTAAAGTATGTATAATATTCACAACTACTTTAAAAAATAGGAATATTTTTTTTCTTTACAAAAGAGAAGAAATAACAACCTTTGCATTTGACAATTGCCTAAAAATATCGTATAGAATGTTCTAAGATTGAAAATTTCGGTTTTGTATGCAGTACATTTACAGATACTGTATCTATAAGAAATTAAAGTAAGAATTTTGTCTGTAAATAGTTTAGAATATTATAAATTGTATAAACACCATGTTGCTCTACTGGAGCATCTGAAACGAACTTCATTTCATTGTACTGTATTTTTTGTCGAAACTTTCATGAAGGTTTTTCTTTACCTTTTCACAGTAAAACGTGAGTATTTAGTAGTTTGGTGATTTTTTTATCTTGTTATGGATAAGCTAGTTATATGTCAATTGGCACTATCATAAAATGTTTATGAAAGAAAAATAATGGTTGGCCAAAAACCTACTTGTCGTGATTTTCTACAGATTTATAATTTATATAGTGGAAAATAAAGTAAATATTACGTTTATATTAAGCTTTGATATAAAAACTATAATATATTATATTTTATACTCTTACTTAGTGATAAGTTTAATTTTAACTATACATTTCTTTTTGTTATAAACCAACAAATATATTTTCATTACATAATTGATGAAAGGCAGTTTTACAATGAATAGCCAAGAAAATTATTTTATATTTCATTAAATAATTGTGTAGAAGTATATATATTCAAAATCCTGTTAAATTCAACTATTTTTCGTCACCCCAACAGGACAACCCCCGTCATAGATTGAAAACCGGCCAAATGGACTCGTAAAAAAGCAATATAAAAGGGTCTGTGTGTAGTGGACAGTCTAGAAGGGCTATGGTTTATGTATACAACTAATGGCCCAAGTAGGGCGGGTGATGGAAGGGCCGATTGACTTTCAAATTTAAATGTCACCCCTGTTCGACATGTGTTGCACCTGCGGATATTCAATATGTGCCCGCCACTCCAAGGCACGGCATATTAACGTCTGACATGTATTGTCAGGGGTGTAGAGTAACTGATGTCGGGGTAGTTTGTGGAAAAACCATTTCAGTTACAAATTACTATACTCGATATAATCAATATACTGATTCGACATGAACGCACCTAGTGGCGTTTCAATGAACCTCTCTGACGTACTTTTTTATCAAGACCACACTGCGTCTGGAAATTTAAAATGATATTTAAACAATAATAACATATGTATAATACAATATAAAAACAGTAATATGATTATACACGATTATAAAATGTTTCCATTCACAAAAATTCACATATTAAAATAAGTAAGTTATAAGAAAGATGCAAATTAAGAACTGAACTGCCATTAATAATTAATATCATAAAGCCATAGGTCGTGGCATTCACAACCTCCTCGAAGTTCCTCTTGCTGTTGGAGCACTCTGAAGTCAAGTCGGGAGATTCAGTAAATATGTACCATAGCAATATAATTTCTTAAAAATAGTCATCGGCCATCTTTGATATGTTTTCTATTATACCAATGTTAATTTAATAAACCTATTTTTAAGTAATTTTCCTATAAAATTATGTTTGATAAGTCATTTTGTAGGTATTTTTATTCAAAATGTAAATTGCTTAGCGTATTTTATGTTCTTATTTTAATATTTGTGATACATTTAAAATTGTTCATTTAAAAACATTTCAAATGCCACAAAAAAGTAAAAATAAAAAACCAATCAACATTGATCACTTATTTAGGCATTTTAAAAAGTTTAACTCGTTAAAATCGTCGAATAATAAATCGGTTTAAAGAAGGAGCTATATGTTTGCTTCGTCTGGAAATATTTAACATTGGTCTTATGGAGAATGTATTCGAATGTATTACTCACGTTATCAGCAGCGTAGGAGTTCTACAATCTATTTGAGTATTTTGGACATGAAGTTTGTGAACCATGTTGCGTTAATAACACCTAAAATATTAAGAGTTCTAGATGCTTGCTAATAATATTTAAATTTTCCTAGCTTCCTACAATTTTTTCTGGGTAGTTAAACAGTGATAACATTTCTTAACCAGCGTGACGTCACTAAGGATTAGGCCCTATTGTAAGTTGAAAACAGACTAAGATCGCTTATAGTGTTTTAGACATGTAATAAGTTGCCCGTAATGTATGAAGTACATTGAAAATGAAAAGGTGTAGGAGAATTTTAGGACTTTGTACATTTTCACAACTGTTCCAGGATTGTGGTTAGGTCGGGATAATTCAGCGACACAAATTTCATTTTTATTTAACATGCTTTAAAAATTACGATATTGCTTTAAAAAAGATATTGTTTCTCTTGTATAAATATTTTAAAGAATTTTTTTCTAAAGAAGGAGAAGGGAATTTTTAATTTTTAAATTATAAAATGAAAAATAATATATTTAAACATTTATTCATGATTCCTGCAACAGCACTTTGTACTGAATTGTCATGATGGAATAAAAAGAAAGAGTTAAAACACTTTTAACCCTGAAATAATACAATAAGTGTGGACTATTCGCCGTAATGAAAATTACGGCTTATTTGCAAACAAACGAAAACTAAAAAACATAGATCTTTCGGCTAATAATATGTACGTTTTTTATTATTTCCCTCGTACAGCCTTCGTCCTCTTCATTTCTGATTAACTTACTACACAGCTACATTCCACTACACTCCACTCCAGTGGACCAGACTACATCACACGTAACAATACTAAACTACATTAAAAGAATTTTATGAATGTGATATGGTTAGTCAGGTTTAAATTGATCTTGTTCATAGTATGTCAGTAATCTTGTACTTAAATTAGTATGATAAATATGTTTAAACTACAACTTTGTATCTATTTCATTAATATTTTGCTTTCATGTTCAGTTGGGTAGTTCTTGTGTTGTTACTTAATTTGCATATATTTCTTTTATATAGTATATTGAAGCTGTACCTTGTACATTACTTGTACTTAATTTTAGTATCAGTATTAAGGATTGACTTTGTCTATTGCTATGTATTGGCCTAATGACAATAAAATTTTATTTATTTATTTATTTTTATTTACTACATTTCATTTCACTAAACTACACTTAACTACATTTAACTACTATTTACTACACTTTATTAAATAGCCAAACTTGACTACACTACTCTCTACTACACGAAACTACACTCCATCAAACTTAACTACAGTAAACTACGCTTCATTACAAAAAAAAGAAAACTACAGAACACTAAACTATACCACATATTACTTCTCGGAATCAATACCCTCACAATTACATCACAGGTACCCCTTCAGCGTACACACATATGTTGTTGGTCAGTTATCTCAACTTGTTTATATATGTATATGCTTTAAGACCCACTAGGCCTACTTCACTTCACATTGAATTAAATTTGGTTAGTTCCGGATTTTTTTCCAAATACCCTTTTTTCTAGTTGCAGCTTTCAGGAGCCACCAGAGCCTATCAATAAGAAGTTGTATTTGTTTTAAGGAAAGAATATTTATATTTACCTCCCCCCATGTAAACGGTACTTACTATTTGCCTTTCTTATATCAAAGTAAAAACTGTCTACCAAAATCGATTCAATTTTTAAACATAGTTGGTTGAGGTTTCGCAGCTCGGTTCTGGGCGTAGAGGAGCGATCCGTGTCCTTAATCCTGCAGGTGCTGCCACATCAAGCAGGATTAAGGATGTTCAGTCCAGGCTCAAGGAGGTACTAATACGTGTAGGAACAACATTCCGAGCGTCGCCCTGAAATGTGAGAACAAGCCGATTATTGTGACTGGAGTGGAAGACGGATGTGCCATAGCTTAGCTTGATACTCTCGTAAAGCGATTTGGATATTATAAACGAACAAATTAATATAATCTACACGGAATAACTTTTGTAAACAAAACAAAGTTTGAGTTATGACTGATTCCGGAGGGGCTCTGAACTCTCTAACTTGCTTTCGTCAAGGAGATGTAAGTAAAATGGAGAAGTAAGTAAAACTCATCGGATTACAATTGTTCA
Source organism: Stictocephala bisonia (assembly GCA_035578905.1). Classification (NCBI taxonomy): domain Eukaryota; kingdom Metazoa; phylum Arthropoda; class Insecta; order Hemiptera; family Membracidae; genus Stictocephala; species Stictocephala bisonia. Next base: position 4,475,140 of record JAQJVL010000030.1, on the reverse strand, counting down.
TTGATTACGTACATGACTCATTATTGAAACAAATGTCATTATTTTGGAAATTCTTAACCACCTGTCGATGGATATAATAATGGATGTTTTAAAATGAGAACATATACTAAAAAGATACTAAAATTTTCATTTTTTGATAACAGTTACAATTTTTTTACCATTTGCATACAATTATTATGTTTTAAACAGCAACTGAGCCAGCAATGTTATTTTTCTGTTTTCGCTGTTCCTAAAGTACGTACGTAAAGCATCCAACTTTTTCTTTTCTTCATAATGAGTTTTTATTTTGCAAAAATGTTATGATTTGATGCTGAATTTAAGTTTTGAATGCTGTTTTTGGATTTTTTACTCCAAAGGTTTAATTTTTTTAATTGTGTATTTAGGTAAGCTACTGATTTTTTTTTATGTAGATGTCGTCAGTACAATTTGTGTTTGTACAAACACGGTATTAACATTGTCTTGTAGTGTGTATGTTTCGTTTTCCCTGTTAGTTTATTGTTTTCATATGTCTTTTCATTGCATTTATTGGTTTTTTTTTCATAAAACAAAAGCACCATCATATCCCTGGATTTCAATAGTTAAGGGACACTTGGACGATGCTACTCTGTTAATAAATTACTCCCTACCCTAAAACTCTATATACTAACCTCATTTGTAGATTACTCACATCTAATAGTCAAGTTACATAGAGCTGAAGAGCAGAGTATCACGTGATAATAGCTAAAAACCGCTCTATGTTTGACAGATGTGTACTTTTCATCCAGCTATAGCCTGTCATAATACTTGAATACCCTGATGTAATTAAACTTGGAAAAAGTAATCACGACCATTATTCATTATCCAATACTAAGACACCGATCGTAAATATGGGGAGCGAATGAGTGTGATGAGTGTAGTCATTGTTACTATTCAGATCGACTTTTCCTTAGACCCTTCAGTTTTACATGGAGTCCTAACCATGAAGTATTGGTGTGATTTTCAACTAATTAACAATCTTGATACTTAGTTCTCTCCCCTACACAATATCCGGCCCCTAACCACCACCCAACACGGAAACCCCAGACTTCTCTAAATGTATCCACAATGATGGCAACCATTGAGAAGACTCTGAGGACAGAGCGTAGAACCAATCGTCTACTCCTCAACACTTTTCCCCCAAGTATCAAGGGTTATAGCAATGTGTTTTACTAGTGCCAACAGAAGTTAGTTTTTTTTAAAACTAAAAACGAAAGAAGTGAAGTCTTTAACAAAATGTACTAATTTTATTTATAATAACTACATAATTAAATCCTTCACATATCCAAAACGCATTCAGTCATCACATCTTATAAATACAACAGCGGAAATTGACAAGTTCAAATGAAGCCGACATCTAAAAATAAATCTTAACGTCACATTGAACCGTTTGATCCCAAACTGGATACATCTGTAATCCGTCCCTAGGAAGAAATTTTCTTTAGAAATTAATTGGGGGAATAAATTAAACAGGTACTGGAGGGCCAATCAGTGTAAAGGACTAATCGGGCGGGGACACCGCGGCTGACAACTATGTTAACTATGTCTTGAATGTCAGGCGACGATTTTGACGGCAAAAACTGGTCGGCCGGGCGCCTCGCCGGACTAATATGACAGTTATACGTCCCATCGCCCCCAATCAAGATCTGCCATCCAGTTTCAAGCAGAGTTTAAATTCTCATCGGCCTGGAGCCTCTTTTATCCAGGTCGCATCTGATGACGATCTTTCAGAGATAGAAGAGCCGGCTGGCGCTTCCATCAGACTTCTTTTGGGTCTTTTTCAGCCCGGACTGCCGAATTTTTAAGGCTGTCAAACTTACAACTTAACTGCAACAAATGAGAACTTAGTTAACAATTGACACATTAAGCTAGTAATTGAATTATTTACAATATTTTCTGAATATTCCGGTTATATATAAAAATTTTGCAAAATTATATACTGACCAAAAATTAGTAAAATTGACTTTCTATTTAACGTTAAACATGTCTAAAAAAATTTAATCCGACCTAAAAAATGTAACCTAACCTAGCCAAGAAAAAAACCTATTCGAACAATTTTTTCAAAATATTTTCATTAATTCCCCTCCTTAATAAAGGTTAGAAGGTAATATTTGTCCTTTTTTATATTTAAAATTGTCTTGAAACAAGACTGGAAAGGTACGTTTCTCTTTCAAGACACTAGTGGCGCAGTGTTGTAAACCAGTTAATTGGAGACAAATTTTTGTGGAGATTATAAGCGATAGATTCTATGCTCGGTTCTCTTAGAACCGATTTGGCGTCCGCTCAGGTGTTGCCATCGACGTGGACTACCATAGAGAAGTCTGGAATGTCTATGTTGGGTGGTAGTCAAGGTTCAGATGTTTATGGAAGAGAAAACTGGCTTGTCAATTAGTTGAAAATCAGACCAATACTACGTGATTTGGATTCCACGTAAAGCTGTAGATCCCTTAGTTGCCCTGACTATTGGGCTATAAAACACTACTACTATTTAACCCATCTAATGGTTTTTGTATACTAAATGTAACGCAGATTTTTATAAAATTTCAATGCAGAGTTTGCATGCTTGACGTAATATTATTATTAACAGTCCTCCAAGTTCTGATATACCTTTAAACAGCTAAAGATCACTCAGGATATCTAGTTCCAGCTTTACCTTGGCATATACTGAATAATTAAGCACATTAAGACCTGCAGCACATGACACGACAGTTAACGTCAGCCTCCTGCAGAGCGTGTGCCTGTCAAATCAACACAATTCCAAAATCATCCAAAACACCCTTCATTATTCACCCCCTTGTGTACTGTCAACTGTTTTCCTTACTTCCATCATTGCATGATATTCGCTAATTATTCAATATGTTAGATTTTAGTGTTTTTGTATGAAAAAATTCATGTATATGTCATGTTATCAGTTCTCTTAATACCAACATGGCGTCTGTTCAATTGTTTCTATCGGCGTGAACAGTATTAGATACGCCTCGAAAGTGGTTTTCAAAATGTTGGTGTTGTCACAGAGAAAAAAGAAACAGAGGTCGCTTTCTTATGGCATCAACAAACACCTTAGTGGCAGTTTATAAATAGATTACAAATAATGTGCATCTTTATAGATTTTTAGTAACAATTACCTTGAGGATTGGAGAGGAACGAGGGGAGGGGTTGACAGCAACACTCATCTTGAAATCAGAACGGCGGACTGGAGAACTAACAGTTCGACACCCATTCATCGCGCAATTGGAGGCGACCTCTGCTTCTTCCTTCTCTGCGGGGCTATGAAAGGGAGGCAGCTGAATATTGGGTTTTGATTTAATAATAGTTTATAAGGAAGAGTCACTCTTAGTTAGTAACAATGACTACAATCAATAATATAAACATTTGTGTTTTTACCAGCTTAACAGAACCAACAAACACTGAATGATACATTCTAAAAAAGCATGCTTCATATATATGCTTCTATTGTATTCTAATTTAATATACTGTATATGATTACTATCAATGTTGTTGGTAACTTCTAATTTTTTAGGTATATTGTTATCTTTTCTTTTTGGTAATGATGTATATTTTTATATTAATTATTAAAAAATGACTTTTTGGATTATTATAAATTACATGTGTCAAATTGTCCAATAATGAATCCGTAGTTTTGAATTATAAGTGAATTTGCACAATACTATAGGGTATGCATAGAAAGGGTTGAAATAGGGGAGATATATAGTCTCATCGCCTTTCCAATAAGAGTTAATTAGTATTGGATATTGTACCATAAGAAATAAATTTAAATTAAGTTCACTAAAAATAAAGTAGCTTTTTTTTTTATTTATTTTATTTTTTTTTTTTTTTTTAATACTCAAGGTTCCTTTTGAAACCCCCTCTTTAAGCTATTAGTTCTACTCTAAAGAACAAAAGTTGTCACAAATGAACTTTACCGTGGCATTCCTAGAAGTTACCTACCACCTTCAGAACCTGGGCCAAGTTAGTTGCAGCAACAGGAAACGGAAGTTGGCTACGTATGCCATGCAAACAATGAAGTATGAAGCGAATGTATAAATTACTCACTCAGCCCTCCTTGCACCCGCAAGGCCCGACACTTTAATTCCAGATAATGAAAAACATCCGACACCGAGGGTTGATTTAGTGTTATGTTGGTGGTTTTGGACTGAATTGTTGTAGACAAGATGATTGTGGACTTGAACTGAGCTATTGGCGTTGTTCATCAACCTGGGAATAATACACCTTGTGGAACCCCGAACAAACTAATTACATCAGTGCTGATGTTTCTGTAGGAATACTTAAAATATCACGTTTATATTTTTAGTTAGAATATATTAAATACTATTTTATTATTTTTATAAAATTACAATAATAATTATTATATCACAAAAAGTATAAATTGTTGGGAAGCATGTAGATAACGCTCACTTGGCTTTAACTCAACCTGACACTTACCTACATCGAACCTAACCTAACACGTCCAAACCTAACTTAACCGAATCTGCCATGAACTAAACTCACCATAACCTAACCTAATCTAACTAACCTACTCTACCCTATCATAAACTAACTTATCCTAACCTAACAAAACCAAACCTTACTTAACGTAATCTTTTTCAGACTTTTAAGTAGTAGAAAATATCACTTATATGTTTTTAATTATAGTACGTGGTTCAACAAAATTAAAATTCGCAATTTTAAAATAAATTTGGAAGACATTTTTTGTCAAGTAAGAAGGCAAAGAAACAATGCTTGAGTACTGTAATGACGTCATGTTTTTGTAATTTCTATCAAATTCAGGTTGTATTCAAAGACATAGTAGCGTTAAATTATTTAAAGAAACGAGTTCTGAAAGAAATGTATCAGCATTGACCATAGAAAGAGACTGTCCAAGGGTACGCATTTACTGTAGACGCTCACATATGCTACTATCTAACGGTGATTTATTTCAAATAAGCACTTGGACGACTGTTTGGCGTACTATTAACTCAGCTTTTAGTCACTTCAGCATGTGCTGGAGGGAGATAGAGTGGGTGACGTCAAGCGCTATATGTGAAAACCAAACTAATTCTGCCGAACTTAAAACGAGTTCACGGGACCATACGAGCGGCAGTCTTTTTTTCACTTGTCAGTGGTATCTGTGTGCTTACTGATACATGAGGATTGCATCAAATAGCATCAAATGTGATAATAACATTTTTTCATATGACTTTAACCTTCTAATAATGCTTAATTTGAGCGTTCAACTCATGTGGACATCCAGATATGTCTTACAATTACAGAAAGAACACCTGCAATGGCTTTCTATGGACGTGTTTGTCCCTCTGTAGGAACCGTGTACTAATCTCCTTTTTGACAAATTTTGTAATTTCCTCCGTCCACTCACACCATGTCAGTCACCAACGTAATTGTCCTGTCAGCGATGACAGCTCTGCCAGGGGCTGTTGTCGAGGGATGTTTTTACAAAGGCGTGAACAGGGATGAACAGAAGGTGCCGGACCTCGGAATGACCCAAGCTGATTCGCGAATCATTGTTCGCGCCCACTGTACTGGATGCGTTTTTGAAACTGATCCTGTTGACTTTTGGCATGCTTGGAGAGATTTGTGTTGTCGAGGCGTGAAGGATCAGAAAGGAGCGATCGTGGTCTTGACAAGTGGGATCTGAATGAAAACGAACAATTGTTGGGTTTTAGAAGATTATTTCTTCTAAGCTGTGATCGGTATAAGAAGTTTGTTTGTCTCTTTTCATCAGGAGTTGTTCCCGATAGTCAAAATTGTTCTCACAATATTTGACTTGATATAAATTTACGTATAAATATTCGAATTCTAACCTCAAATACGAATTTGTTGTAGGAGGATGAACATTTGATTTCAAAATAACATAAAAATAAACAAGATTTTGTTATTTTTGAAATGTTAAATTTGTCATACTATGGTAATACGGGTCAGATGTGAACTGGTGTTCATTTCAGTTTTTTTTTTTTTTTTTTTTTTTTTAGCTTTTAAAACCTACCTAAATAAACCTAGTAAAATACTACTTTTAAATTCTAGTGTATAAAAGCCATCATGCATAAAAACTGTCATGTATAGAAACTGTATTGTAAAAATAGTTTGGAGAATGTTATCGATGATAATTCGTATTTGTAACTGTAGCTACAAACTTAGCGCCTGAATTTCGGTGCTTAAATGCACTAGCGGTACTTAAATGCACTAGCGGTACTTAAATGCACTATCGGTACTTAAATGCACTATCGGTACTTAAGTGCACTAGTGGTACTTAAATACACTAGCGGTACTTAAGTGCACTAGTGGTACTTAAATGCACTATCGGTACTTAAATTCACTAGCGGTACTTAAATGCACTAGCGGTACTTAAGTGCACTAGCGGTACTTAAGTGCACTAATGGTACTTAATACACTAGCTGTACTTAAGTGCACTAGTGGTACTTAAATGCACTAGTGGTACTTAAATACACTAGCGGTACTTAAATGCACTAGCGGTACTTAAATTCACTATCGGTACTTAAATGCACTAGCGGTACTTAAGTGCACTAGCGGTACTTAAGTGCACTAGTGGTACTTAATACACTAGCGGTACTTAAGTGCACTAGCGGTACTTAAATGCACTAGTGGTACTTAAATACACTAGCGGTACTTAAGTGCACTAGTGGTACTTAAATGCACTAGTGGTACTTAAATTTCGAAGTCTGATCATTGTTTCGTAATTGGATGTTCTAGAGCCAATTTTCTATTTATTACTGTACAAATATATAAGAATATTTTATAGGTAAAAAGAGGGAAAAAGATCTTTGATGGATTTAAATCATATATCGCTTAACACGACAAGAAAATGGGATGACAACAAGAGTTAAATCCAGTAGGCCTAACTTTTGAAATCTCCTAAATATAAATCTAAATAACTATTTCACCACGAACACAATACGGTATTGTCTGACCGACATGTTACAATTTACATTTGCTACCGTCCAAACCCTCTCTTATTTATTATAGTATAACTTTCCAAAATGGAGAGACAAAAAGAAACATCAGATGATATAAAAACACTTAAAAGAGCCGCTATGGACTCAGGTGACATTGTCGCAGCTGATTTAGACAACCAAATAAGTGTGGGACGTCGTCCATTAGGATTAGACGAGGGTTAGAAAACGAGGCGAGAGCGACACCTGCCGGGGGCGGTTGATGGGGCAGAAAATGTTTAGAGAGCACACATGCTTTGGCCAAGCCGCCGACACCACTTACCCTAGGATAGCTGAGCAGGAAGTGGCTGATGGTGATAGGTGGGTTAGGATAGGATAAACGGCAGGCCGCTACTTGCTTAGGACTCCAGGGTGAATAATGATAAGAAAGGACTGGCTGGAAGGATGTTTGGTAAGTATCTTCTGTACAGAGAATCTTGGAAGGCACAGATAGTTTCATCGGATCTAAGACAAGCATACAAATGCTATATGCTGTTCGCCGAGAGTTGAGAGGAGGCTCCGCCTAGACTGTCGTTATCAAAAGGGCGCTGGCCAATAAAAAGAGGGTGTCTACGTGGACCCTTGATTTACAACAAGACATTGGCATCCTAAGTCGGCAGTCAGTCAGTCAGGCTAAGGCAGAAAGGATTATTCATCACTACAACAACATATGAACGCCCGTGAATCTGTCTAGCACTTACGCCATCAGCAGAAGTTGAAGCTTCACTCTCAACTATACTGTCCTGGGATTCCTACCACTCCTGATAAGAAAAGGCAGTAAATGATGCATTGAAGCATTATTCTACAAATGTAAAAGCCAAATACCATTGTCTGGCTGATTACAGTTTCTCAAGAATTGTAAGGCTAAATGACCATGAATTGTAAGGCTAAATTGTAAGGCCAAATTGTATTTTTTATATGTTGTTGATGCGTAATAATGATTTTAAGAATGTTTATCAAAGAGGTAAAATAGGGTAAATAATACAAACCCCGACACTGGCTGATCGTAGCGTTTGTTACCTATCATCGTAGAATGAGAGAGTTTAGGACGGTGCAGCTTGATATAAGAAGTTGTTTTTGAAGATTGCAAGCGTGAAATTTCAAGAAAAACAACAAAATAATGAATTCCAGCAGACACTGGCCATAACCTGACTTCTCCCTCAATCCTCCCGATATTCTTATCACCAGGAACTTCTCTAACTCAAGTCACAACAGTTAGCTTAGAAAAAAACGCGTAACGAAGAATGGATACTTCCAGCTAGTACAATAATAAAAGACTTATAGAACCATGCATTCCCGAGATCTACCCTTCTGCCTTTCCAACAGAGCCTTTGTCCTCAAAAGGTAAGAAACGGAAAACAGCCCAGACATTCATTCTGCTCATCTACCCAGGCAAGACCCAATTTTAATAATGACAACTTAGAAGTATCTTTTCTCTAATAGAATTAATAACCCCCTTTAACAAGAACATAATCTATTCTCATATTGGTTCTACTACTCGATAAGAAAAACTAATAATTATTACTTTAAGGGTACCTCCACTTGTAAAATCTTAAGATTTTTTTAAAAAGAACTCAATTTGAAAACACTCTCAGTCTTATCTTGTTATAAGGAGAATTTGCAAAGAAATATATTCAAGAAATAACTCCTACTATCAATAGAATCGGATGATAGATGGAAAGGATGCTTTCAGGTTTTACAGTAAACTTCAATCTTATCTTACTTCGTGTGGGCTTCGATGAAGTAAATCATTTGTGTACATAGAATTGTAGCTGGGTTAAGATAAAGATGTAGAAAACTGCATCTGATAACAAAACTGCTTTGATAAAAAAAAAAAAAAAGATGAAATATTATGATATTGTAATACTTTTGCAAATAGGGGTAGTTCATGAAATGTTGGGAGAGTACTAGTGGTCGAGAAAATAGACGTCAGTTAATAAAAGATGACATAAATTTGTCAATAATAGTTGACATGATAAAGTAGAGAATATGAGAGCTGTAATAGAAAACAAGAACATTTCAGTGTTCAAGATAGAAACTTCTATAGAAGAAAATGTGCACTAAATTTGTTGTATGTTTTAATATTATCACATTAAACAGTTTTAAAGATGCTAATCAAACGAAAAACTCTTATTAGATTGGTAAAATCGATTTGGATCCAAGGGTTATAACACCTGACCAGTAACCCAGATTGCGTGACCGCCTTATCAGCCCCACCTTCTCTTATCAGGCCCCACCCAACTTCACACGGCAAATACACATTCGGTCCTTTTGATACAAAATGGAACCCAACTGAAATAATGTATGCTGCCTACGTACAAAAACACATTAGTCCTATGATTAGTCGGACATTTAGGGTTATTACTAGAGGGGGTTTAACAGCAAACATTCTCATGAACAGGGTTGTTGTGGGTTAAATTACATTTTATTACTATCGACCACTGCCATAAACCAAAGAGAAAAAAACAAGGTAGCTTTCTTATGGCCGCAGTGAACACCTCAATGACCGATAGAAATAGATTACAATTAATGTACTTCTTTACACATTTGAAGTAATAATTACTACATTTATCCTTGAGTATATGGGGAGGAATAAGGGGGGGGGGGACTGCATGGCAACCTGGAGAAATAACTCGACACACATTTAGGGAACTATTGGCTGCGTCTGCTTCCTTCTTCTCTATTCGAGAACTCAGGAATGTTCTCATGTTGTGTTGATTTGCTTTACACGTAACCAAGAAATCAACGTCATTAAATATTCTACTTGGTTTTCGTCATTTATTGCATATTGTTTTATTCTAGAGGGTAATGAATTAGCGTTTTGTTTGTAACCAAAGGTTAAGAGATCATTCAACTGTTTCCTACTGTCGAGGACTCACGAGTCTGGGAGCGACCAGAACGCAACCCGCCCAACACTAGCCTATAATTTAGTGCTGTCTTTCCCTGGCGCCTGCAACCCTCGCTCCCAGACTCGTGAGTACTCGACAGTAGTGTTCCCTATGCCTGTCTCTATTGGATGCTCTGTCCAAGTATTCAATTCTTGGATCTGTTATCCAGTATCGTTTCGTCTATAATTCCACCTATAAATCCACGGAGTATGTATGGTACATAGTGTGCAGGTCAGGAGATAAAAAAACATATTCAAGCTTCTTAGTTAGTTTTCGAATTCGACTTTAAAGCGTGTTCGAATTTCAATATCAGTATTCGAATATAATTATTCAGGTTCAATAATTATATTCGAGGTATTGATATTACAGTATAGTTGTGGTGAGCTAAACTGGAATTGTTTTAGTTTGATTTAGTGGCTCTTTTAACAGTAATATAGTAAAAAAATTTAAAAAACTTTATAATATAATTGTTCAACGATTATAAACAGCAACTATTATGCAAAGGATGCCTGGACATTTTGCTCAGAAAATGTAACTAAGGCCATAGATACAATATGTACAAATTGATCGTCTCCATGATAAATAATGTCATAATATTTTGTGTACCGTCCGCTTAGCAGCGCGCCGAGCGGTTTGAGAACTAAGTGCGGTTGTCTCTCTGGCACTGCCCATTCACTGTGGCAATACCGCACGCATGCATCTGCAGTTTTAGTACCTGTTTCAGGCGAACAACGCGAAAGTTTTCCCTATGTCATGAGCGATCTGTGTATATTTATCCATTTGTGCCAAAGTGATGTGACAATACGTTTCGTAGTCTTTATAAATGGCCAAATAAATATTATAGCAGTTAACTTGAGGTGATAAGTAGACATGTATGATAGTATTCCATATAAATGAGTAAGATATTTTAGTATAGATATAATAATTGTTTTACTGATTCCTCTTTTTAGAACCTTGAGTAGGTTAAAATTAAAAAATGTCCTGTGTTAGAAAGCGAAGTTAAAGTTAAGAAGCTCTCACTCTAACACTTAACCTGGAGGAGACCGCCAGCTTAACGTGTCGTCCGACAACAGGAGTGGCGGGGCAAAAATTATTTTGTTCACCTCGCGGGGGAATCGAACCCGAATACTTTCGAAGAAATCCACCACCTTAGCCTCTTAGCTACAGCCGCTCCTTATCATGCAGCTCCTTATAAGTTAAGTTAAGACAAGTATTCTCCTAGCTTTAAACGTTAAAACAAAGTGGAAGAAAATGGTTCAACCGTTGAAGAGATCGAATAAAAAAACACTTCATCTCAGCTATTGCTAAGAACTTACAAATCTAATTAGTGAGGACTATTTATGGCTGGGAAGTATGCAAGAACGGCGACTTGCGTGCATCCAGGCATTCTGTCACGTGATCATGTACAGACGACAAACTGACTGTAACGGTGCATTACATGAATATGTATCCCAACGTGATGGGTATATCATTACATGATTATTCAAGCACTTCTGCTTACAATTGTAAATTAGCTGGTTACATATGCCTTTGCATGTGAAGGTAGCTCGTGGCGTCTACCAGTGATAAGCCGGAAGGTTGACAGACAATTAATTGTCCCACTCTTGTACAACAGCTCACAAGTCGTATATTTAACTATCTTTATTTGAAGTTATGACGTTGTATGGAACTGTTGCTGTCGTTTTACTATGTATCTCTACCTACCATGCATATATAGACACATTATTGTCGGCTTTAGTGGCGAAATGTTATAACCCAGCTATGAGGACAAAGAGGTATGGAGACTGTAGGCGATAGGTTATATGCTCCGTCTTCTAACAACAGACAAGACGTCCACTCAATGGTTGCTATCGACTGCTAGAGAAATCTGGGGTGTCCATGTTCGGTGGTAGTCAGCGCCCGGATGTTTTGTAGGGGAGATATCTACCTTTGTCACTCCATGGTTCGGATTCCAAGTAAAGCCCTAAGTCCCTTAGTTGCCTCGGCTATTGGGCTAAATAAATGGCTCTTTCTAAGGAGCGGTCGACCTTAGTTGGTAACAATGCTTACACTCACTTATATAAACTCATCACACTCATCTACCTTACTCGCCCATATCTCTACAACCGCCTCTTAATAATGTGTAATGAGTGATTGGTTCGTAAATATATTTTAAAGTGGTTTAGTGTTTATGTTACAATATAATTTACAGGGATAAAAACTGTATAAATTGTCTACATGAAAAATCTTTTTTGAAAAATTTCCATATGGAAATAAGTAATTGATTTCTTTACTAGTATAAGTGAATTTTAAAGTTCCTAGCAATTCGCTGAATTGCTAGGAACTTTAAACAAATGAAATAGTGAATGAAAAAACAAATGAATAGTGAGACAATTCATTTGTTTCCAATCACATAATTGTGTTTGAATTGAAATCATAATCGAATCAAAGCTGTTCTTAAAAGATTCAGGTTGAAATGTTAGCCGATGTCATAGTTGGGATCGAACAGACCTATTCGGTCAGTCGTAGATGGAATCAGTAAACGATTACTAACAGCTAACTCCCTCCCCCACTATCGACACTAAATGCCCGTTCTACACAGAAAACCACTAAAGGCGCACTCACTGACCTTACTCAATTCTATTAGCCCATCCAACCATCCTACTTTTATTTATGTACGTAGGTATAGTAAATTAAATTTCGTGGGGAATGAAGCCAGTTAAGACACGCTGTGGTTCACGTCGACTGATTAGACGAGCCATTTGCTAGCTCGTTGGATCAACGGCTTAACGTGGTCTTCAAATTACGGGTGCGGAACGGGGGTAAAAAGCACACAGTCATTTACCGGGTCTCGAACGCGGGCCCAACGCGTGATACGCCAGCGCCTTAGACACTGAGATACGGTTGCTCCTGGAGGATTTATGGGTTGTGCAGGTATATGGTGGTTTTCAAAGGGTGGGTGAAGGGATATTTCAAGAGTGATGACTTATTGAGTGCTGTTTGTGTAGGTGTATACCGTTCAGGGTTGAAGGGTTCGTTAGTGATCGTCATGCGGTCGTTCTCCCCATACACCTGCGGACAAGGGTAGGTATATCAGTATACCGTAATAGAGCTTTACAACGATGACATAGTTATGTAAACAGTTTATGGGGTCCATCTTGACAAACCATTAAGCTTGTTACAAACCTAATAAATTTTACGTGTTTAAGAGAGCCACTTTGGTTCTTTTGAATATAACAGAGAACTTAATTTTGAAAATCAACAACGACTTCTGTTCTTTAACAGTGAATCCAGACACTAAGTTAGACTAACTCCTTCAGAAGACAATACTTGAAGTCGACATTACATTAAGGAAAAGACTAAACTAACCTAACCTATGTAACCCTGTTCGCTATTAACAGGAATTCGAGTGCTTTCAAAACTGATGGTATTGGAGGGGGGTTGGTACACGTGGGATCACAATAGCGAACAACCAGCTGTAGTTTAAATCATATTTGAGTACTGTAGTTCATCGAGTATTGGCTATGCTTGTGAAATTTACCTGAATGTGAACAATAATAACAATAATAAATAAATAAGCAATATATTCTATCCCTTTTCGGAAAGTACAGTATAGTGGTTATAAATGCACAGTAGTTTTTTTTATTTTTCCTAAATTTATTTCTCAAGGATTTAACACGTAGGGAATTAACATATGTGTAGAATACGAGGGGTGATAGTTTAAAAAAATTAGAGAGGATTTAGGCTATTATTTTTTAAATCTGAAACCCCCTTATACTGGATAATTGAGAAAATAATTTAGAGGATATTTTTACTAAATATACATTTGTTAGTTTTATATTTGGTTGTTTGCTTCAGATTATTTATTTTTTTCATCCCTTATGTGAGATAGTCAGTTTGACGCTACAAAAAGAGACAAGAGCTGAGATGTATTCATCGCGGAACTTTAATCAACTCGGATGAATGTGGCAGTGTTTTACAAGCAGGTGATAAAACCGGGGGTTGTTAAGGTGAGATAATAAGACGGGGGTGGTGTCGTGTCTCCCCCCCATCGACGTGACGTCAGTAAATCAGCCGAGGCCGCAGGCACGGTCGGGCACCGTATCTCACACTGTCAATCCGGTGTTACACCGAAATATCGGGCACAAAGTGATTTGTGCCTTGCGATAACCGCGACAGAACTAGAGCCAGTATTTATCGGTTGTCTCGTTCTTGAAGAACGTCACGGAACGATCAGCATGCTTTACGTACGTAGTACTGACTTATATAGTTGCGAGGTGGATGTTCGATGTAGATGAAAAGTTGTGCGGGTATATCATCCATAGGGAGGGATGGCAAATATTTTCAACATTTCGATATATCGAACTATCAATACATCGCAAACCAAATATCGATCTATCGATAATATCGAAAAAATATCGTAATAAATAACTATTGATACTAATATATCGATATATCGAAAAATAGTTATCGATATCTCTGATAAATCGATATATCGTTGCCATACCTATCCATAGGTGCAACTGGAGATACATATAACGTGCAGAGTGGCTAAAATAGTTATATTTATTTACGATGTATTGACTTTTTATGCTGTTTCTTACTATAAAATGTGATATAATAGGAACATTTACAACGGATCCCTCTATAACATTTGCTGCTAAGGAGGCTTCATAGCTACCCTCCTCCCCACCTTCACGAGCTAATTGGGTGACTATGACTATTAAATATTTTGTTACTAGCACTTTTTGACTACTTCATGTCATAAATTTAAGTAGTTTTAAAAATAGATCAGGGAAATATAACTAACAAAACGCACAAATATTTTCATGATTGTGGAAACATAAGTAGGTTTACAAATGTAACTAAAATTTATCAGAGTATGATTTTTCTTGTGCATTGAATTTGTGTTGTTCCTACAACAGTTTAGGGGAAATTATTGAATAATGCAGTTCACAAAAACTGCCTATTATCCAATATACAATCGGTGATTTACAAATTCAAACTACTGAATTTTGATTTAAATTTAGTTCGTTTTGAAATAGTCTATACACTATTCAGGGAGAGTTGAGGGTGAAGCTCCACCCACTGCTGGTGTGACGTAGGCGCTAGGCCGATTCACAGACGTTCACATATTCACCACGATACAGCGCAGAACGTATGAGCAGACTGAATGCCAGAGTCTGACTGACTGACTGTAGAAAGGGGATGCCAATAAATTATGAGTCTTCGTTTCACTCAAAGACACACCACTCTTATTGGCCAGCGCCCTTGAAACGAGACCGGTCAAGGCGGAACTTCACTTGCAACTCTTCCTGAATAGCTTATAGTATGTTATTAACTATCAGCCTAAAGTATTTATGTCAGTACTTCGAAAAAATATAACTTTAGCCCTATGTTTGGTTCAATTAACTTAACTTTGCTTCACACAAAAAGTTTTGAAGGCCTCACACCACAGAGCAAAGAATATCTTTGGATATTCTTTGCTCTGTGCCTCACACCCTAACTGAAAACCTCGTTGGCAGCATCCCCACAAATCAGTCTTGTTGGTCTTCCTATTCTCTAAACCAAACCGTTTAGGAAGTAGGAAGTTCTCACGCATTTTTCCTTCACTAACAATTATTGGTGACATTCAAGCTTTTATTGACAAACCCTTTCGGTGGACATCATCCTGAATCATTATAAAAGTTAGGGACCTACCTACTTTCTCTAAAATAAAAAAGGCTTCCCCACCCCCAATAAAAATAATTTGTAGCAAAATTTCCACCCTACAGAACCATTTTTTGCTCCCTAAGCTCAATGAAAAACAGATTAAATTTTCTTCTCATTTTATCGCTGATCAAATTGTTGTAAGCTTCTCACACTTTCAGGAAGCCATTTTGGTAATCTCATCACTCTTTCACACAAATACCTTGATAAACTCTGTTCTTGAAATTTTTATGAAAATCCCATTTTGATAACACCTTACCATATCTCACAGAAATCTTGATGGCATCATTTTCTATGAAAAGCCAAATGTGACCACCCAACTTCCTCCCAACCAAACTCGTATTTTGGCGGTAACTCACTTTATATCTCTTGATGCTCTCGCCGCCCAAGCTGGCAAATATTTTTTGGTGGACTCGTGGCTCGTATTGTGCGCCTCACTCTACCTTCCTTTGAGATCTACTGAACATCGGGTTATTTTATCGCTCTCCCTCATTGAAAAATATTGTAATAGATCATGTCCTTACTAAACCGCCACTGGTAGAACCGCCTCTTTGGATCAGGTGGAAGACTATGGACAATCGAGACATTTTGGTGGACTCATTATTTTGTCCTACAAAAAGATCATGTTGGTTTCCTCGCCTTCAATGACAGTCTCTTATTATAGTCTCCTTATATCTAAAAATAACTATTAGGGCCTTCGTCATCATCCAGCACAACATAATCTTAGTGGTCTTCCAACCTTCCAAACCCAATTTGGTGGACTGGATAAATTTTTACGTAAATTTGTGATTCTAAAAATAATTCCTGGAAACTCTTCTTAGAAATATTAAATTTTTCAAAATATTTTTTGTAACACATCATACTGTTTACAAACCGTTATTGGTTTATATTGTAGTTGAAAAGTGACATATTTTGTAATATATTGGTCTCTACTTCGACCATTCTTTCGAACCTCAAAATCACAATAACTCACATTGGAAACTTAAAGAACACTAATTATATAAATATCGATAATTCTACTGATTGAATATAAGTAACTAACACAGACTGGGGTGGTTTTATACTGCGTTAAGAAAAATTGTAAATAAGACTTGGCCGTCGTATAAGTAGTTTGGAGTGCAAGGTGGACAAAGAATGCTCTACGTGAGTATTAGGGAACAACGTGTCGCAGTAAAATGGTGTCCGTGACCCTCCGGCGACACGGCTAAGTAGAAACCCGTGTAGTCGGGGAGGGCGCAGCTGACCACGGGGTGACACCCTCCCCTCGCTCTCTCGGTCAACTTTTTTAACCCATCAATTAGATATCCCGTGTATCCACCGCCACACCACACTCTTGCATTTTTAACGCTAACGAAACCCTCGCATCAGTTAGTCGTGATTAAAGCGTTATCCGGCCTTCTGAAATTTTCATCCCCCAGGAATCAACGCGTCCTTTCACTCCTGACAGGGTTGATTTTTCACTGATTTTTTAAAACTCGGGGAAGTGACGCGATTGTTCATTTTTTGCCTCCACCAGACGTAATAGATTTTCCACTTTAAGCGATTAACACGCTTCGTTTGGCACTTCAAAAGTGTTCATCAGTCCGGTTGAAATATGTAAGGATCAACGTGTCCACGAGTTTTGTTTCACCACGAACTGCAATTAATTTCGACATCTATTTTTCACTGATCAAATGACGCTCTTTTAGGAATAAATTTACGCGCTCAGATAAATTTGAGTTTCTCTCAATTTTCGTCTCTAATTACTTAAGCTGAAAATTGGTCAAGGTATCACAAGTTATTTTTGCAAAATTCATAAATGTATAAACGTAAAAGTGCAAGTTTATAAATGTATAAACTTCAATACTTTAAATATTGGTAATCTATGTAAAAAACATGCAACAGCGATAAATATGTTATTTCAAACAAATAAGTGGTGTTACTTGAGTTTAAGATTAGTGTGCAAAGATTAATCTGACAACTAAGATTATTTTTTCTTGCCTCAAAAAGAGCAGTTTTAATGAATATACTTAAGTACGTTTTCTGATTTTTATCGGTTATATTAATGAAATGGAGTCACAGTTTTGTGTCCATACATTCCTACAGAGAAGAAAGAAACAGAGTTCACATTGTGTAGTGCGCCCAATAGGTGTCGATTTTTAGGAACTCGGGGTGTCGAGTAGTTAGTTCTCCAGTTCGCCGTGCGTCAGTCCCACCCTTAATTCCTCACTATATCCTGAAGGATAAACTTAGTAATTATTTCTTCAGATCCACAAAGATGTACGTAGCTGAAATTTCCATGTTCGCTGCGGCTTTAAGAATGCGACCTCTTAACCTTTATCTTTACCTTTGTCGTCATCCTGTAGACCCTCTTCACAGGGCATGAGATCCATTTTCTTACAACTAAATTGAAGGCCGTTCAAAGGTTGCAGAATTGCAGAAAACTCATTTGTAGGAAAATAATGGAATAGAATGGATTATCTTTTTCTTTCCTTGCTGTGGCCAAATCAATGCCTACCACTCCACCCTGACACTTATTCAGAGCCTATGATGATGATGGTAACCAAAAATAATAATGATCACGATACAAACGTTAAGTCAAAATAAGAAAAGGCCAAATTTTACTATATTCTCCGACCACTTTGCCAAATAGTTGTGCTGTAAAAGTATCATTATTACCTGGTTTTCAAAGTGCCTATTGTAAATTAGAAAAACAATATAAATCTCTTCAGTAGTTGATGAAGACATATCTACTGATATCAGTAATCCTATCAGTGGTAGTTACCCCTACGTCCAAAACATATGGGAACTAAAGCATGGTATAGTAACCATCAATTATTATAATATTCCGTAAAATTTAGTTAAAATTCAGCCCATTAAAATGTGTATTTCCCTCGTTATCCCCGTACCGCAAAAAGTCACTAGAAATATCACTTCTAGGAAAATAAATAGTTTTATCTAAATATTTCCATCAAAGCGTGAAGATTAAATAGTAAAAAACTGGAACTAGTAGTTTAGTGAACTAGTAGAACTTGTTTGTTGTAATCTCCTCGAGTGTTTTCATGCGCAATGTCGAGTGATTGAAGAACCATCTTGTTATTGAGTACACCATTAATGCACTGCTAGTGTTGCATATACACAAATCATGAAGTTGTTTTCTGTTTTTTGCCACAATTTTAAATTTTATGTACGTATATTTTACAGCTCTCCATTTAGCTGATTTTTTAAGGACTCGAAAGACCGAAATTCATGAAGATCAGTCATCGAATGTAGATGAAATTCAGAACGATCAAGTTAATACAGAGATCTCGCTTTGTTTAGTCAATAATTTTCACTGAGATATCAATAAGGGTTGAAGAAGACGAAGGGAAAATGAATGAATGAGGTGTTAGTGTAGAGTAGGAGATGGTAAAAAAGCAGGACTACGTGTTACAAATATAAAAATTGGGAGGTTGAATTGATCTTGGAGTTAGAAAAAGGGTGAAAAATAAGAGAAGCGGAGTAAACAGAAACAGATGTAGTTTAGAGACAGTTCATGACGTAAAGATGAATTGGAAGGGATTAAATTGGTAGAGATAGAAATTATTTATGTTCAACTAAATAATTTAGTACAACTGCTACCTTCTATATAATACGACTAAGGAATGAGAAGTTAGAACGAAAGGTGTGGTGGAGAGGAACATTGAAGCAGTAATGCTGGAGAAGAGATCACAAACACCCTTACCTGCCTGAGAGTGTCGGCCGGATTAGCGGGGATGTCGGGGTGCAAATTTGATTGTAGTTGCGGGGCAGAATCCCCCCTTCAAGTTAACGGGGACTAACCAGTGTCCTGGCCAAGTGTACAAACAGATAACTGTGAGCCGCGCAGCCAGATTTGCATGTGTATCCGGCCGGCTTAGGACCCGGTAATGCGGGCTCTTACCGCACTAATCGTCTTAGCGCCACATTCGCTCAGGATGGCCACATTTTCATTAGTGTCGAGTTGTCTCTCTCCCACACGGCGGCCATCTTGATCTCGTATTGATGCAAATTTCGTCCTGTGGAATTAGATAGCACTGTTCTTACAGATGAATTGAAAAACTTCTCGCTATCGGGACTGTGCGAGGAAAGATGATTACGCGGTTCGTTTTATCCATTTTAATTTGTAATTTTCAGCAACCACAATGTAAATCAACACCTAACCTCACTCAGGTCAGACTACCTTAAAATTGGCTGTATGCTTGTATATTCCGAGGTAAATCCCACTTCAGACTTCTTCTGTAAGCCGACAGCTATCTTCGAAAAACTTATACACTAAACCTTGAGGAGGATACAAAGGACATGTGAAAGATTATAATTCGAGATCAAGTTATATAGGTAACACATTTAACCAATCCTATTAAGATGTAGGCTTACTATTTCAACATAATTATATAGGTATACAAGATACGACGCTCTTTACGATATTTACTATGGTCACACGAAGACCACAAGTATATACGACTCTGAGGACCCTTCAGACCAACTACTGGTGAATAACGATGATGACCCTCCCACCCACCTTCAGCCATACGATGTAATAACCCACCCCCCTAACAACAGACGTAACATTTTATGATCCTCCCACCCACCTTCAGACGTTCGATGTAATGACCCTTCTCCCTAACTACAGACGTAATATTTTATGACCCTCCCACCCACCTTCAGGCGTACGATGTAATAAACCTCCTCCCTAACTACAGACGTAAAATGTTATGACCCTCCCACCCACCTTCAGACGTCCGATGTAATGACCCTTCCCCCTAACTACAGACATAAAATCTTATGACACTCCCACCCATCAACCTACACACACAAGGCTACGTGGCTACGATGTTGGTGAACGTCTCATCAATTTAAATGTATATGACGTTAAAATATACAGGCAGTCTACCAACAAGTGATTGTTGGTCTTCCAGGATAATATTGTATCATTATTGAAAACCATTTTGCTTTGAACGAACGGTTGACTCAACGTGGATTGTAGTTACAGTTATTGAATAACGTAATCATGTATCGAAGTCACAAAATAACTTCACCAGTGAGCAAAATTTTCTGTTTTATTTTCCATAACACGGAGTCCATTTTTGGTCATTCATATATAAAAAAATTTAGGTACCACCGTTTGAATCCCAATGACTGATTTCTTCAGGGATCTCCTAAGAAGTTAATTATTTATTTTATACAAATCTAGAGTATACAATTTATTTTTACAGGAGAAACGCATTAAATATGAAATATACGGGACATGATTTTCATGATTTTTTTCAAAACTACACAATATTAAAAACCCCACGAGCACGAATTGATAGAACATTTTTGCAAAAAAATAATACCGATTTTTAACTAATTTTGAAATTTTTTTCACGATCAACATAAGTAATGTATTCTGATTGGTTAAATTTATCAGTTTTGATTTGTCGTAGGAATAAATGGATGATATATTCGAGTTTAGGAGGAAACACTACATAATAATGTATAGATCGGTTTTGGTCTAAATATATAGATTGTTTTATGTAAATATTTTTATTTCTGCTGATAAAATGTTTATGGATTCGTTCATGTTTGTCAGGTTTATATTAACTGGTTAGGTGTGACCGATTTTAATGTTCTATTTAATATATATACATATATTCTAAGTCTAAAAAACACATAATTCTTAATTTTAAGATTCTAGCTTGTCTTGTGTTTATTCGCCAAAATTATTCAGCCCTCTCAGATTTAAGAGCATTAACCACTTTGTCCAAGGAGAGCACTCTTCATCATTGTTGTAATTTATATTAATTGCCGCTTCCACGGTCTCAGCCAGTTATCATACTTAAGCCTCATTAGCAGCTTTTCCTTTGTCTTACAAAGACGCTTCCAATTGTCGCAGGAAATCTCTCCGTTTATCTTTAACTCCACTTATTACTTGTGATGGATTAAAACCTTACGTCAGACATTTTGTTATGTTTCAGTACTTATAGTAATGATGTACTTTACCTGCTACGTAAGACTGTATTAACAATGTCTTAAACAACTCATTTATATTTTTTGTATGAAACCATATTTTTGTAAGTTGGTGCAATCGGTTTTCGGTGAGTTAATTAGTTCCCAATTTTATAATCAAAATTAGTCAACGTGCCTTCTCTTGAGACAAAATACAAAAAAACTTTTTTTGACCACTATATTAGAACTTGTGGATTTATGAAGTGGTGAATTTAGCTGATTTTAAATCAGCTACAAGACAAAATCGTTTACAGTATTAATTAAACTTTTTATAACTACGTTTTTCACACGTAACTTAAGGAATTAAAATTTTTGTAATAAAAAAAGATGTAAACATATTTTTAATTTTAAGGGTATAAAAATACGTTATTTTAAGCTTCAAAATTATAAATATCTTAATTCCTTCAGTTATGTGTAAAAAACGTAGTTGTAATAAAAAATTAAATTCGTAGTTTGAACGGCTTTTTTTCTTGTATTTGAATTAAAATCAGCTAAATTCACCACTTCGTAAGGCCACAAGTTCTAATGTAGTTCTTAAAAAAAGGGGTTTTTCCTTGTTTCAGGGGAAGGCATTTTTATTATAAAATTGGGAAATAATTGATTCACCGAAAACCGATTCCACTTCAACGCATCTCTTCCCACATTTTTTTAGACCAGTTTTATAATTTGTGTCGTCAAAATGTTGACCCTATACGTATTTATGCGTAAAAGTATTCATTTTGCAACAGTCTAACTGTCCTTTAAATTTTCAATGTTAATCTAAAGATTTTATTTTATTTAATTAACTCTCAGCTTATAAATAGAAAAAATTAAATCAACTCTTCTAATACAGACTAAGTAGTAACATTGGGCGTTTTTTAATAAATAAGTATCCACGTAGATATCATAATATAATTACATATTATGATTGTACTTGAATAGTGAATCTGCTTGTCAACGGCTGACGTCTCTCGAGCGCAGCGAGTGAAACTTACTACCAACCGGCATTAAAAAGGCCGAAGGCCGAGATAACGCGAGCATAGCAAGTAACGGGTTTGGCACGTAAAGCGTGCAGGAGAAACCCTTAGTATTATATATTATTACTTATTGTACTCTATTATTCAAAGTAGTATAAGTCCACTATTTAACCATATTGGTATTGATAAAATTACTACTCCAATACGGTGATACTCGTTAAATAATCGAACATGTCGATGATGTTAGATGGTATCGAATTTATTAGATAGATTTCGTAGTAATAGCAATACATTACATCGATAATGAAATTATTTTAATCAATCGATACTCAAATTTGGTTCCTTTAAGAGATTCACGCACATTGGATCTCTCGTTTTTATCAATGTATCTTTTTATTGTTCCGTGAGTTTCAGAATGGATGGCACCGACATATCTAAAAGGGTCTAATATGTAAATAGATACCGACAAGAATTACATAGAAAACTTCATATTTCCTTCGTGAAGAATGATGTTTTCGTAAAACATTGTAAACAGGAAGATTTTGTTTCAAATGTTTGACAACGCTAGAATTTTTTTAATAGACTAGAATAGTAAGGGTGCAAATTCTACATGTTTAAACCGCCGACTTTTCTTCACTCTATGATGACAAATGGAGACCCTAGCCCTATCATTAGCCAACTGTGAAATAGCATTTTAGCTATTAAATTACCTCTGTTAGCACAATTAAATTCAATTCAGTTCTAATTTTTTTGTACGAATTGAAATATTGAATGAAAAAGGGTTTAGAAATAATATTTTTAGAAAAAACTTCCCCTAAATTTATTAAACCATATATTTTAATTTACTTAGGTAGTTTCTTAAGCCTTATAAATATTAGTTTCTTGACTAGCGTATTATGCGTTGGGAGAAATACATTAGGCCTAAAAGTCAATGCCACATAGCACAAATGTATCACAATAGAATTACATAATGTACAGATATTATTATGATGATTGATATACCACCCTCAGACCAGAGGGACTTCGGTGCGTTACCTACATTGGTTTCTTTCCTTTGTAAGCTCTTCTGGTCTGAGGATGGTCATCATAATATCTGTACATCTTGTAATTCTATTTTAATACATTTGTGTGACGTTCAATTTGTACTGCTTTAAATGTTGTCCACGCTCATATAATTCTGTGAAACGTGGTACAGTTTTTTTAACGTAATATTTAATTCTGAATGCAAACAGAAGCGGCAAAACAAGTTGTACCAGTAATAGAGACACTGGAAGACTTATATGTGGCGAAGCCGTACAGTACGCAACGTATCACTAAGGAACAAGCAGCTTAAGGTCGCAACTACCACCTGTTTAGCTGGGCGCATCGACCTTACTGCACTTTTGCAATGAGTTATAGCCAGGAGTTGACCTTGGTCACGAGTGAGAGCGATATATCAAAATTTCAAGAAGGTTATGTTTGAGTTATTGGTTAACACCGGGTCTATTTATTGTGAAATTGAAGATGCATCGGTGGCAAAGTGCATTAATAACTGCACAATTATGCAGCAGGAGAAGTAATTATGACTGAACGGATTTCGAGAAGCAGAATAAGTAGACGTATCGGGGAAGTTGAGTTGTTTATTTTACTGACTATAGTCCATTTACTGAATCTCCCCACGCGACATTCAGAGCGCTCTTATAGCAAGAGCTGGAACTACGAGGAGGTTATGAATGCTACGACCATTGGTGTGGTGATATTAGCCAGATGTAACCATAGCAACAAATGGTTGTCAGGTTTCAATTCTTTCAACAAATGTCTCGTTTGAATATGTCAGTTTGTATGCAAGTAAACTGTTCATGATGCCAGAGATTTTCTCAATGTTTATAGTGTCATATTCATTTTCGTTCATAATTATTTGCATACTGTTATATATTGCGAGACCAATGTGTTCTCGAAAACACAATGTGTCACAAAGTACGCTCATTTCAAAATGGGAGATTCGTTAAATCGAGTGTACAGTAGTGTCTGTATAGAGGCTGATAGGACCCTAATGAGTCATGTCTATAAGCCCTCCAACCACACACAAACGGAAAACGTTAACGGAACTTTGATGAGTGCATTTCAGCAATGTTACAGACCTATTTTAGTACTATTAATATTGGGGTCTTGTAGTAGTGAACGGAGAAACTATAGTGCTGTGAAAAGAGAATACGCTTAGGCCTTCTGAGAATTCTGAACTGCTCCAACGTTGACGGAACTTTGATGACCACTAACCTAACCCAACCTAACCTAACCTAACCTAACCCAACCTAACCTAACCTAACATTCGAGCAATATGAGCAAACCTATTCCGGTACGACTAGTTATAGTAATAGTGAACGAAGAAACTATCGTGCAGTAAGAAGAAAATTCACAATCGATTGTTAAACATTCCACCGGGAACAAAGTAGATGTAGTTTTTACTCCCCCAACGTGTCTGCGACTGTGGCTGTGTGACAACCTCCAAAACACAACCTCCAGGTGACAAATCTGTCGGCACATCACCACTCATTTCTCCCAGACAGGGTGGCTAGATCTGTTTTTGCTGTTCGACAAAGTGGGTTTCCATCCCCATTAATGTACATCCTGTGAAAACACAACACGTGGACACCACAACACGACCGTGTTAATGAGAACGATGCTTGTTGTGACTTCGAGTTCCGAGGAGAACAGTTTATGAGCGCAACGTCCTCCAAGTCTGGTGTTGGTAAGAGAGAAAGCAGAAGGCTGCAGGGCTCCAACCGTTCAGTTTTAGTAGTTCAAATGTTGTACATTTGTATAATATTACCAATTAATTGTATGCAATTAATGGTAACAACACACAGTTTGTTTACCCCAAATACCACTTCTAAAAGATCACACTTTTGTTTGAATACAACAAACAATAACATTTTCTGTAATAGATGCGTTTACAACAGCTTGTGAAAAGGTGATCAATCTACAATATCATTGACTATAGAAACTAAATGACTGTCCAAGGCAATGCACTTTGTGTAGACGCACGCCTGTGCTCCTATCTAACGGTGAGTGGTTTCAAATGCCCGAACGACTGTTAGGTGTACTATTACCTCATCTCTTAGTCACTACAGCGTGTGCTGGAGAGATATAGAGGGAGACCGCTAGCGCTACCTATGAAAACCGAATATGAACTAAATTCATCGAACAGGAAATCCGGGTTCTTGGGACCCAAATGAGTGGGCAGCCTTCTTGTTTCTATAGTAAATGATAGTACAGTTAAACAGCTCTTTTGCAACACCCATAAAAAATAATATAGTCTGGACATTAAATTTTATTTATGGAATCGAAGGTCAGCGCCAAACAATTAACTGCGGAGATACGACCATTTCCCCTCATTTACTTACATAAAATGTGACTGGAATACTAATAAAGCATTAGTTACTCCCCCTCCCCCAATACATGTCCTTACAACACCTAAAATGGCTCATGTCCCATGTCAGAAAATGTTTAACATCGTAAATAACAAAATTATTTAGAGTGGAATATATTATGCAATAAATTTCTTTAAACTTTAATAGTCAGAGACTTAACGTTGAAAATATTGTCATGATTTCAAACTGGCCAAATATGATGACTTATAACAATACAACCAACATTACTATAGTTTTATGTTGAATTTCGGTAAATGGTAAATATTGCTGTAATTCGATCTGTACCGGAAAAAATATCTAAACGTTCTGAAATGTTAAAAAACGAATCCACTTTTCCCGATCCGCACGTAGGTGCAACTTTAAAAAAGCCTTCACATCGCAATATCTTGACGCCATGATTTTGCGCAATTTTTATATCTGCAAGCAAATTTGAAATACATATTATGTTTTTGTTTGGTTAAGTTTTTGTTTTTTTATTAATGAAGAAAAATTGGTCAAGAAAGAAAATACACTGAATAGTAAATTCGAATGGTACATTCTTTACGATGCTATAAAAGGGATAAATAAATTTATTATTAACGTAAATTACTTTTTCGTGCCTCTGTTGGTGAAGAATACAAGCTACCGGCAGCCGATTCTCTCTTCTTTCGGTGGGAATATTCACGGACCTGTGAAAAAGTACACTACACTGCATTTGGAATTTAAAAACTGCGTTTCTTGAGTTTAAAAGATCTGCACAATAACTCAATGTAATCACTAGAATATATATTTTCTGATGACAACCACGACAAGGCCATATTCACTAAGACTACCACCGAGAATGCTACATCACAGTATGGGCAAAACGAATGGTTATCTTGTAAATAGTGTAGATAGCATGTTGACACTATTGTCACCGAAAAATATATATTTTAGTTATGAGAGAAAACTTGAGTCTATGATCAATTTATTATTATGCTTGAATTATTTTGAAGTTAACGTTTGCTATAACGACCAAGAAATTGACTATTATAATAGCAAAAAAAGGAAAAAAACAGTTGCCTATAGTAGAGCAAAGAAAGAAAATATATCGTAGCTGCCACAGAAAAGTCTGCAACAAAACGAACGACAGGATGACAGCCGTTAAGTGGAAGATATAAGTGGCCAAGTGGCGGTGATTCATCCAAACGCCGTTTAATTACCAGGCCACAAACACGAGTAAGTTTACCCGGTAAATTGGGCCTAACACCGCTATTCCTGGCCGCGCCGGATGTTGATTTACAGCGACACGCGCGCGACGTCTTTGACAAATTCGCGCGCGCGGATCTCACTTCAAACGAACGCTTTATTTCCAGGCGGCGCAGTTCTATCACGGGTTCTATTCTCGTCGGTGGAAGCTTTGTAGCGACTATGTGTTACATAGAGGTAGGCTGTCCTTTGGTTCGTTGCCTAGACAGCGAAAAATACCCTACAGTCTCGCTTTGTTAGGTGTGGCTGCGATATTTCTCCACATGATTTACTAGATGTGGTCCCTCCGGCTTGTTTACACCGGTCCAGAATTGGACATCATTTATTAAATGAACCACCGGCCAATTGGTAGACTGTTGGGACAGATCAAACGGATTCCGTTGTCCGACTTGTATACCGCGATATATTAGTGTAGTAATTAACAATAACTGATACGGAATGTGAGAGAGAGAGAGAGAGAGAGAGAGAGAGCATTCACTTGTTTCCAGTTACCGAATTGGTTGAGCCAAAAACTTCCTTTGATCTTCAGTGAGAATTTCAAAAATCTCATTGAACTGACAATTATGCGTGATCATCTACAGCCAGGTAGTTTTACCCATCGTATAAATTGTATTATTACTGAACTATAATGAATGTGATTGGGATTAAGTAAAAAAAAAAAAAAATGTAATTAAAAATACTCCCATCATGGGTTTGATAATTAGATGTAAAACTTACGGAAAACAAATTTGAATGATTCCCACATTTTTTGCTTAATGCCTCAGCAAATACAGCTGTCTCATGTTGCATGACAGCTTATGTCTCATGAGCAAAACTCATGTCCATGTTTTCTATCTAACTACAAGTGATATTTTTCTATTTTTATCTAACTGCAAAATACATTCTCTAGTAGTTTCTACGTCCATATCAACCACTGAGCGGACGCTGTGTCAATATTACGCATATAGCCCATCCTCCCACCCATATATACACGCACGATGATATTGACCCACCCGCCCACCTATATATATACACGCACGATGACTCAACTGGTATTCTTATGCTATTTTTCTGGCCCTAGCCTAGACAGCTCAAACGACATTACTCTGCTATTTGTAAAACGCCTTAGCGTAGATGGCTCAAGATAAATCCTAACAAATGTTGACAAACTCCGTACCTAGACGACTTAACCGATATTCTTTTGTAACTTGTCTGAAACGCTTTACCGTACCGTACCTATGTGATTTGCTAAACCTCTTGACCAAGACGTTTCAACCGATTTGTTTTTGTTATTTGTCAAACCCTTAGTCTAAACGGTTCAATCGATATTCTTAATATGTCAAACTCCTCGACCTAATTAGCTCAATCGATAATCCTGTTTTCTTTGAAACTTCTTAGCTTAGATGGATGAACAGATATTCTTACATTCTGGCAATCTACTTAGCCTAGATGGTTCAGGCTACGCTCTTTCAAAAATAAAAAAAAAAAAAACCCACGCTCTTTTGATGAATTATCATCATCAATATTTTCAAAAATACAATAGGTTTGATTGAATTTTTACTGTTATATCCCAGATGAAGACCTGAAGAGTGATTTTCATTTAGCGAGCTACTATTAATGAAAGAAATAGAAAAAAATTATTCAACTCTTTGTCAAAACCCTAGACCCTAGATATGGATGGACCAACCGATTTTCTGATATATTTTCACGCCCCCAAAACTTTACGAATGAATGATGTTTTTATTTTGATTCCTTTGTAGTAAACTCATACTATTCTCATTTAGAGGAACTCAGAATGGAATTTCGAAATTCCTACCATTCGGTAAGAATACAAGTAAATATAAAGTAAATGACATAAACTCCCTTGTTCGTAATCGTTAAAGTATAGAAACCATTAATTAGGGGATGCAAGTCCGTATTTTTAATGCAGTTATAGGTTATTTATTGAACGTCTTGAGTTGACTTCAGAACGGTATTACAGCAAATAATGGAACTACAAGGAGTTTAGGAATTCTACAGCCACTGGCGTGACGATGTAAGCCAGCCGCAACCATAGCAGCGCGCTCTCTGTATGGCAACACCGCGCATCAGAGCTACACTCAAAAGCCACCAAGCGACATTCGTTAAACACGTATAGTGTGTTTGAACATTCCATTATTTGTTGTTTTGTCTCCATAATGATTTATGTTTGATTTAAGTTGGTTTTGTTCGTATGTATGGTATTATATTTTTGCTTCTTATAAACTGAAACAAAACTGCATTGATCACGTACGGAATTTCCGAAAAAAGATTCAATTATCAAAGAACCACTGCTAACTCTTACGCAACCACCCATATCGCCCAGTCACCTCGATGGAACGCCACCTTCACGGTTGTTTTTTCCGCTCTAAGACGTACGAGGACCTCTTTTTACCGGCCGCAAAGAGGTCCTGCTTGCAATGCGGCTCCGGCGTGCAGACACGCAGGAAACCGCGCAAATTCGGCAGGACAATTAGGTCCTGGGATCGGTTTATTACAGGGCGCCGCAGTAGCTCAAACTGTGGACTGACAAGACAATAGGCGGCCGCGACACCCTGGCGCCTCCAAGGTCACTGTCACACCTCTACGTCTGCGAGATGGCATCGTTGATAACACGACCCGATAAGCCGAACAAGTGAAAGTCGGATGGCTCGTTTGTTAGAGGTTTATGTTCGTTTGAAGGTGCTTTGGCGAATATTAAAAGTTTTGATCACTAAAAATCTGGCTTATCTGAAATTCATGTCACTTTGCAAAAATTCTCAAAAATGTAGGCTACGCTTTATATTGTAAAAATAGTACATTGTGTAAATTTAGTGTTAACGAGCCCGTTCCTACAATTTACATATTTAATAATTGCTGCATTTACATGACACAAGTCCTATGATAGTGAGCCCCTCCTCCCCCATCACTCTCACAACTACATATGGTGTATTGACCAACCAACCCACCCATACAAGTACGGAGGTATTTATAAATTACTAAACGGGCGCCATCAGACCACGCGAAGTACAGTCAACGCTGTTTTTATAAGTGTGCCAAAAATGGTTTAATTCTTTCAGAATGAGCCCTCTTTTCTTTCACCATACCAGGTTGTTCCGGTTCATTTTTAATATTGCGAAATTGACAGTATTGTTTAAATTCTCTCAGCGAAAATGGGATCTCAGATTCATATAACTAATAAATGAATTGCGTCGTAATAAATAATTATAAATAAACTATTCTCTAAAAGAAGTTCTGGGGGTGTTCTCTCGGAGCCATTAGAACAACTGGAATCTTCCTACTCCCATGTTGGTAAACTGGACTAAGGTTAGGTTAGGTTAGGTTAAAATGTGTTTTTTTCTTCATTATAACATTTACTGAATTACAGTTGTAATTTACTTTATTCCCATCCGAGGGGCTATTTCTACAGAAAATCTTTCAAGAATGGGGGATCGTGTTCTAAAAAAGACCCGTAAGTTCTTAGACAAAACAAGATAACACTCTAACATAAGTACTATCTTTAGAGTCAGGATAGACGACAAGCCCCTTCAAAAGACGTACCAGTGATCGGACACTGCGAAGTGACATTTCCTCGAAGTCGTGCCGCCGACAAAGAACAGAGTGTCGCCGCTGGTGGACACTCCAAGATAACCTTCGACCCCAACCGATAACCCGTGTATGAGACGACATCTAGAGATCTATTCTTGGACTGTCCAGTTGAGTCAGCGGCGCCCGGGTTTTGTAATAATCACCCATTTAATCTCGCAGTTTCATTCTATGGCTATTACTTACCAGAGTCTGATACTATCAGCGATTTAAGTTATTTAACTCCCTCCCTATAATTACTCATATTAAACAACTTACCTCTAACAAATAAAAGGGCTTCCTTTATTTTATATTAATAGTAATTTTTAAAAAACTGCACGTTTTTCAATAACAATATTCTTGAACACGTTCAATCGTGTCGAGAGTAAAAGTTAAACGACTTTATTCTGTAGTACAGAAATATCTAAACTGAGTCAACTAGGTGTGTCGTTAGACTCGGAATGAAAAGAGCACATACATTCTAAGAAAGACGTTTAAAACATGCAAGAATAACATTTTTAGGTGAGAACTAAAATAACTTGTATTAGGTGTTACTTATGTTAGGTGAGAACTAAAACGAAAACTTCAATTGTTATAATCGAATTTTTTTAATTTACTGCAAAAATTTTTTAAACCTGATTGACAATTAGCTGTAACTCAGACTTATTGTTTTATATAAAACAATTGCCGGCATGGTAGTTCAGTGGCCAAGGCTACAGACTCCGGAGGGCAATTCGAAGGTTCGAATCCCCAAGTAAGCTAATAGTCGGTATTTCCGTAGAATAAAGTCACGCACAGGCCTGCAGGCCCTTGTGAACTGACAAGTAAAGTTTTACTATAAAACTTAAATATGATGTGATAAAAGATAAATGTGATAAATGTTCGTTGTATGGGCTTGATTTATTAGGGCCTTCATAAATATATTTCAATCCAAAAAATGTACAGTCCTTATTTATTGAATCTCCCGGCTTGACATTCAGAGCGCTCCTACAGCAAAAGGTGGAACTACGCGGAGTTTGGGAATGGTTCGACCAGTAACGAAACGATAGCCAGCCGTAACCACAGCGACGACTTGCACAGCTGTCACGTTTCAGTTCTTTATTTGCACCCATCTAATAACTTACTTGCTTGAATACGTAAATGTATGTGCGTGGAAACGTTTTATGGTAGCAGCTTTCCATATTATTTATACTTTTCTATGCAACTGTAGTAAACACAGCAGCTGTAGCAATAATTTTAGATTGACAACACAGTACTGTATATAATAGGTGAAAGTAGGCCTAGATCTACTTATAAATTGCTTATTATATAAACACACTTAAATATAAAAATGTTTAAACACAATCTAACCTAAAAACTACAAACTAACAAAGTTATAAACAAAAAAAATTAGAGGAGTAAAACAACTTGCCCACCTTTTTAAGATATGTAAAAGTATATTAAGGTAGATTTTTATATTAAATAAAAAGCATATTATCACATAAATGTGGAATTGCGTTGAACTAGGCCTATTTAAAATGCATATACTGACATGCACTATTCTTACACTCTGAAGTATGATTAACTGACACAAATATTGGTCATGATTTAATGTAACATGTTCTTAAATTGTACATTCTCAATTCTTGGCTAAAAAGATCTTTATTTAATTTACCTAATTTTATCTATTCTGAAGACGCAAATGGTCAAGATATGGGCGAATCCTGATTTCGAACGAGTGTGATGAATGTAGTAGATGAGAGTGAATGTAATCATTGTTATAAACTAAGGATGATGACATAATACATACTAATTCTTTAGAAATCCGAATGACAAATGAACAGCCAGTGGCTATCAGCTGATCCCTTTCAAAATCTGTCATGACTGTGATTGGGATCGAACTGAGAACCTTTAGCTTATGAGACTGGGATTTAACCAACTACGCTACCGACCAATCATTCTTATTTGAATGTAAAAATCAAATATTTTATTTAACAACGAAATACTCTTCCCTTTTGCAAAATTGTACAGCCATGTGCGATGTGCATTAGGTCTATTTATAGGCGTATTATCTCTATTTCATATATGATTATTTACATGTTATCGTCAACAAATAATAAGACAATCCATGTGTGTAATATTAGTTTATCCATTTAATTACACCTATTAAATCACATACACGTAGTCACTAATTACTATATTTATAGTAAAAGTATTGGTTTTTAGGTAACTAATCAGGCATTGTGAAATTATATATAAACATATATGACTAATAATGGTTCCAAAGAATAGACACAAACATTCCGCCATATTAAACATTTAAAAAAATAAAAATTTTGAAAATTACCAGTTTGATTCCCAAATATGTTGTTTTGCTATAACCCAAGATCCAATCAAGTTAGAGAGAGACATGCGGTTTTTACTCAAATATTTTAAATTGTAATTTACGTCTTTTCTGAAAATGTAATAAAAATCGTTAGAACCGTTTTTGAGAAAATACCATTTTTGTATGTTTTTCCCATAAAAATAAAAAAAAAAAAACTACAATTTCAAAAAAGTGAAAAAATTGTCTGTATATATTGGCTAAATACACCAACATACAAAATGTCATAAAAATTGATCCATCAGTTTCGTCTCCAGTAAACTGCACATACACACAGACAGACACACATAAGGACAGATACCAACACTTTTTCGAAAAAAACCATATTTTGGGTTTAGGGGACCCTAAAATGGATTTTTAAATAAACTTGTAACAAAATATTGTTTTAGACGATCACAATACTTTCTCTATGCTAACGCATATGGTACAAAGTAGAAGGAATACAATTCATGTTGAAAGTTACATATTTCAAGAACATCTTCAATAAAACGACGTCATTATCAAACTATGGACGTCAGCACGGATAAAATGTGCAAAGAGGGCGGGAAGCGGGTTCGGCGTCCAATCACATTAGGAATGTAATGAAAACACAATTCCTTGATGGAAAAGACATCGCGGCTTGAGTCTGAGCTTAATTTTTATAGCGTTATTTTAAATTTCGCCTCGCGGTACAGTGTCGGCTTTGCGGCTAAGGCAGGGGGTAGTTCGGGGGGATGATGAGGGTGAAGTTTTTCTTGTCTACAAACCCTATATAAATGGAGTAAAAGCTCTCTTAAGAAAGGAGGGGAAAAGTTATCCGAGGCGTTGGGGAAGCGGGTCGTCTATTTTGTCGCCGAGTAACTTTCATCCCCCGTCCTACCCGGCGATGACGGGATAATGAAAATAAGGCGGAAAAATGAGAATACACAAGCTTATTGTGAAGTATAATAGGTGTCGTGTAAAGGCGTTAAAACTACCCTCCCCAGCCTGAAGTTTGGCCAGTAAAGGTTAGAAATACGGGGTTGTAATAAGTCAAGGAGGCGATGGTTCAAAATATTACCGCCACCGGGAGGGAGGATCTTATTTGTATGCAAATATGGTTACACGAATACTGTTAAAAAGAATGAAGTTTTGGCGCGGTAAGCCGGCGTAAAAGTGATCCGGGAAAAACCCCCATCTCTGCTCTCAGTTTATTGTTATTAAAGTGTTGTCGCAATTTTGAGAAGAAATTGTAAATACAACTTAATTAATAATCTCAGATTAAAATTATAATACATACAAAAATATGAATATACTACTTTAAGGCATTTAATTAAAAGGTATAATGAATCATATAAAAATATATTTAAATCGCTGAACTTTGTTCAAAACAATTTAGTTAAACTTTCTGAAAAATATACTTTTATCGTATACAACTTTGGGTCAGGTCAAGGAAAACAATATTTGGCTTCTTCACTT
This sequence comes from Stictocephala bisonia, assembly GCA_035578905.1. Classification (NCBI taxonomy): domain Eukaryota; kingdom Metazoa; phylum Arthropoda; class Insecta; order Hemiptera; family Membracidae; genus Stictocephala; species Stictocephala bisonia. Next base: position 4,440,646 of record JAQJVL010000030.1, on the reverse strand, counting down.
CAATCATATGACAGTATTATGTCGCCAGAGCACATGACATTTGATAATAACCTACAAATAATTCTTTATACATCTACTCTCTTTCAACTGTGATTACGATTCTATTATTACGTTATTGTGAGAATGTATTACCCTCGAGGCTATATATACTTACAATAGACCTTCTATATGCTGTTTGGTGAGAGTTGAGAGTGAGGCTCCTCTATCACAATAAAAAAGCAGGTGTCCACTTGGACCCTTGATTTACAACAAGTCGGATTCATCAACATTCCCAGTTGGCACTCAGTCAGTCAGGCTCAGGCAGAAAGGACATTTCATCACTACAACAACATTTGAACGCCTTTGAATCGGCCTAGCGCCTACGTCACAGTGGGCGGAGCTTCACTCTCAACTCTCGCTGAATAGAATATGGACTGAACAAAGTTGATGTATTGAGATATATGAGATATGAACAGAGCTCTGCTCCTATCAGATATCAATGTTTGCCCACCACTAAGTTGTTCTATTGTTGTTCGCGTCATGTTTAGAAAGCCTCCGAGATTCAAAGCTTACTAGAACAACCAAGTTGGAATTCAAATTCAAAATTATTTATTTCTCATGGACATTTACATATATCAAGCTTGGTCAATATTTTTCAACTAACTAAATAGTACGTGATATGCATAAGTTATTAATTAAAAACTAATTAAGAGATAAAAATAACGGTATTGTACATAGGCCCCTACTCTTTACTGTTATGGTTAGTTGGGGCACAACAGACAATTAAGAGTGTGAATAAAAAAAAATTTCCACAGGAAAATCTTTTAGGTTATTTTTAAAAGATGATACTGAAAGGCTGGTTTTTAAGTGATCTGGCAATCTATTATAAAATGTGGGTCCTAAATATTCTATTGATTTACGGATCATGTTATTACTATGATAGGGTACAGTTAAGTTGTTTTTATTTCTGGTAGAACATGTACGATTGTGGGTAGGAAAGTGTTGAATATGTTTAAAAGTTTAAACTGATACGGAGTAGATAAAAATAGAAGGAAGGGTTAGGATACGTTCTCGCAGAAACACTTGATGTATTGAAATGTATAAGCAATGCGTAAACACGGCTCCTTCCAGATAACAACAATAACTGCCAACTACTAAGTTGTTCTATTGTTGTTCACGTCATATTATTGTTTAGAAAGCCTCCGAGACTCAGAGCTTATTACAATAACGGAGTTGTACCGTATGCACAGACGATTTCTCATTTCAACAAATATACAATTATATGACTTATATTACAAATACACTTCTTTCAAAACCATTGAAAGAAGTGTAATGAAACTTTGCAGTTATGTATATGTCTGTATACCAAACATTTAGACATATTTGAAATGTTTTTAGCATAGCCAAGTGATGACCCATGAAGGAAGTCTTAAACATTTTAAATGTAAGCCTACCTCGATTTATACCTCATTTTAAAGATTTTTGTTTGTAAAACACAAGAGTGCAAACCTGATGTCAAAAGGATGGCTCAATCAGAAAATATAGCGTGTGAAAGAATTTAATGTCATATAACTAACACTGCTTAAGACTAAGGTAAGATAGTTATTATCTATTGATGCGTAGAGCTATAATTTATCTAACTGAATATGAGAAATTAAATTTTACAAAAAATACGTATCGAATTATTATAATAATATTCTTAAACTATTTTTAGGTAAACCTACTGTCAAAAGTGTTTTAATACATTTTTCTTATTTTCAACTTTGTTAAATAGCATAACTATTTTTATAACGCAGTCGTTTGTTACGATTGTTAACAATCAATGACATAATCAGCAACAGAAACCTGAAAATGTTAAATAAACAGCCGTATAACTGAGAAGAATTAGTGTAATATGACATTCAATTATTTGAATCACTGTATTTTGTGAATGGTTCGTCCTTTTGACCTCAGATTTGCATTTTTGTATGGTACAAAATAAGACCTTTAAAATGTGGTATAACTCGAGGTAGGTTTACATTTAAAGTTTTTTAGACCTCCTTCATGGGTATCTAAAGGAGATGCCTGGATATGCAAAAAAAGAAGTAAAATATGTCCTTGTGTTTGGTATTGGTATAGGGACATGTACATAACTAGAAAGTTTCATTTCTTTTCTTTTAATAGTCTTAAAATTAATAAATACATTCCAGACTTTTGCCCAACCCAGACATTAAGTTCTTTGAGTGGCTATATTTTCTGACTGGGTCATCTTTTTGACCTCAGGTTTGCACTCTTGTGTTTTACAAACAAAGACCTTTAAAATGAGGTATAACTCGAGGTAGGCTTACGTTTAACATTTTTAAAACTTCCTTCATGGTCCATCACCTGGCTATGCGAAAAACAATTAAAATATGTCTAATTATTTGGCATAGGAACATACATAACTGCAAAGTTTCATTATATTTCTTTCAATGGTTTTGAAATTAATATATATATTTCAGACTTTTGCCTAACCCTGTATATTATTAGCCCCCCCAACTAGTATTTCTATTGTTGTAGACGTTTCGCTTGTTGTCATCTGGTTTGGAATTGTTAGTGACAATATTTATCCAGGGACCTTTTAAGCTTGTTTTAAGAATAATGTCACTATTTCAAAGTCGTTCCCTGAGGCAGGTTTGAAGTCGTCAACGTATTTGTGTGATAAGTGGGTGGGCTGTTAGGATCGTACGTCTTTATATTCCATTCAGCAAGAGTTGATAGTGGAGCTCCGCCCACTGCTGGTATGACGTAGGCGCTAGGCCGATTCAAAGGCGTTCATATGTTGCTAAAGTGATGAACTGTCCTTTCTGCCTGAGCCTAACTGACTGAGTGCCGACTGGGGATGCCAATGAATCAGTCTTATTATGTGACAGGGAGTGTCTAGGCGGAGCTTCACTCTCAACTCTCGGTTAAAAAAAATGTATAAGAGGAGACAAAAACTTAGTATGTGATTTGTTATATGAAAGCGCCGACAATATTATAAATATGTCTTCCGAGACCTATCAAATCATGGTTCGTGGATGGGTGAGAAGGAAGGTCGAGTTAGTATCCAGATTTCCACATACATGCCAACCATTCTACTTTCGAAAAACTTATTTGAAGTAACATCTACAATATATACACAATGATTTCTGTTTTTATTTAATTCCATTAAAATTAACTTCATCCCCTCTAAATAACTCTCCCTAGACTCGTAACAATACTTTATTTCAGTATTTCCCATAACTGCCCCTCGTGCCGTCATACAGTAGACAACAAAGTCCAATTTGTAGTGAGATCGGTTGGCATGGTGAGGCAAGGATTATTTCTGTTGGCATGCTTGGCCAGCTGACTACTGAGGCATTCCATGCTCCATTTGAGATGCCAACAGTGAAATTGGTCCGACCTCACCTCTGTTTGGCCTGGCTCCTAAATCGTTCAACGGGCTTGTTTTACAGCTGTTGAAGTTTCCTTCAACTCAACCCTTTTGCTATCATTTCCCAAACAGTGAAACTTATGGGAGTTTAATTTATTTAAAGAAAATATTTATTTATTTATTTTTTTCCTATATATATTTTCTGAACATTCGCTGTAAGTTTAAGATATTTGTGTAGTTTACTCTTTTTTATTTTATTTTGATTAAATATAGTTTTCAAAACCGTTTATGTTTAGATAAACTATTATTAGACCTAATCAAATCTGGTTTTCTATCTATTTTAGCCCTAAGTATTCCAACATGTTTATGTTTTAATGCTCTTTACGTAATTTTTCTGAGCACACTCAAAAAAATTTATGTGGGCTAGAGACAGGGTGGCTCGGCCATTTTGTTTTTAACCAGTGAAACTCGAACGAGTGATTAATCGGTGTAGATTACTCTTAATATTAGAGTATTAAAAAAATTTGAGCTTATATTTTAGATAAAAACATGACTAGATTTATTGCTAGTTTATAATTAAAACAACATCCCATTGTTGGGCCTACAAGGATCATGCGTGTGTTATTACCATAGAATTGTAACTTCTTTTACTAAGAAAACCCTTGGATAGGTGTACCTCTTTAGGCTTATAGTGAATAATAAAAACGTATGGCAGTACATAATCTTGCAAGTTTCAAGTTTTCTTGACAAATCACGAAAGAAGGTTAAACGCCATAAGTAAACCTTGCAAATAATTGTTTGTTGATACATTGCATAAATGCAACGACTTCTTCACAAATATCATGTAGGAGGTGACCTTACTGGGTTGTTATTAAATGATCTTTCATATATAATTTTTATAAATATAATCACAATTTTATGCTTATTTAATTACCTAAAACGAAGCTCTCCTTTTATTCAGAGCAGTCAACTCCCAATACCAAATCTGAGTTTCAAGAATTTTTGTTATTTTAAACGTTTAAATACGAAAGAAATACAAGAAATGAAAGCCACAAAACACAAATTTATTGCAATGTAAGTACGAAATATACAGAATGGTAAGCCCACGTTGTCCGAGGACGGTCCCTTATAGTTACAGCACAGAGAAAAAGAAACAGAGGTCGCTTTATTATGGCCGGAGCGAACGCCTCAGAAGTAGTTATAAACAGATTATAAATAATGCATATGTAATAAATTACTATATTTATCCTTGAGTATTTGGGGGGAATAAAGGGAGGGAGTGACAAGGTGCAAGCCCTCCATCTGCGCACTATTGAAAGCGACCTCTGCTTCTTACTTCTCTGTGGTTACAATTAATTAATCACAGTGTTGTTTGTATTTATGTTTGCACACGTTTACAAGTAGGTGTTCGTTTCTAAACACAAGAGTTACTAATGTAGTGTAATGTTAGTGTAGATAGAAATATTTAAATTTGTTTTGTGTGACGTTCACTTGTAATTTTATTTGTACCAAATCGTATTACGCTGGTTAAGAAACTATATAAATTTACGTTAGTTTTTGTTTAAGCATACACTTTTTGTGTAAATAATTTGCTACACGCCCCGAATATATGTAAATGTATGATTAAATTGGTACAGCCCGTTTAATGTTTTGTTTGTATACTTCTTTTAGTATGTATAAATCATTTTATATTACATTATACTGTGGTTTTTATCACAAATTCCGAAATGGACAATACACTAATAATGTCCAAAAATTATATTTTAATAATTAGTTTTATAATTAAATGCTAACATCCTTCCTCACGCACAGGTGGTCGAACTTGTCTTGTGGGTGACAAATTAACGTACATCTGGATATTTTTACTAAAACGTTTTAAATATTGAGAGCAATTAAAAGGTAAGGTTTGTAATTGGTTTAGAGAAATATGATTTGTCAAAGTTGTAAATTGTATCAAGCGTTTCCGTTTTCTTTCCTCTTAGTGTTTTGGACTGTGTTGCTCACAGACGAATGATTTATTTATTTATTTATTTAACGGACAAAGCCATTTACATAATTTACAATTTCATACATTAATATATACTCCATGATGGGAAGATGAATAATACAGTACTGCAATAACTAGCACAGGTAGACTATAACTCTAAACATATGTCAACAAACAAGTTCTACATAATCCCAATTATTGAACTATATCACGTAATATAAATTTAAGGTTACAGACACTTATAGACAATAACAAAATATATCAGATCAAAATTATATGACACGATAGGCAAAATATATAATAACAATAGAAATATAACAATAATACCATATAACAATAAATAAAATCAGCAAAACATAACAGTGCAACTATACAAATGTCAACAAACAAGTTTTACATAGGCCTAATTCTGCAATATCACATAATCTAAATTTAAAGTTTACAAACACTTATAGATAATAACAAAATAACAAATCAAAATTATATGACACGATAGGCAAAACAATGTAAATAATACAATAATACTAGGTAACAATAGATAAAATCAGCAAAACATTATATAGATATCGTACATCAATAAGGCGAAACAACATAATACATGTATACAACAATTCCTCAACAAGATGATATAAATAATTTGCTCTAGGTATGAAGAAGTAAATATTTGAAATAATAAGATTTCCATGACTCAGTTGAAACAAAAGCAGATTTACATTCTAACGGTTCACTTGCAGCAATCGACATAAATACCAGAGTTCAATAATGAAGAAGTGATAGTTCATTTTTCTTCAGCTGTCGCCTGAAGGAGCACACCGACTGCCCGAAGAAATCAACCTGCGAGGAAACCAAATTACCAGCTCTAAGGAGTCGAGGAATGATGCTATGGAAGCTGTACGATGTGGCAAAGTGACGCCTACAGAAACATTCCTGTAATCTGGTGGTTCGGAAGTCGACCAGGGCCAGAAGCTCAGGACAGTCAATATTACTGTTGATAATAAATTGATTTCTTGATACTGTTGATTTGTTTAACACAGCGTTAGTGTAAGTAGAAATAATGTTTTAAGCGGTGCAGAAAACCACTGTTTAAAGTTGTAATATTATTTGACGTCTGCAAATAAGTCATTTTATGTTTGTAAAGTTGAGCTAGTCATCATAATTTTTAAGATGATTAGAAATTCCAAATTAATTTTGTGTCGTTTTTGAAAAATTCAAGGTGAGATGAAAATAAATTCTTCTATTCTAATAATAATAAAATAATTAAATAGTAAATATTTAATAAGTTATTTACTAAACCCCTTAAGGTTTTTATTGGTTACTTCCAAAATGGCTGAGCTACAGTTTTGGACCAGTTACTCTGGTCCGACAAATATTTGTTAGAAAGTCTATAAATAACTTCGTGAGTGAAGTGTGTTTTTTTTTTGTTTTTTTAACGTTGTGCTAAAGTATACTAATTATATATTAAACTATTTTTGTGTAGTTTTTATTGGTTATGTTATTAAGTGGCCAGAGATGGACCTTTGGTTGCTGGTGAAATCACGATGTTTTAATAAATTATTTTTAAGAGGTTAAATGAATGTACAACAGAGAAATTTTGCTGTAATTTCACCTAAATAAAGAAGTTTTTCAATTTAATTAAACCTTAAGATATCTTAAGATTTTATGAATTGATTAAACTATAATTCCGATGATGGAGTTTTTTTTTTTTTTTTTTTTTTTTTTGTCAAGTAACTTAGTTATTTTTTAAGTTTGCAAAACGATGGAAGGAGCAGCATCTTGTCAGTCCCTTCCTTAGCGACCTCTGTTTCTTTTTTCTCTGCGGTAATTATAGTTTTTTTATTCCCTCCCACAATACGGCGTTACATAAGGACCAATGATATGTTGTTTCTCCTTTGTCTCCTACATTTTGAATTGATTTTTTTTCAATTTTCCCATTTTTTCATTTTTCCACTCAGCATATTTACATAATTAATTGATTAGTTATTGGCTGATTTTATTTACTGCACAACGTAAAATGAACCTGTAATAGAAAATAAGTACTTTTACCATTGATCTTATTATTTCGCACAGTCAGATATCTCATCATATAGGAACGCTCGTAGCAGTAATTTGGTTAGTTAGTGAGGTCTACCACTACAGCTGGTTTAAACTGCATTACTTTTACAAGGGACTACACTAGCGCTCCACTACTGGACCACAAAACATCTGATAATTAGAGACACAACATTTAATATTGGATGAGAAATCTATCACCATGCTTGTAAAATCAATGGGTTTACTTATTAAATACAGCAAGAATAACGAATATATTTTTTATTTGCAATAATTTCTGTCCATATTTGGATATTATTTTTCAGTTAATATATGTGATAAAGCTCTTCGTCTTTATACGTGTATTGATAGCTCAATTCTTTATTTTGGTGTTTTTAAATGTTACTTATAGTTATTCTTTTGAATTGAAATAAAAAAAATAAATAAAAAACACATGTTATGTGACGAGGTATTTTAAGAATAAATGTTAATATAATATGATACAATTTACCGTATAAAATGGTGAAAGAATAGTTAACAAATAATAAATAAAATAATTCAATTTAAAAAATTGGTCCTGTTGTGGCATTTTTTAATTTACTTAATTTTTTTGCATTGTAAAAGCTATTTCGTTAAAAAAATTATCTAATTTCCCCCAAATATAAAGTTGTTATTTTCTGTGTGAAATTATTTATTAAATTATGTTTACTTTAACTACTGTATCAGTATTTTGAAAATGTTCGAGTTTATCTTTGTATGTTAAATACATTTTTGCCTTTTAAATTCTGTATAAACCAAACAAAGTGATAACTATTGTTTGTTTGATAGTGGAAAAAGTGGTTCATAAAATACTGTAATATAAAAGCAACAGATAGGACTGGAGACTAAAAGTTGTACATAAAAACATTTTTTTAAACACAATTTTTAGAGTAAACTGTGTACAGAAATGGGAAATATTTCTCCTAGCGCTGATAAGGTGATCATAATTTATTAAAAAATAAATAAATAGGATGGAATAGATCCATTATTATTTGATTTTCCTAATCTTTGTAAGTACCAAAAACATAATTTGAGCATTACAAAATTGACAGAAATATTTTTCGCCCAACAGTTAAAAAGTATATTGGTAGACTTTCAAACTAGTAACAATGGAACGAAACAAATTTTTAAAATATTTTCCATCAAGATAATATTTATTATCTCTTATATTATCTTTCATTAATTTTTTTATAAAGAAGGGCAGCTAAAATTATACTTTTTAAAACGTTATATCTGACTTTGTCACTATATTGTTAAGTACGCATTTTTATAACCAATATAATACAAAATTTACAAAACACTTGTTTTTTCCTTCAAAATACTTTTGTTTTCTTAAAAAAAAGTATTTGAGAATGTAATTTATATGTTAACTGTAAAATTTCTTTAAATATTATTCGACACAATTTGGTTTGTGTTAATTACAATATTATATTAAAAAAATGTTTGACTCATTTAGCACACCACATGCATAGAAGACTTTAACTCATCAAACTGTACCACAGAGAAGAAGCAAACAGAGGTCTAATTCAACAGTGCGTTATATGTGTATCGAGTAGTTAGTTCTTCGGTTCGCCTTTGGGAATGGCAGGGCCAGCACCTTGTCAGTCCTTCCCTGTATCCCCTTAAAACTGAAGGATAAATGTAGTAATTATTACTACAGATCTATAAAGGTGTACAGTACTTGTGTAATCTATTTATAACCGCCAATGAGGCGCTCGTTGCGGCCATAAGAAAGTAACCTCTGTTTCCTCTTTGTCTGTGTTCACTCTTAAAATAATACTGTACTATGTAAACCCTATAAGGTATCATACATTCATAAACATCCATTATAAATATAAAATAGATTATACAAGATTATTTTTGTGTATTTTTGGGGCTTGTTAGAATTTAAAGTGTTGAAAAATTTACCTTTACATTGAGTATAATATTAGTAGTATTAACAAAACTTTTATGGACATGAAAATATGAGGTTACGTATACATATAAATAACTTGTATTCTCTTCGGTTTTAAAAAAGCAACTTCTATTTTTTCCCCTCTGTGGCTGCATATTACCTAGAGAGTGACTTTTTTATTCCACAAATATTAAGTTTGATTAAGTAATATCATTAAATTAATTTTATTTATTAATTTAAATTTTTTTGTTATAATTTATATTATTTTAGAAATTAAGGCATTTGGTTAACTAAACTGTAGCCTACATATATGTGTAATCAATGTATGTGGAATAAAGTTTCTTTAGAATTTGAATATAAAAGTTTCTTGATAACTGTGAAAAAAATAAACTAAATTTAAAAAATAAAAACAATGCATTAAAATAACAGTGTATGCTTAGCTGGTATTATATGCGGTAGTGAGTAAATCAGACCTATTTTTTTGCATTAGGCCTGTATTCATGGCTTCATAAACGAACTCCAGTGAGTATTTTTAAAAAAGTACTTCATATATAAATCTTATATTATGCTTTGTAATAAAATTAAACTGACATTTAAACACAAACTGAATTATGACAGTTATAAAGGTCAAGTCATATATTCCATTGAAGAAAGGACAGTTGATACAAATACACGGTAACGCGTGCGGGGAAAGGTCAGGGGAGGAATCTGAAAGTGTAGGGTACGGCGTTAACACGGGCGTTCTGAGAAATGGTGGCGGGAACGGCGCGAGCTGTAGAGAATTAGCGAGACAATGTCTGGACATAGGCCGTACGTTAGCCTATGACAGAACATCCTCTGGGTCGGCCATAAATCCGAGATGATATGTTGTAATAACCAGGACGGATCAGGGCCTTGGTGGTCGTGCGGCGATCCGGCCGGTAACTCATCCGGCGGCGTGCGGTCCGGTGTTACGTATCGCCTGTTGTGTAGTAACGACAATACAGGAGCCTGTGTCTGTGCTGTTTAGTCAACCTATGGTATAACAATTTATAGGGGAATCGTAGACTGATTATCATTGATAACAGATACAGATACAGATAACAAGATACAGATTGCTCATGTGTAGGAGAAACTGCGCTCGTTCTTAACTGGAACCAATGACTAAAAAAAAGACTTCCCGTTTATTTGGGTCCTATGAGGCCGATTTTCCTGTTCTTTTAAATTAGTTCGTGTTCGGTTTTCACATGTAGCGCCTTGGTAACCGTACCTCTATCTCTCTTCATCCCACACACTGTCTCTCTCCAGCACACCCTCAATCGACTAATAGCTGAGGTAATATTGTACCAAACCAGTCGTCAGACTGCTTATTTGAAACAAATCACCGTTAGATAGCAGCAAATTCGCGCGTTTGCATCATATGTATTGCCATGGACTGTATGTTTCTATAGACAATGCTGGAACTGTACTCCACAAGGTCCATGCGTGCAACGTTGACACAATGATTATATAGTGAGTGTCGGAAAGAGAAAGAATACCGTTTGCGTAGCAGTTATTGTACTTCTGCCCTCTATGGACTGGCACGGTCCGACAACCACGGTCAGTCCACAAAAGTTCGACGCGCTTCAAAGCGAACAGTCCACAAACTACTAAAATAGCTTGATACTGTTATGTGTAAAAATAAACTGAGGTAACTAACTCTCACAAATTCAAGCTAAGTATAGTCTACATTAATTATGTTTACATACTATGTGATATGGTGGAGATCTAAGGTTCAGTTATTAATTATTCTCTTTACTTTCAGCCATAAAAAACAATTAAAAACAACTAACAATTAAAAAAGTTTTATGAAGATTTTGAAGAAGAGTGAACATCCAAAGTATTTGAATCGGATCGAATAATCTATTCAAAATAAAGAAACCAAATACATAATTTTAAGTAACATTTTATTAATACAATCATGTTTTCGCGCCATTTGTCGAAAGAAAAGTGTAATTTGCTTTATCTGCATTTAATTATCACTTTAAAATGAACCTTTAAAAGTATATATTCTGGGCTTAATTTTCTCAGAACAGTATTTGGTTATAAATTAAATAAATATTTTTTAGTGACACTTAGTCTTGATTAAGCCTCTAGTGTCCAAAAAAATAGCATCTGTGTGTTATTACAAGTTGTTTTTTTTAGTAACAATGTGTTTTCTTTTTATAAAAAAAATTGTTTTTTTTAAACTGTGCCGCCATGGGGATGTTGTAAACTATAAAGCTGACAACAAACTTTAAATTGGTAACGTTCCCTTATTTTTGGAGAATAAAAATATGTTGGTAACATTTTTGTAAATGAAAAATAAAAATGAATTGAAGCTCGAAATATAAAAAAATGGTATGATTATTGCATTGTATGTACAGTAATTGTAAATGTAAACAAATCCCAGCAGGCTATCGTACAAAGTAATAGAACATACAATTTAATTACAGTATTTTATCTTTTTCTTGAAGTCTCCAATCTTATAGTGAAACATATCTTGCTAATGAGTGATACATTATATATTGTCACTTTATATTATCAAGTGTAGTCTTTGTTACTAATCTATACCCACTGGACTAAAAGGAACAGAACAAATGCTTGGTATTGTGTTATTGTTTATTGGCTGTTTTTTCCCTTTCTCTAGTTTAATGTTATTAATATGAGGTAACAGAGTTCTTTTAAAGGCTATTTCTAACGTGATATCAAAAAGCTTTTACTCGTCGCACATCTATGATAAAAAAAACTACACCACCTCAACATTTCAAGTCAATCAAAAGTAACAGAACAAATATTTAGTATTGTTTTAGTTTAAAACCTGTTTTTAAAATGTAATCAAAAGCGTTTAAATTCACAAACAAATACGCAATTTATATGCCAGCATAAATATTATAAATATAGGCCTACTGTATTGTTGTATTATATGCATTAATAAAACACTGCAATGTTAGAAAATCCCTGGATCTTTTAGGGTCGGATCCTAGGTAATTTATACATTTTTGGTATTCGCCCACCGTCTGTGGTCTTTAAGCTTTAAAATGTATTAAGTCATATTATCTTCTTCCTAGCTCAAGTGATTTCAAGAAGACAGATTCGCTTATGAAACATACGGACTTGGACACTACTTGAGAAGTCTGGGGCGTCCATGTTGGATGGTAGTCAAGGTTCAGATGTTGTGAAGAGAACTTGAATGTCAGCCTTGTAAGATAGCTGAAAATAAGGGCAATACAACGTGGTTTGGATTTCACGCTAAAATTCCGAACCACTTGTAAAAATTCAGACTCCACGGTAGAGCCGACCTTAGATGGTAACAAATGACTACACTCGTTCATCTACACTCATTCGCCCCTCATATTCACTCATATCTCTAAGATCGTCACCTTACTAAGTATAATATAGATAAAAGGCTAATATTTCTAAATAATTGTCAAGACACTGGAATACTGTGATTTTAAATTGGAACAGTGTTGCCAACGGACGAAGGTAAATAGCACTGATTACCTCGTGGGTTTATCCGGCCAGGGGAGGTGATATATGAGGCGTTCAGTTGGCAAGCTCTCTGCCAGCAGGCGAATAAACTATCACCTCCCAATTTGAGCAGAATTAACAGCTTGTATACTGGCCGATAAATGGTTCGACAAGCCTATTGTTTCAAGTACCTTCAGTGTGGGTGATGACGCATTGGTTCCACCCCTCCCCTCTCTGATCCCTTACACAGATTTTGAGACAGTAATTTGCTAACTGGTGGATCTTTGGCTATTATCAATATGTAAAGATATTAACTAATATAATTTGGGTAATAATTTAATGTGTCGCCTATGCCAGTAAAAGTACCCATCCCACCCACATATTGGTAACAAATAAAATATAGTGAATATTCAGCTAAAAACTAAACATAAAAAGTGATTTTAAAAAAGTTAAGTTTTATGAATACACTCCTTCGATAGTTCATTTATAACAATGTATATATTTTAAGCAAGTTTTTGGTAAGTGACTCAGATTGTGTTCTTATGTTACTTAAAGATTATCTTTACTCATTTGGAGATAGGTTAAAAATAATGGCCTTTATACTAAAAGGTCAAAAGTAGTAAGTTTTATTGCAATTTAAAACCGAGGAGTCCATATATATGTACAAATGTTAAGTTCCTAACGTGTCATGAAGTGAATTCGTGAATCAATATCTGTAGATATTAATAGATGAAATTCATAATAAAATTTTTAAAACGCTTACCCAAAAACTAATTAGCTATTAGACTATATGTTACAAATTAATTAATAATTAAAAAGGTTATAGTTTGATAACAATAATACTTTATTAGTTTTGTTAGTTATATTATTAAAGTTAATATTAATAAGACATATTATATTATATATGAACTTTGTTTATTTATAGTAGAACCCAATTAATACAAACAATTTTATCGGTTTCCCACTGTAAAATATTCATCAATAGTGATTTAGTTTTGAACAGCCCTTTGTCCAAACACTAATCCAACTTTGATAACAGATAACTGAAGTAAAACATCATTAAACATCCAGTACTACCTTCTCGGTAACGTTCAAGTCCAGAAGAATGTAAATATTAAAATAAAAGGTAGCCGATCAATACAATCACACACAATAAATTCATAAAGATAATTATCTAACAATACTAACATCATTATTGTGTTTATAAAATAAGAAAAATCTCAATAAATTTAGAAAGTAATGTATCAATTTATTTGACAAACCTTAACGAAATTAGATCGCTATATGGTAATTTCCATTTGTATCACCACCCCATCATGTCATAGTGGAAAAATAATGAAGTTTACGAGGTCTAGGGTCACTTACAGTACAACCATCAGGTGATTAACAAGTTCACATTAACCTGTCATTAGCCAGTGACATCGACTTTGTACTACACGTGGGCGTATGTCACTTCTCGAGGTCTACGGTCACTTACAGTACAACCATCAGGTGATTAACAAGTTCACATTAACCTGTCATTAGCCAGTGACATCGACTTTGTACTACACGTGGGCGTATGTCACTTCTCGAGGTCTACGGTCACTTACAGTACAACCATCAGGTGATTAACAAGTTCACATTAACCTGTCATTAGCCAGTGACATCGACTTTGTACTACACGTGGTCGTATGTCACTTCTCGAGGTCTACGGTCACTAACAATACAACCATCAGGTGATTAACAAGTTCACATTAACCTGTCATTAGCCAGTGACATCAACTTTGTACTACACGTGGTCGTATGTCACTTCACGAGGTCTAGGGTCACTTACAGTACAACCATCAGGTGATTAACAAGTTCACATTAACCTGTCATTAGCCAGTGACATCAACTTTGTACTACACGTGGGCGTATGTCACTTCACGAGGTCTACGGTCACTAACAATACAACCATCAGGCCATTAACAAGTTCACATTAACCTGTCATTAGCCAGTGACATCAACTTTGTACTACACGTGGTCGTGTATCACTTCACGAGGTCTACGGTCACTAACAATACAACCATCAGGCCATTAACAAGTTTACATTAACCTGTCATTAGCCAGTGACATCGACTTTGTACTACACGTGGTCGTATGTCACTTCTCGAGGTCTACGGTCACTTACAGTACAACCATCAGGTGATTAACAAGTTCACATTAACCTGTCATTAGCCAGTGACATCAACTTTGTACTACACGTGGGCGTATGTCACTTCACGAGGTCTACGGTCACTAACAATACAACCATCAGGCCATTAACAAGTTCATATTAACCTGTCATTAGCCAGTGACATCGACTTTGTACTACACGTGGTCGTATGTCACTTCTCGAGGTCTACGGTCACTAACAATACAACCATCAGGCCATTAACAAGTTCATATTAACCTGTCATTAGCCAGTGACATCGACTTTGTACTACACGTGGTCGTATGTCACTTCTCGAGGTCTACGGTCACTAACAATACAACCATCAGGCCATTAACAAGTTCATATTAACCTGTCATTAGCCAGTGACATCGACTTTGTACTACACGTGGTCGTATGTCACTTCTCGAGGTCTACGGTCACTTACAGTACAACCATCAGGCCATTAACAAGTTCATATTAACCTGTCATTAGCCAGTGACATCGACTTTGTACTACACGTGGTCGTATGTCACTTCTCGAGGTCTACGGTCACTAACAATACAACCATCAGGCCATTAACAAGTTCATATTAACCTGTCATTAGCCAGTGACATCGACTTTGTACTACACGTGGGCGTATGTCACTTCACGAGGTCTACGGTCACTAACAATACAACCATCAGGCCATTAACAAGTTCATATTAACCTGTCATTAGCCAGTGACATCGACTTTGTACTACACGTGGTCGTATGTCACTTCTCGAGGTCTACGGTCACTAACAATACAACCATCAGGCCATTAACAAGTTCATATTAACCTGTCATTAGCCAGTGACATCGACTTTGTACTACACGTGGTCGTATGTCACTTCTCGAGGTCTACGGTCACTAACAATACAACCATCAGGCCATTAACAAGTTCATATTAACCTGTCATTAGCCAGTGACATCGACTTTGTACTACACGTGGTCGTATGTCACTTCTCGAGGTCTACGGTCACTTACAGTACAACCATCAGGCCATTAACAAGTTCATATTAACCTGTCATTAGCCAGTGACATCGACTTTGTACTACACGTGGTTGTGTGTCACTTCACGAGGTCTACGGTCACTAACAATACAACCATCAGGCCATTAACAAGTTTACATTAATCTGTCATTAGCCAGTGACATCGACTTTGTACTACACGTGGTTGTGTGTCACTTCACGAGGTCTACGGTCACTAACAATACAACCATCAGGCCATTAACAAGTTCATATTAACCTGTCATTAGCCAGTGACATCGACTTTGTACTACACGTGGTTGTGTGTCACTTCACGAGGTCTACGGTCACTAACAATACAACCATCAGGCCATTAACAAGTTTACATTAACCTGTCATTAGCCAGTGACATCGACTTTGTACTACACGTGGGCGTATGTCACTTCTCGAGGTCTACGGTCACTAACAATACAACCATCAGGCCATTAACAAGTTCACATTAACCTGTCATTAGCCAGTGACATCGACTTTGTACTACACGTGGTCGTGTGTCACTTCACGAGGTCTACGGTCACTAACAATACAACCATCAGGCCATTAACAAGTTCATATTAACCTGTCATTAGCCAGTGACATCGACTTTGTACTACACGTGGTCGTATGTCACTTCTCGAGGTCTACGGTCACTTACAGTACAACCATCAGGCCATTAACAAGTTCATATTAACCTGTCATTAGCCAGTGACATCGACTTTGTACTACACGTGGTCGTATGTCACTTCTCGAGGTCTACGGTCACTAACAATACAACCATCAGGCCATTAACAAGTTCATATTAACCTGTCATTAGCCAGTGACATCGACTTTGTACTACACGTGGTCGTATGTCACTTCACGAGGTCTACGGTCACTAACAGTACAACCATCAGGTGATTAACAAGTTCACATTAACCTGTCATTAGCCAGTGACATCGACTTTGTACTACACGTGGTCGTATGTCACTTCTCGAGGTCTACGGTCACTTACAGTACAACCATCAGGTGATTAACAAGTTCACATTAACCTGTCATTAGCCAGTGACATCGACTTTGTACTACACGTGGTCGTGTGTCACTTCACGAGGTCTACGGTCACTAACAATACAACCATCAGGCCATTAACAAGTTCATATTAACCTGTCATTAGCCAGTGACATCGACTTTGTACTACACGTGGTTGTGTGTCACTTCACGAGGTCTACGGTCACTAACAATACAACCATCAGGCCATTAACAAGTTTACATTAACCTGTCATTAGCCAGTGACATCGACTTTGTACTACACGTGGGCGTATGTCACTTCTCGAGGTCTACGGTCACTAACAATACAACCATCAGGCCATTAACAAGTTTACATTAACTGTCATTAGCCAGTGACATCGACTTTGTACTACACGTGGTCGTGTGTCACTTCACGAGGTCTACGGTCACTAACAATACAACCATCAGGCCATTAACAAGTTTACATTAACTGTCATTAGCCAGTGACATCGACTTTGTACTACACGTGGTCGTGTGTCACTTCACGAGGTATACGGTCACTATAATACAACCATCAGGCCATTAACAAGTTTACATTAACTGTCATTAGCCAGTGACATCGACTTTGTACTACACGTGGGCGTATGTCACTTCTCGAGGTCTACGGTCACTAACAATACAACCATCAGGCCATTAACAAGTTCACATTAACCTGTCATTAGCCAGTGACATCGACTTTGTACTACACGTGGTCGTGTGTCACTTCACGAGGTCTACGGTCACTAACAATACAACCATCAGGCCATTAACAAGTTTACATTAACCTGTCATTAGCCAGTGACATCGACTTTGTACTACACGTGGGCGTATGTCACTTCTCGAGGTCTACGGTCACTAACAATACAACCATCAGGCCATTAACAAGTTCACATTAACTTGTCATTAGCCAGTGACATCGACTTTGTACTACACGTGGGCGTATGTCACTTTTCGAGGTCTACGGTCACTAACAATACAACCATCAGGCCATTAACAAGTTCACATTAACCTGTCATTAGCCAGTGACATCGACTTTGTACTACACGTGGTCGTGAATCACTTCACGAGGTCTAGGGTCACTAACAGTACAACCATCAGGCCATTAACAAGTTCACATTAACTGTCATTAGCCAGTGACATCGACTTTGTACTACACGTGGTCGTGTATCACTTCACGAGGTCTAGGGTCACTAACAGTACAACCATCAGGCCATTAACAAGTTCACATTAACTGTCATTAGCCAGTGACATCGACTTTGTACTACACGTGGTCGTGTATTAATTCACGAGGTCTACGGTCACTAACAATACAGCCATCAGGCCATTAACAAGTTCATATGAATCTGTCATTAGCCAGTGACATCGACTTTGTACTACTCGTACTTGCGTGTCGCTTGGGGCCCGCATGCTGACGGACACTGTCGATCAGCCTTCCGCTTTCTTGCTGACCCTGGATCAGAAGAGTCGTTTTCTCCGCAAAAAGATTGCATCCATGCGGGTCCCTCCGACTGTTATCTTGTATGTTTAATTGGTGTGGAAATGTAATGTCGGAACCTTGTTAACTGTGCATTAATAAACGCCCGCAGTCGATTTTCCCTGTACTCGACCAATAGAATGTCAACAGCAATTAATTTGTTTAGATTGTACAAGAACTAGGACAGCTGTCTATAAAGAACATAAAACTTACATACATGCGTTCTTTATATCGTATCGTTGGTTGGAAGTTAAAACGTTCATCATCATTTTAATACACCACATCATTATTTTATTCATTATTCGTAACTTAAAACGCCGATCGTAGAGTTATGAGGAGCGAATGTGTTGTGATGACTGTAGATGAACGAGTGTAGTATTGTTACTAACTAAGGCTGACCGTTCCTTGGAAAGGGCCATTTATTAATAGTCCAATAACCATGGTAACCAAAAGACCTGCAGCTGTACTTGAAAAGCACATGTAGTATTGGTATGATTTTCAGCCAATGACAAGCTTGATACTCAGTTTTCTTCCCTACTCCACATCCTGACCATGACTATCATCCAACATGGACACCTTAGCCTTCTCTAGTAGAGTCCACGTTGATGACAACTATTGAGCGGACGCCGTGTCACAATTAAGAGGAGCAGGTATAGAATCTACCGCCTACGATTGTCAGAACACTTTGTCCCCAAGTAGCTGGGCTATAACACTGCACCACTGTTTCTCCAATCGTTGGAGTTTTTTCATTCAGCTTTTTAACGAGGCAGTAATTAACAATTCTGTAAATAATTGAAAACAAATGAACGATAGTTAATTTTCCTAAATGTTTGTGACTGAACTGTTCTAAATTAAAATGCAGACATCACTGCCATCTTAAGAAAGTGGCTTATTTAATAAATGAAATATGAATTAATTTTTCTTTACTGCAAAATTTTGGAAGGGGTGGAATTTGTGTGTACTAGTGACGTCACGTAGATGAATCCTCCAACATAAGGTCTTTATGCTTCACCCAATACTTGGTATTTCAATTGTTCTGACGTGATTGTTCTGACGATGCCGGAAAGAAACAAATAATTCATTGACTCAAGCAGATACATAAGTTGAAACGTACCACTACAATGGAAGCATAGCAAAACAAAAATTTACCCCAGGGTAGCTTGGAACCTGCTCGGATTGTGTATGACATTCTCCTGTACAGAGGCAATTTTATAAGATGTAAAATACGAAAAAAGGGCGTTGGACACCTGGCACAAGTTTGTTATGTGCGGTTCATTATTGGTAATTATATCTACTATAGTCCAAGATAAACCAATTAACAGAGCCTATCTTCCTCTCTCTAGTCTAGAAAATGAGTGTAAGCAAATCATCAACCAAGGGAACTTTGTGTGAAAATTTCCAAGAGGATCTAAAATAGGTTCAAATCTGATGGAAAGGAAGAATTCATCTTATAAGTAAATCTGTTTTAGGAATTTTGCTTCAGATTAATCTGATTAGATTAAGAGATCATGTAGTTTTAGAAAAATCATTATATGCAAAGATCAACCCATAGAACTTCTGTTGTAACATTTGTAAGGAAGATGTAAAAAACAATATGAGGTTAACGTGGCATGTGAAACTTAAGTACAATACTTCATACAACAGTCATTTGGATGTTAGGATTAGATCTCATAAATAAATACACAACTTCATCTTAAATTACACACCAAGCTTTTCAAAATCTATTTCGATCTTCTAATTCGCTTCGTTAGAACCATCCAGTTAGAGATAGTTAACAAGTGGCAGCATTACATCATTATCGTCAAGGAGGCGGAGACCAGGTTTAATTTAACCTCGTTAACGATGTGAATGAGCCGATGGCCGATGGCCGATGGCCAAGACAATCAAAGGCACGGCTAACACATGTCGACGGGCGCTGCCCTCTCAGACCCCGTGACTATTTCACCGACGTGCCAATGCCGCTACGTCCGATTTAAAACCACGTCGATTCTGTCCGACAGTCGTCGCTCCTAATTACGACTGAGGTATGCGTCGAGACTTTGCGAAGCATTTTACTTTTGGAACATATCTGTCGAATCTGCTCACTTTGTCGTGACTCCATTCACAAAATATCTTCACTTAAAACTGAACAAACTTGATCTAAACTCACCTAACCTAAACAATCTACACTGACTAGCGAAACTTAACTTAACCTCAATTAACGACGTCATCGTGAACTTAGATCAGGTGGGGTTAGGCTAGATTAGATTAGGTGAGTTGGGAAAAAGGCGGTTGAAGTGAAGTTAGATTATATGAAATTGTGGAGCCTGTCAAAATGAGTACATTCATACTTACGATAAATTTGTCTGAAACAAATGTTATCATAAAATAAGAATAGGCCCTACTTCTAATTGAAATGACACCAACACAATATTTATATCCAGTTGTTAATAAGTACAATTATTTGACAGATAAATTAACTGCAATTTTGTTTTTCTATTCTCTTTGGTGATCAAAAAAGAAGTCTTCTTACAACTTCCACTCTCACACAAATCTTCTTCATCCATGTCCTATTTTCATTTTCTTTTTAAGCACACCTCTCCCTGCTCCCATTCTCTCCAGAAACTCCTAATTACAAATTCTCTCTTCATTCTTCAAAACTTTAATTTTCTTCAAATCTACATGTAATGCTGTGTATACATGTTTCCCACAGTAAATTACTATTGCAGATGAAATTTCACTGGAATATCATTTAATTCTCTATCCAAAGTGTATAGAATATCTCGTGTCTATTGCTATTGCAAGAATTCCTCCTATCCTTATCGACTGACTCATTTCTTTTGCCATTGAGTGCCTTACTCGTTTCCTCATTGATAGGCTCAAGCCTCTTGTTTCTGAAATCCTATTCTCATCCCGTTGAGTCCTATACTCATCGTCGTATCTTTTGCTATTGCAAGGCTTACCATTATCCCAGTCGAATTGCTAATGTTTTTTGCTACTGCAAGCTTTAATGCTTTTCCCGTCGGTACATTCAATTGATATCAAATTAACAATTTTAATTCTGGTTATGAGGTGCACTGATTCTCCACCTCGGTCCAATGTGCCGAAAAAGATTTTTTTTCACAGACGACTTCTACCAGCGAGTATTGCCAAACTGAACCTGACATAGTTTGGAATCAAAACCAAATGACGCCAATGAAGTAGGCTGGCTGTGTGGACTATTACCGTGTAAACGGCCATCGGTGTAAACACCCCTTACCGCTGGGGTACATGTGTTCCAGTGTCTGCATTATGTTAACGACATACTTCACCCCGCAACCCTCTTCCTTGTTTATTGTTGTTTGTTAATCACTTTGTTTTAAACTACTATTTTATCCGGTTAATGCTTCCCAAACCTACATAATTAATGTTCTTTAATAAACTTC
Source organism: Stictocephala bisonia (assembly GCA_035578905.1). Classification (NCBI taxonomy): domain Eukaryota; kingdom Metazoa; phylum Arthropoda; class Insecta; order Hemiptera; family Membracidae; genus Stictocephala; species Stictocephala bisonia. Next base: position 4,418,803 of record JAQJVL010000030.1, on the reverse strand, counting down.
CATTAATTTAACTTTCATTTGCATAAAGAGCTTATGACATAATAATCATAATTATAAATGTATTTTTTATTAGCAAATAGTTTTTCGGAATGTTCTTATTAAGTGTTATAAATTATGTTACTACAAGGTTTGTTTCAATTTTCCCTGCCATGTATTTTTAAAGAAGCTCCAAGATTTTCGGATTTTTCCAGAGCCTTATCCAGTGGTGAAATTGTACATTTTGGTAAGAACTTTAAAGTGTTTAATTTCGAAAAAGCTCTTCCTATTTTTGTTTCTATATAAGATGCTACCAAAAAACGTGTCTTGATTGTTAATTTTGGAATTCTACACCCTATAAGAGTACAAAAATGAAGGATATTTTTTTCGAAATCCGCTACGTTATCTGTCTTTTGTGTTTTTAACTAAATAATTAATTACTTAATAGCTGTTTGACCAACGGGCTTAAAATTTTGCACATTTCTGAAAATAAATCCGAAAATTAATATGTTATATTCTTTAGTGTCCTACATTTTTTTTGCACCCTGTATAAAATTTGTAAAAAAATTGCGCTTTAAAATTACACAAAAATATTTTTTTTAATTTTATGTGGGTTGATGATGATTTCGTTATCCAAGATACGAGTAACACCACTAGACCAAACCAAATTAGTTTATTTGGTTTGTTTTGTTATGACGATATTAGCTGTATAATTTTAATTAAATAGGCCTACTATGAAAAAAAGCACCGTGCCTAAATGATCGTCTTTACGTGATTAACCAGGAGACACCCCTGCAAGATTTACGTGGAAACCCCGTTACTCGCTACGCTTGTGTTACATCGTTCGTGTAATTTTGTTATTTTTCTTCACAATGTATGCTTACATTTATAAAAAATAACCTCTTATGCAAATTGCACAGTCTTAAGCTATTTCACTCCGATGGTGAATGGAAAGGAATACTCTTGGTTGGTATTGGTATATTTACTTTCGACCCTGTAAAATTACTACGTTCTTGGTGAAAATATTTTAAAACCCTTTGCTGATACTTATTTAGAGTACATCAAAAATATTTGCGCCAATTTTAACGGTTCAAAGTTAAGCTGTGATCAGTCAATGGTATTTCTCTTTTTTATTTGTAGATTTTTCATTACTAAGACGCCGATCGTAGATATATTCGGCCAATGAGAGTGATGAGTGTAGAAGAACGAGGGTTAGTCATTGTTACTAAGGCCGACAGTTCCTAAGAAAGAGCTATTTAGGCCTATTAATAGCCCAACAGCCAGGACAACTAAGGGACCTACAGTTTTAAGTGGAATCCGAACCACGTAGTATTGGTTTGATTTTCAGCCAATTGACAAGCATGATAAGCTACTCAACTGTCTTCCATACACAACATTCGGACCTTGACTACAGTCCAACATTGATACCTCTGGCTTCCTAGAAATAGGCCTATCTACGTCGATGGCAACCATTGAGTGGACGCCGTGTCAGTATTAGGAGGACTGAGTAAAGAACGTATCGCCTACAATTTCCATAACACTTTGTCTCCGAGTAGCTGGATTACAGCTCTGTGCCACTAGTGCCATTTGATTCCACATGTAAGTTGTATTGATCTAAAAAAATTAGTTATTTAAGGTCTTTAATTTCGTAATATATACAAAATTATACGTTATATGGCTGCTATGAGATATTTAAAAAGTTAATAAGCAACCGTGCCGAGTAAACAGTCGCAGTTTTGTATTTTAGCTAGACGAAACTACTCCGCGACAAATAACATTATTCAAATGCCAGAACTTATTGTGAAACACTTGGCAAAGTTGGGCGAAGTAAACAAAGAAGGGCGCAGCGCTGTATGATTGTGACTGGCAACAAGGGAGCGGAATATAAACTAGTTTACAAACAAAGTGTAAAGATACACGCGCATCGACGACAGAAGGAATTGAAAGTGTTGTTTTGTATAAAGCGAAGTGGCATGGATGCAATATGTCGTCTGGGGAAATTGTGAATGTTCTTCTCCGAGTGTCAAACAATCCCCTAGGGGATTGGGGGATGGAAGGGGGTCGGGAGGGGGCTTACTCCCAACTTTTAATAATGCGCCGCAGCCGCGTCAGTTTCAAATGAAAACGCTGTCAAGAAGCGCGAGGGATGTTTCGTTATTGTTGAAGAACACATGCGCGACATCGCGTCCATTGTTTAACCCTAGCCTCTAATTATTCTAGTTTTGGATTTTTCTAAGGACCGACGTGCCGCCGCCCCCGGCTCTCATTGTTGAGGCTTTTAATGAGCAGTCCATGGCGTCTTTGCCCATTATAGAGCACAAAGACAGCTTGTTGATACCACCGACTGGGCTCCGCACATTTTTACCGTTCTTGTTATTTTTCACATTATAAAACAAACGGACACAATGTTTTCAGATGTCAATTATTTTGTAAGTGTTACATGTATTGATATCTTCCAATTTTGTTGTACGGTGTAGGAAAGATTTTGAAAAAAAATGAATGTATAATTTTCCAATATGTTTGGGGTTAACAATGATTATGAAGCTGCTTTATCAGCTCAACACTTCAGAACACTACAATTGTAAATAAACAACCTACTGTAATATATAATTTTAAATATTGTCCACCCCCCCCCCCCTAAGAACAACTGAGCGAAGGAATCGAGTGGTTTTAAACATCTGAGGAATACTGTTTGTCGGAATCCGTGAGGCCTGCGGACGCCGACATGCCTTTGATTGTCTTGGCCGTCGATATATGGGTGAAATAGTAAAATAGGCCTCACAAGATCTGTGAGGGCTGTAGAAATTTTTTGAGTCCAGGCGAATAAAATTGCGGCGCCCCCCCCCTCCCTAAAAAAACTGTGAGGTAGGGGGCATTTTCACTAAATACAAATACTTGTAAATACAAGTAAAATAAATAGAAATACTTAAGGAATAAAGATTCGGACTCAAATATCATGGTTAACTCATAAAATAATGTAATATTTCTAGATCTTAAAGGCCATTGCACATAAAAAATCTAAGCAAGTGTAAAAACCAATAAATAAAACACAAGTTAGCCTAGAAGAAATTTGAAACTTTATTGACTCTTAAATTAACGGAAAAACTGAAAACAAGGAACTAGGAAAAATAAAAAAAAACTAATTTTTCATTTGCCATTTGAATACCAAAATATATACATAACTTTAAATATAAAAAATGTTTAATGACACTCTCCCCACTCATTTGCAGTGTCATCGAAGTGTCAATTATTAAATTAATTTATGCTACCTTTTTTCCATGTTTCAAATTTTATTATTACTATTTTTTTAATTATTAGCCTATTATCTAATTTTTTTTTAAATACCTCTTTACTTTCGATACTTATTTATGTATATTTTAGTTAGTATAGACATACATTTTAAATGTTTTTCTCTTATATAATAATTTGCGATAGAACAATTTTGATCCTTTCGATTACAATACTTGCAACTCAGCCTACGCACAGGCAGTATACCCATATAGGCTCCTCCCATGTAAAAGGAATTACTGTACGATATTTATTATTTTTTTTTATTCATAGAACATTTGTTTAGTGATTACTTGTATTTTTATTCGATGTATTTTTGTACTATTATGTTAAACATTATCATTTAATTTACTGATGAATACATTTGGATGTTTAGAGAATAACATGTATTTTCACTTTACATAACAATGTCTGATTTTTAAAGCCTTTAAATTGATGTGCTACATGGCATAGGGTCCTATTTTCAAATTTTTATTTAGATCTATTTTTATATTTTAAATTTTTGTAATTTTCAAGATGTGGAGATAATTGTCCAATCTTATTGTTAATTGACAGGACAAATCATTGATAGAATTGATAAATAAAGTAGGGTTTACATCGCTGTGATGTACAGAGTAGTTACAATATAGTATCATCAACTTTAAAAACAGAAATATTTTACATTTTGGGCCACCTTGCCTGTAGGATTAATAAAAATTTGAAAATGTTTTATCAACATAATAAATCTTTAAAAACCTTAAATATGAGGTGTAACACGACCTTATGTTATGTAAATTTCCCCAAAACTACACTTACCCCTCCCCCATTCCGTTTTGAGGATTAAAAATATTTTTACTGAATCTTTGGGTTCAAAGATGGGGTTTCAGTTGAAACAAATTATGCAGTTCGTTTAGTTGTAATAGATAATAGATACGGGTGGTCTAAATTCCCTGTTAGCCTAGTACAATTAAATAATAAATATCAATTAATAAATAAATAATGTAGGCCTATTTATAAACACTGTACAGTAAATATAATGTACAAAGTTGTTTATGTTTATATACATTATTATATCATGATCGTGTCATATTCCTTGGTCAACAATTATCATTCAAAGCAAGTTAAGTAAATATGTACAATTTTGTTTAACATTTTAAACCATCAAGCTTAATAATTCACTCCAGAAAATACATTTTTTTTATCTATACACCATTTATAGAACTTCAGAAGGTACAAGACATGTTTTATTAAACTAGCTAATCTGATATAAAACATTTGTATCCTAAAAGACATTTTTTACTTTGTAAGCATTAAGAAAGCCAAACATTATTATAGGCTAGTTGGTTGTTAAATAAAACATAATTCCTGTTTGTAAACTAATGTTGACTGAATAGTGATTGAGTCTCTCTTGTGTGGGGTTTTATAGATTTCAATAGGCATAATGAATTTGTGATTTAATTGTATTTATTACAAAATGGCGTAAGAAATTAATTGGAGATTGATAAACGGTAGCAGAAGACGTAAGTCGAGCATTATTTACAACAGGAATAGGCTATTACTAGCGCTGCGTTATTCAACGGTGCATGAGGTAATTAATATCAGCCACCTTTTTCAGCCAGTAGTGGGGGAGAAAATCAGTCTGTAAGGTTTCGTGTCAGTTAGGTAGTAAGAGTAAAACATTAAAATCAGTAAAATAGTAAAATGTTGAGTAGCGGAGTACAGTGCATCTATGCTCACAGAGTTGTACTTTGCGATGTAACCTTACTTCTACAGTATGAATTTGGCAGAGTGAGTCAACACTCAAAATCTAGTATCCTAATTTAATACTGAGCGTTTATGCGCCTCTTTTCCCCGGCGCCCTACGCGGCCGCGTACTTTGCTTACACCTTAATCCTTTGCCCTGCGGCCGTCGACACGCGTTAACGTGCCTTTGATTGTCTTGGCCATAGGCTTATTCGTATCTAACGAGGTTGCATTAGTAACCCCTATTTGAGTAATACACCTTGGAGCTTATGTAGGCCTAGATAATAATTGCACATTTGGGTGGTTAACCAAACACCCTAAACTATTTGAGAGTAAACAAATTACAAAACAATAAAATTAAGTACTATGTAAAAAATTAAGTACTATGAACACTTTTTAAGTTTGCGTTAAAACAAGCAAACTTAAAAAGTGTTCATTGATCAGATTTCATTTTAATATCTGTAGCCTATACATACAAATAAAACCAACCCTCCACGCCTTAAAAAAAACCTCTCAACAACGTACAAGTCACCAAAACGTTTACTAGATAAAAGACTTTTTCTAAAACTCGTATTCTTTGCGACGTAAATGATTCAGCGAAAAGCTTCACTCTTATGAACAGATGTTCTCCAAGCTGTAAAACCCCGGTTCGCTCTACGACACAACACTACAAAACAGCGAACTCAATAAAGCCAACGCGTTTTATCGTTTAACAATTTTATCTGTTTAACTCGGCGGAGCCCATAAAGCGAACACACGTGATTACTACAATGTAGGGGTAGGAGGTGTGGATTATTAAAGTGGCTTTAATTGTCGTGCAGTTGCATTCAATAGGGGGTGTTATGAGCGTGCCAGCTGTTTGCCGTTTTAGTGCCGTGCGACGACGGTGCGGCGTTTGTCACTTAACGTTCTCAACTATGTTAGTTTCTGTTTGTCAGTTCACACACTTTTGTGTACATAAGCCTGATTAAGGAGGCTGTTTCACTTGATGAGAAACGTAACAAAAAAATATTTTTCTGTTTTTAGGATAGTGATCGTATCCACTGAGGTAAAGAAACGTAAGGTCACTTTCTTATGGCCTCACCGAACACCACATTTAGTTGTATTGCAACTAGTGAATAGCGTTATAAATCTCCACCTTGAGTGTTTGGAGGGGAGGGGATGACAACGGTCTTGGCCCTGCCATATGCGACCTTTGTTTCTTTTTTCTCTGTGTCATATCGTAATACTTAAATTGTCCAAATGTCATTGTCATGTGTAGAACTGTTGTAGTGGACAACAAGATGATTTGTTTTTTTAATATTTTTTTATAGTTACATTTTTTTAAACTTGAAATTTCATTACTGACAACATTACATGTAAAAGTTGATAATACTCCACTAGATGGCTCTTTAATAATCGACAAATGTTATTTTATTTTTTTATTAATTTGAGTACTATGGAAGAATCAAGGTGAATGTTGTCATTTTATATTAAGAATTATCAACTCATTACAATAAAAAACATGAACCGTCCAGTTGAAATAGAACAGCATGTCTACAATGTCTACAATAGAACTGTCGACTTCCCAGCGGTGGCTTGGTATTTTGGAAAACAGCCACCTTAATTTCGTATTGGTAAACATTTAAAAAGTTGTGTTTACCAGAGATCGAGAAGATTCTCTTTGTCGTGTTTGATTTCAAGTGTCCATACCTTACTGAATTAAATTTATATCACAATTATTGAGAAAAAAATGAAGACCTTTTCTTCTTGCAAAATCTCGTTTCTCTGTACGGTTTTCTGGAAGTTTCAACAAATCTTCAAAAAAGTTAACTCCTAAACAATTAGCTGAGTGAATTTGAACTAGAAACATAGTTGAAAAAACTCTGAATCCAATGAAAAATCTCCTTTTTAAAATTAATAGCATCCAATGATTGGTTTCTAAATTAGAGCGGGAAATTTTGCAATTTTGGAATTTTTCATATTGCTATAATTTGAAAATGACTTTACAGTTTATCTAGTTGATATTTTAAAAAAACCTATGGAAAAGAACATGATTAACTACGGTTGGTGTGATGTAAATGTATCTTAATCACAAGATTTTTGGCCAAATCAGATAATAATTTTTCTCCTATAGATCTATTCTGTAAAATTTTACATGTTTTTAGGACACCATTAGTAAAAATCTAAGCCGTGCATCCGAACTATCTTATACGAAGAATTGATTTTAGTATCCTGTCAACATCTGTGATACTCTAATATGCTTTAAAGGCTCTAATTTGCTGTAAAGGCTACTAAGAAGAAAGAAACAGAGGTCGCTTTCTTGTGGCCAAAGTGGACGCCTAAGGGGCAGTTTTAAAATATATTTCAACTAATTTAGCCTACATCTTTTATATGGCTGTAGTAAAATTACCACGTTTATTCTTGGGGATTTGGGGGGAATTTAGGGAGGGACTAACAAGGTGCTGGCCCTGCAATCACCATGGTGAACTAGAGAAATATCCACTCAACACACATTCAGTGCACTATTGGATGTAACCTCCGTTTCTCTCTAAATAGTAAGCAAAATTTGTCATTTTAGAACTCGATATAAGGCCTATTATAAAACGACAACTTTCATCTTGATTCTTCCACAGCACTCGGATGTTTATCTATTGTTGTTTTCTTTTAAGTTTTTTATAAACGATTAATTTTTAAAACACAGCATATGCATTTTAGAGAATTTCCTTTTTTTTTAATTTTTTTGTTCTTGTTCCAGGATCCTGGACTAATTTAAATTCTGAAAGAATCAGACCGCCAACAGATCGCGAGGTCCATGGATAAATGGACACCTTGCTTTTAAAAATAATCCTAGAAACCTACTGTAGTAAGGTTTTTCTGTTTAGAAATTACCATTCTATTAGGGCCTACATGTTAATTTATGTTAGTGTTAACACAGCTTTATTTAGAAGTTGGTTTATAATTAATTGTAGCTAAAAATTCTAATGGGTTTGCATTTTTAGGTTTCAAATCGGACTGGAGACAAAGTATTTAAAAAAAGAGGTTAGAACTGTTAAAAAATGTTAAACATAAATTGATAGTTGAATTTGATGATTTTCATTGATAAAATAATAATAAAATGGCACGAGAGAAATTAATTAAAATAATTAATACCTAATAAATAATAATAATTAAAGCACTCAAGCACTGAAAAACAACAAACAAAATTGACATTCTAGACAGTGGTAAAAGAAGTACACCAGTAAGGGTATTTTCAGAAGCAGAGCTTCAACAGAGATCTTAGAGAATGAAGAAATACTGGGGAGGAATAAAGTCAAATGACACCAAATGACAATCTAGAAGTCTAAAGTGATTCTATGATGAACATAAATGAAAAAAGTAGACTTTCTAAATCACATTTTGGAAAGTGCTACGATCTATCGGAATTCAGTTGTCCCTAAAGCCGGCCGCATTACTAAACTTCTATAAGGCTTAAATCGAAAAAAAAATATTTTGAACCAAACTTAACTTAAATTCTACAGTACTATAAACTATCCTAATACCAAACACTTGTTATCAATATAAATTCATCATGCCAAAAAAGTGTCACCTGTGAATTGACCATTTAGGCTACGTCAGGAGCAATAACGGCTTATTCCTATATATGTAGTAGCTCAACAAATAGTTCCTCATAAAATAGTGTCGGTATCATCTTCATATAAATATGACGAATAGAATCTATTCTTAGCCAGTCATTTACTAAGCCAATGTGTAGATGGAATGCGATCTCTGCTTGCTTATCAGTTAAACTGCGCTGGTTCTGGTTATTAAACACTTAACTGCTGTTAGGAATAATGAGTTGGTAAATATAGATTGATCAGCTGTTCCTATATAATGGTTCTGTAGATAGGAATTATTGATTAATTTAACGGAGAAAAAAAATCACAACAGTTCGCTATTTTAACTATAACCCTTGGTTATATTACTTACAAAAAAATATAGCGTGTAGCCTAGTAGGAATATTTGTGCCAGTACTTTAGTTGGTTGCAGTTCTGCTATAGGCCTACAGCTGGTAGGCTACAGGAAACTGCACTAGCGCTCCACTACTGGACCTCAAAACAGCTGATAATTGGAATGTTTGAAAATACAGTACAATCAGTTATAGGCTTAGGTCTACAAACAAACACGTAGGCTACGCATCTAAACACATTTACATTCTAATGTATACATCCTTACACGCACACACATAGGCTACAGGACTCGACTCTCACTCGTAGACCTCTACATTCACACATTATTTCGCTGTAGAGAGAAGAAACGTTAAGGCCCATATATACAACATTACTGATAGTTTGACATTTCTTCATCGCTTTCGTTTTCATGGTGTTCATTCAGGCCTGCTAGTGAGTGGTAGCAGTATTTCTGCTCGTTTGAAAAAAAATGTACACCCTAAAAGGATAATTTTTTACTGTGAAAGAGGTTTGAGGATGTTGCTATATTTAACAGTAATCTTTCTCCTGAATATGGAACTTTCTGTGAGTAGGCCTATTGAATTTTAAAATTTTAAAATTAATATGGATCTACATATTTACTTTGGAATTAAATTCAGTATAATTTCAGCTTTAAGAAGTCCTTTCTACTCAAGAAACAAAACATTCCCTCAATCCTTAAAACTCCCAAGGTAACGCATATATTTAAAAAGATGACATTTGCTCATTCAATAACTATCGGCAACAACCAAATTTTGAGCAAAATATTTGAAAGACTAACTAGAATGAAAATTGAAAATTTTCCTAACAAACACAACCAGCTGCCTGAGTACCAATTTGGATTCAGAAAGGTTAAATAAAATAAAGCCGCAGTGATGAGTCTAATCGATATGTTTATGGATGGATTAGAATGTCGGAAATCCACCCATAGTGTTTTTAACGACTTATCAAAATTTGACTTTGTTGACCATAAGATACTGCTCGGAAAATTGGAATACCATGGTATCTGAAATCTCTTATAGTTGCTTGGATTATACATCATCCAAAGAAGTCAATTCTTAAACCAATCGTCCAAACTGATCAACCTGTAGTCCCTCAGGGATCAATTCTCGGTCCAACCTTTTTTTTACTTTATGTCAGTAACATAGGAGTAGCCTATTTCAGCGACAGCGAAAGTTATTTAAATGGGACAAGAATAAGGCCTAACTATTTCTCGCGGAAATCCACGTTTCCATCACCAATTCGGAAAATAAATTTCAGAACTTATAATAATATTGACAAGTTTCCTCTATTTTGAACGACTTTTCAAAATATCTAGACTATTTTAATTTGGTGAGTTTTTTACACTAATTTCGAATCCATTTCCTCAACAATAATTATTTATCTCTCATGAAACCACAAAATAAACTTCTTTCGCGGCAAATCCCGTAAAATCCTCTTTCATATGTATGATGGTTTTTTGTAACGAATATTTTCGGTGGAAGGACGCAGGCACGACACCCTGGAGGTTCGGTTAAAGTCTTTACGTGAATTACGTGCATTAGTGAGAAGAATAAGTTCATAAAGGAGTTTTAGAGGGCCCAATCATATTTACGATCAGTGAAAAAACATTTTTCCAAACTACCATAATGAATTTTTAGCAATTCATTTTTTAAAGAGTTTTCAGATTTTGCTGTTAAAGAAGTTCTTCTGAAGACAACTTTATCTCCCTTGTAGTAAAGACATTTTTATACGACAAAGTTTTTTTTTAACGTAATTAGGCCTACAAGTTGGCCTTTCTCTCTATCATTGCTGATGTTTCCGAAATATCAAGAGTCCCAAAACTTACTAAGTCAGCGGCCCGTCACGACAGCGGTGTTCGCGTGTGAGATCGAGGCGTTGCGGCAGCCATGGCGGGCGGGCGGCAAGCCAGTCGGGGCTCCGCCCCTTAGGCATGGGCGGAGTCTACTAATGAGCTACTTCATCATCTAACATTTCCTTAGGTCCACGCTAAACAGTGGCCAGGCTGTCGGAATGCCGGCCGGCCGAACCTGAGGATAATTGTTTTTGTAATGATTTAACCTGTACAAGCATCAAGGGGCCGACGCGGCTGCTCCTATCGGCCAAAAAGACAACTAACTTCTGTACCTACGGACTGCTCGGATTAACTCTGCGGTTTTTACTCGGTCGTGTAATTAAGTAGGCTTTTATGTTGGAAATTTCCGTTTCCAGTTATCACGTTCCACCGAGTCTGGCTATGTCCGCTGTACTGGTTTTGTTACTCATCTTAGTGAAGCGTTCCATCTCTGATTGGTTCAGTTTTTTTGTATTTTGTTTCAGATTTGTTTGCGGCAAGACAGTTTCTATTCAGTTAAGATATTGCTTTTCTCCTTATAGTGGTGTCAAGATTAACTAAGCATATATTAATTTAGTTATACTTTATTACTTTTTGATACAATTGCTTGTACATAACGCTTACAGTTTTTATTAAGCGCTTAACACGCTTATAGAGTGTTAATTAACAGAATATGATAATACTGTAGTATGATAAATTAATAAAATATATTTTACGATTTAGTTTTTTTTTCAGAAATACGGGATAGTCTTCTTTGCTATAAAAATTTAATTTTAAATTTGAGTGTATTCAAGTACCGGTAGTAATCCTAATTTTCAAGCGTTTTTCAACGAGATACATTGTTACATTGTTTTGATGAATAATAATGTAAGCCTATTTACTACAATCTTAGTTATTTTACATATTTTGGACTCCTGAAGTTCTCGGATTTAAGCAGAGGAGGCAGAGCATAACACACAAGGGGTCCAAAATACGTATTGGATGTATAATGGAATAGTTCAAAATTTAGCTGTTCTCTAGACCCTGCTTGTTTTGGCCGAGCAGATGGGAAAATCAGAAAATTGTTGTCATTGTTGTGTATTCCGGGATGTTTCTTATTATATTTAAAATCAGATGTACAAATAAATCAACAAAGCTTTTTTTGCATTACAATTTTTATAACATTTCTTTACAAGAGTGAAGTGATTTTAATTGGTTATGAACTTTATTATTATTCATTTAGAAAATGCTTTAAATAAATACTTACTCTCTTACACGTGTTTTTTCTATGGAATTATAGGTGTTGGCTAACACGTTTTATTTTTTAATTGGATTAGTTTTTTTATTGTTTAGGCTACTTTTAAATGAATTATTTTTAACTTTAACACAAAGCCCTTCTGAATAGTTTTAGGCCTCTGAACCTAAGCATGACTAAAAAGTACCCTTTTCCCCTAAATTAAGCAAAATTTGAACGTTTTTTGCCTGAGTTCTTGACAAGCTTTGCGTTTTTTTTGTTTGTAGGTAAGTACCTTTATATTTGTAGGCCTATCAATAAATATGTGACCATTCCTCATCTTCATTATAGTTTATTTTATTATTGTAACAAAAATAACTTAGGCTAGTAGACCCCTACTATTTAACCTATAAAATTAATAAAGTATAATGTAATAAAACATAATATAACTTAATTCTCAGTTACAATTTTTATTTGTACATTGTTTTTATTTGTATTTGCATACCTACGTAGGTCTACTATAGATCTAGTCTGAATTTCAAACGTAGACACTTAGACGATATTTATTTTTTATGCTCTCAGAGTTTTTTAGTTGAACAAATAATGATTAATTCATCAGTCGGTGTATTGACACATAAAGCATAGACATAATATGTTGTAAGGGTTGGATTATACAGTCAGTCCATAACAAAAATAAAGTGAAAAAGTTATTTTTAATTTGTTTTTTTCTTTATACAGAGAAAATATTTTAAACACAATATTTTCTCTGTAAAAGGAACATTTCCTTTTTTATACATATATAAAACAGTTTTACGAAATTATTTACTGTCGAGGCAGAATGAGGGATGTAAGTTCGAAGGATTAAACGAATAATAGACTGCTCGAAAGAAAGAGGACTGAAAAAAGAGGAGAACTAAAATAAAATCAGCGAAGCTCTCTTTTAAAATTTAAATATGCAGAAAAAGAAGATTCCGTTTAAAAAGACCAACAATGCAACATAGGCCTATTTATTAGTTATCACAACGTTTTTGAGAAACACAAATATTTTTGTAATAATTTCGTGTGTTTAGTGATGTGAAAATAAATTTTAAGCTTAATAAGTAGTAAGTTTTTTTTTAATAAATCACTCTTAGGCCTATACTATAAATAATAATGTACAAAATCCACGTTTTCAGAGTTTTTTTTTAAAGTTGGTTGTGGTTAAGTTGTCATAGAACGTAAAGCAAATTTAAGAGTCTGCAAAAGCTGTCGGCCATGTTGGTTTTAATCTCATCTAACAGTATTACTTTCGAACCGCACATACGATCACGCGTAACCAAATTAAACAGTTAATTGTAAGCGGATTTTTTTCCAAACAAATTGCATTTGATCAAGAATTAACTTGCACGTTGGAATTGCTTTCCGAATTTCTAATTAGTTTTATATAAAAAATATTCAGTTTTTAAAGATTTTATTTTCACCTATTTTTCAAAATTAGGCCTATTTATTCAAAATATAAAAATCAAAAACCAATACACAATATGATGAGGTTTAAAATGACACCTCATACACAACTTTTGGTCAGTAAAAAACGAAAAAGTATGGATTGACAAATTACATTTTTCTTGTGAGATTAAAACCAACATGGCCGACCGCCTCTGCAAACTCTTAACTTGGTTTTTGAATGTTTACGTCAACGGAATTTTTTACCTTGTATTCAAACGTAGTTGGAGGACCACGGTCCAAACCCTTAGCAAATTTTAGTTGACCTCTAGCATTTGAACGGCTGATATCCAGTTGCACCGGCGGTCAAAGGAATTTCCACGGGTCAAAACATTCCTCCGTCCGAAAAGTGTCCAGATGCACCGGTGGTCAAAATCTACCCACCTCACTTATCCCCGCTGCAAATTCCTTCGACCGCCGGAGCCGGTGCAATTGGAAGGCCCCTTCCTTCCCCACCCCACTACATTTATTCAAACATAGTTTATAAGTGTTTAACAATTTCGCAATGGAATATTCTATCAAACACTTGCCGATGTTTCGTGGCACATACTAATGGTAGACCATAGCAGGTTCTAACTAATAAATATGGTAACTATGTATTTAATGTTTAATTTTGTGTTTATCCGTGGCAACACTAACATCTAACCTAACCTAACCTAACCTAACCTAACCTAACCTAACCTAACCGACTCATGACTCATGTCATAACAAAGGGTGTGGAATTTGGCACGGTCAGCTTGGGGTTACTGTACTAGGAATCCGGCCTGGTTGGACTTTCCCGGCTCATGTCATAAACAAGGGCCTCTGGTGCAATTGGAACACCCCCCAAAAGGGGCTCCGGTGCATCTGGACACATCAGTTTGGGGCCGATCCCTGACCCCGGTGCAATTGGAAATCTCCCATTTGAACAGGTTTCTATCGTCATCGGAAGCAGAAATACTAACAATTAGGCTAACACGAGGCCTAAATTAAACAATTTATGACAAATAATATTTATTTAATAAAATTAACGGATCCAATAAGTACGAAAAATAAAAAAATCTGAAGCCGGTTTGTGAGGTAAACTGACAGGAATGTTGTATGTGTGGTGTAAAAAAAGTCTTACTAAATACTTTAGTTGATTTTATAAAACACCATTTAATAAAACATTTATGAGAGTAACTTATCATAATTAATTCCACTAAGCTTGTCAGTGACTTAGAAGCTTTATTTCAACCCCATAAATGAATAAACCTCTGGAAGGGAGAAAGCGAAGTCATATTGGTACAAATAAAGCAATATGCTGTGTTCTGGCTAGTTGTAAACAGCCGGCATACGTCACTTGGGCTGAATTAGTATGCGTGGTAGCAAGATGAGCGAGGAATAAGACCGTGTAAGGCAGCAGTATGTGCATATTGTGGGAAATGAAGCATTAGCATTCAGGGTGGGTCGGCCAGCGCCGACAGCCTGGCGTCAAACATGACGAACAATCTCATCCGACAACCCCAGCCTACCACATTCAGTAAGGAAACCCTTCCATCTAGACCGGGACGGTGAGTAGATGGAAGTACACAGTTGATCGGGCAGTACTGACAGCCTGGCGTCAAACATGACGAACATCTCATCCGACAACCCCAGCCTACCACATTCAGTAAGGAAACCCTTCCATCTAGACCGGGACGGATAGTAGATGGAAGTATACACGTTGGTCCGGCAGTACTGACAGCCTGGCGTCAAACATGACGAACATCTCATCCGACAACCCCAGCCTACCACATTCAGTAAGGAAACCCTTCCATCTAGACCGGGACGGAGAGTAGATGGAAGTATACATGTTGGTCCGGCAGTACTGACAGCTTGGCGTCAAACGTGACGAACAATCTCATCCGACAACCCCAACCTACCACATTCAGTAAGGAAACCCTTCCATCTAGACCGGGACGGAGAGTAGATGGAAGTATACACGTTGGTCCGGCAGTACTAACAGCCTGGCGTCAAACATGACGAACATCTCATCCGACACTCCTGGCCTATCACATACACTATGGAAACCCTTCCATCTAGACTGGGATGGAGTGTAGATGGAAGTATACACGTTGATCGGGCATTACTGACGCTTGGCGTCAAAACTTGACGAATATATCATTCGACACCCTCAGCCTACTACATATACCAAGGAAACCCTTCCATCTAGACCGGAATGGAGAGTGGAGAAAGGAATATTTTAATATGTACATTGGTTACAGTGTCGATAAGGGAGCAATATATTATAACATGCCCAAACATTGAATGTTCGGTGAAGTTGAACTAATTATCGCCTATATTTACTTGTCAAGTTGGCGTTGAGCTCTAGAATTGTTTCTGTGTCGTAAGCTATTTTCACTGAGGTCGTCTAGGTGTTGGCTCTCGCATGACGTGCTTGTCACCATGTCGTCTCTCTGGGCCAAAGGGCGTCTAGCGGACGTTACTGTGCCAGATTCATTCATGTTTGGCTCGGAGTCACTGCATTGATTAACACGTAGATTCATTACCAACTAATGCCATTCATACAATTTCAGAATTGGTTTCGCTGGTTTTAAAGTATAGCTGGAGTCTTCTTGATTCAGTACTGATTGATTTATGAATAGGTAAAAGACAAACAAAAATATTGGTCAGCATCAATCTTAAGGAAAAATGTGGGGAAAAAACAAATCTTACTAAATTTTTCAGCTATACTACAATCTGATAGCATTGTCTTTAGTACTGGACAATATTTAGATTCCATCAGTCATTAGAGCCCAACAACTATCTGACTGTTGTTGTTAGAGTCAGCTAGACTTCTGGACAGTCGATAGAGCTAGACTACCACTGAATTAGATGGCAGATATGGCACTATTTGACTGCATCTCTCGTTAGAGCTAGACAATAATCTGCTTGCACTAGTTTTATTGTTTGCATTCAGTTTATATCTTGACAACTAATGAATCAGAAGGTGCCTGACTGCATCACTCATTAGAGCAGGACATACTTCTCATTGCATCAGTTGATATGTTTGGACAACCACTGATTCAGATTGCAGAGACGGCAACTGCTTGACTGCATCTCTCGTCAGAGCAGAATGTACTTCAGGTTGAATCAGTCGATACATCTGGAAAACTAATGAATCAGGTGGTAGAGATGGTAAGTGCTTGACTGTATCACTCGTTAGAGTTAGACAAACCTTTGATGCTAACAATTTGGGACTAAACTACCTGAGTTGTCAATTCTTGAGTGTGGGCTGTCAGAAAGTCAATAATTATATGCTGTCTTCAGCATCCGCTTGAACCTGCAGTAATATTGGTTCGGATCAGGTTTGTAAAACCTGCTTGAAATGCTAGTACATTTGATCACCAGATCACATACTCGAAAGTATTGGCAAAAAAATTGATGTCTTGATCTAAAAGTATACCCGCTCAACCAAGCACTGTAAATTTCATTCCGTGAGAGAAAAATTTGCTCTGGACGCCTCGACTGCTGCACCTGTGTATACTCGGTGCCAATTACAAATATCAGAAGCATATCATGGTAACTTTGAACCAATGCTCTGTAAAGCATCACACAAGCGTGATTTTCATTGAATACACCTGGCGATTCTTGTAACAAGGCCCAAGTTTCTTCAAGCTCTATATACATCACAGCTTTAAATGTTCAGAGAAAAGGAACTTGGAGTAATGCGAAGTCCAAGATCTCCCACAGCACGCTTTCGTTGGATTCTACAGCCACTAAGACACAAAAGTAAGAATGAAGGATCAGTTTCGATTTAGTGTTACGAGTGAAAGAAATTACTACCATTTTGCGTGGTACTTGATTGTTTTTGAGTCACCTGAGAGCCGAATCTGAAAAGATAAATGGTCTCTTGTATCAGTGATCTACGATCTGTAGAGATATTCTAATATCGTTGGCATAGGGTTGAACTTACGAGTTCATAAAAGAGGTCATGACTATTAAAAATAAGTGAAGAAATAAAAATTCCTCAATTTCAAGCCTTAATATTGTCCCATACCCAAAAGGAAAGATTTTATCAAAGGTGAGATTTATGAGGAAAAAATTATCAAGGTTCCTTTTAACGCTTTGTAATCAAGCTACTGTATTTCGAAAAAGGTGTTTGCTTGCTCATTTGTCGCTATTGACATGACCACTAGTGGATTCCTTTAGGACGATCTTGTTTGAGCGAATGCTGGGATTGGATATCAGGATTGGAAGGTTGCTGGTAAAACCAACCTTCCAATTCTGATTCAGCAATATACATTAAAAGACCCTAGTTAGTACTGTCCATTGAGGGTCTTAATAAGTACCTTATTTCGAGGGTGTTAACTTTAATAAGTTAAAAGATTACACACTTTACGTACATACTACTCTCAACATTTCCGTTGCTTTTGGACATTTGTCTTCAGTAACCCTATCTTAGTGTATGGTTTCGAGGTATTTGATGGTTGTTTGAACTTGACGTGATGTAAATTTACATTAAATTCATGTTAAACGTAAAATCAGATAATCTCTAAACTCATGTATATATGGTTAAGGAAATATATTTGTTTTGTTTGATATCTTTTAAAGTATTCCGGAGAGCTCAAGTCTATTGACTTTGATGACTATGTAGGGATGTATCACGACATGTAACAATAAATCAATAAACAATATTTTTATTCTGGCCAGATCAAAATACGGTTAAACCAAAGTAACAAGCAATTTAACTGTTATCTTAGTGCATGTAATACAAAAACCTATGTTCACACTCATCACGAAATCTCCTGATCAAATTAAATGTTTGATGAAATTTGGAGGGAAGCTATCTTTTGTATCTTAGAGACACGCTAAAAAATAATTTCTTTTAATTCCATTCATAAGATATAGAAACGGTACTTCTACAGTTCCATTTTCCATAAGTGTAACCTGATCATTAATTTTTGAATATTTTATTTCAAACAGCTAAACCAATAAACATATACGTGACACAAAACTTGGCTGATTTGTTTTTCAGTGTGAAATGTTTAAGGTCGTTTCTACTAACTCCGACATGACTTCATTACTTCGAATCGCCTAAAGTAGACTTTTAGCGTTTCTAGACTATAAAACTTTGCTATACAGGAGAATGGTTTAGAGAGAATCACAGAGGGAGGAGTGAGCACGCGTAGATAATCAACCCACAGCGGAGCAAAGGCGATCAGCAAGCATTATATAAAAAGACTAGTATACAATTAAACTCATACAAAATCGCAGCTTTGTAAATTAATAAGTGTAGTATTTAATTTTATTATAAACCAATCGTTAATGTAAGATACCACATTCTTGGAAACCACATTCATGAATATTGAGCGGATATTTAAATCCATGATAATCCTAAAGCACTGCAGCTCTAAATTGTGTTTCACCGTCAACACACCGTGATCAAACATTAATTTAATAAAGCCAGCCTTATTTGTTGAGGGCGATTCGGTCTGTCTAAAAAGCGGCATTTATCTCCCTTATTCATTCCCCGTGTTGCAATCAATTCAAACGGAAATCGTGTGAGTGCAAGTGTTATTATTAATATCCATTTTTTATCAATAGTTTTTTTTTAAAAACGTCTGTTCGTTTCAAGAGTACTAAAGAAGTGAGCGCTGTTAAAATTTAAGTGCCTTTTCATGTACTTTGTTGAGGCATCCATTAGTAAATATGCATAATTCCTGATAGCATGTTTTACAGTGGAAACTGAGGAAGCCAAGGGATCGTGAACAATGAAAGATTTACACAATTAATTATAAAGTCACAAGTGTTGAAACACTAACTGACTGCTGTAATCAATTAAAGCCGTATTCTTAATGACTTGGCAAGACATACTTCTGAAACACTTTTAGGATGGAAATGTTGAAAATATTTAGAAGAAGCGCAATTAAAAATGTTTGCAAAAAGCAAATAAGATCAAAGGTTAATTCCAGGAAACTTGGAATCTAAACTATTTCATCCTAGGGAAGGGTAGTTTTAGTTTATAAAAAGAGCATTATTTATTACGAAACTACTTATAAATTATTACTTATTCACATTTGAAAAAAAATTATCCAAGCCCTTCATAATGAAATAATGAAATAATGAAATAATGAAATAATGATTTATTCCTCAAGAATAATACAGATTACAAAATAAAAGTAAATAAACTTGGAATTAATCAACCACTTTATCTAGTATATGTGGTTGATGAGTCCAGTCCTTATTTCTCATGCTATTTCGGCTCTCCGCAGCATCGATGGCCAAAACATAACAAAACATACCTTATGAAATAACACTACTTTAGTCATAAACTAACTTACACAATTATAAATTCATTTATCAGTCAATCATATTAATACAGATGTTTAAAAAGTATAGTAATAAATATATAATAACTACAATGACAGTATTAATGTATTAAATATTTACAAAATATAAAACAGCATACAAAATAATATTTTAATAATTTAAAAATTTCTATTTTTGCAATAAAATATAGTCTCAATCTTTGGACAATTTACTATTTACTGATTTTTTCAAAGATTAAAACAAAGTAAGTGGACTATTAAAAAGCCAATGTTTCAATTTTTTACAAAAAGAATCAACTTGTTTACACTCTTTAATCTCCAGAGGCAAACTATTAAAATAAAAAGATCCCTTGTATGCAAAGGAGTGCTTGAAAATATATTTTTTAACTTTAGGTTTTATAAATAGTCTCTGATCATTGCTTCTTAGGGATATGTGAACCCTGGTGGATCCTCTATTACCACATTTTAAATAAAAAAGTCTAAGTGTTTTAAAAACGAATAGATGCTGTAAAGGCATTATGCGTAATTCAGAATAAAGAGGAAAAGAGTGATCAAGTTTTTTCTTTCTACAAATAATTCTAATAAATTTGTTTTGTGTTTTTCTTAGATTATTAATTAAATATTTGTAAGTACCACCCCAGCATAGAATTCCATATTGGAGTCTCGAGTTAATAAGGGCATAATATAATGATCTCAGTAAATTAGTATGACAAAAATTTCTTAAATAGTAAAATTTTCTAATATTTGTATTTAATTGTCTGTTCAGTGTCATAGTGTGTTTTTTCCAATTTACCTTCTCATCCAGGAATACCCCTAGATATTTAAAAGAAGAAACTTTTTCTATTGGTTGGCAGTTACATACATTATTCTGATAGTTGCAGTCGTTACAATGAAAAAATAATGGATCGTCAAAATCAAATCCTCTCAAGTCAAAATTAATAAATTTTGTTTTGGACACATTAACAATCATTTTGTTTTCAATACACCATTGTCTCAATTTAATTATGTCTTGATTAATTTCATTATATAGATTTTGCTTATTGGAATTTGAATAGATCTTTATCTAATCATAAAGATAGATATTGAAATTTAATATGTGATGTTCCTTATTCTTTAGCCTTTTGCATTGGGGGTGAGGATATTTTGGTGTACCTCTAATAACATTAAGTTTCACATCACATAGAATTTATGTAGAAATTATAAATACACATCTCACATCAAAGTTGAAACCAACAAAATTAATTTAGTCATATTGGTAGTCATAATAATTAAAATATATTTAATCGGCTTCACAAATTATTAAATATTTTATACTCTCCAAGCTATTTTTCTCCTGAATTCTTATATACATTTATTCATTATTCGTTAATATTACGTTTGAGTGATTATAAGGAATGAACGAGTGTAATCATTGTTACGTTCTACGACCAATTAACTGTTTCTTAGCCAATAGCAACTAAGGAACATTCAGCTTTACATGGAATTCGAACGAAATCGTAACACGTACTATTGGTCTGATTTTCAGCTAACTTACAAGCCTGACACTCAGTTCTCACCCCTACACAACATCCAGACCCTTACTACTACTCAACACGGACATCCCGGAATTCTGTAGTAGTGGCAATGTCGATGGCAACCATTCAGTGGACGCTACAGTAGTAAGAGGACCGAGTACAGAAGCTATCGCCTATTATTTATCCCAACTACGCCACTAGTGAAGGAAAAGTCAAAGTAGGCCTACATGAAACTCATGAGCGACCAAAACCGAAATAGCCTAAAGTTTTTGTAAAGCTTGTAATTTTCCAAAATACTTTCCAGCGAGGTATCAAATGAAAGCCTAAAATCCGAGTAAAAAGGAAGAAAGATATTTGAATTAATAAAGAAAAAATACTTTATTAAAAGGTGAAGGTAGGACTTTCCTCTACTACTTAACATGGAAGTGGAGTGTGTTAGGGGTCCTAATTCCTAATTTGGACAAAAGACTACATTTTAGATGAATGTTGATATTTTATAAACCCTTTCTATTTCGGGTATCGAAATGTTTCGTAGGAAGCAGGTTTGAACAGTTCACCCGTTAAATACGCTATCCAGAACTCTAAACCAATTTTCTGTCAACGTAAATAAACATAGTTATTGACTTGTGGGGGCTTTTACCCCTAAATAAATAAAATACAATTGTTGCTGTTAAATATGTAATTTATAATATTAAATTATTAATAGTTTTGTAAAACTCAAACATAAAGTTACCCATGTGTAAACACTGGTTTGTTCAGGTGAATATCAGCTTCTTTAAGGTTTGGCTTTCAGCCTTGTTTATTAGGGTGTAAAAAATTAACAGCTGGAATATTTAATTTGTTTAATTAACAGCTGGAATATTTGAAGCATATTACCACAGTATAAAACGTACAGTATAAAAATAAACCTTCTTCCGGCCTAAGCGGCTTGACAAAAAATAGAACTTAGGCTTAAGCGGCCGGTGACATAACTATAGAATCTGCATTTTCCGGTGACAACCGCGTCAAGGTACTATCTACAATATTTACAAGATAACCAATCGTTTCGCTCATTTTGTGATGTGGCATCATTGTAGATAGTACCTTGACGCGGTTGTCACCGGAAAATGCAGACTTCTTACCATAAGATTAACATGGGAACTTTGAGGGCTAATGAGGCAGGTGGATCATAAAACTTTTATTTTTCCCGCCATCTACAATATCAGAGCTTTAAAATGAGCCATTTCCAAAGACGTAGGTGAAGATTAGCGCTTGAAATTTTTACGCAACCGATCTGCCTTACGAAATTAAATATATAGATATTTCTGTGTATCAAATAATGATTTTTTGAAAATCTACAGAATATACTTTTATGAAATAATTAATCATTATAAATAAAAAAGCTCATTCTATAATTGTTTGGTTACCACACTAATTAATTGTTGTACGTACAATCAACTAACTAACCAAAGGAATTATATGATTGAAAGGAAAAATATTTTAATCTTTATAAAGTGGCTAATTAGGCTTTTCTAAGTGTAAATCGTAACTAAAACGTGTAACTAAACTTTTCTTTTGGGTTTTAATGTTCTAATTAAGGACAAGAAAACAAACAACTGAGGAATAAAATCCCATAGAGTCAAATAAACTGTTGAACGTCAATTAAATAAATAATTTAAAAAGTATAAATGATATACGAAAAACCATAATTGTGTTGAATGAGTGTTCCATAAAAGGTATACTGTACATCAAAATAGTGAAAAAATCATAACATTAATAATATTCGAGTTGAAACAACAAAATAGAACATCACTTTCTAAAAAATTCACTGTTTACGAATCAGCTTTAAACTACTGGTGATCTACAATTTACTGTGGAATACGAACCACTTAGTATGTCCCTGATTTAAGTTCCTATTTTGATAGCCAACATGTACTTTAACATCTAGACATTGACAAATAGTTGGCATCAATTTAACCATAAATTAACAGCTATAAACGGTTGATAGTTATTGTATTTAATAGGTGTACTAATTCGTAACCCAACAACGCTTGTTACTGTTGTTATTTA
Source organism: Stictocephala bisonia (assembly GCA_035578905.1). Lineage (NCBI taxonomy): Eukaryota > Metazoa > Arthropoda > Insecta > Hemiptera > Membracidae > Stictocephala > Stictocephala bisonia. The sequence continues at coordinate 4,395,506 of JAQJVL010000030.1, read as the reverse complement.
ACTTTTGTTTGTTATTAAACACTTGTTGTTGTTAAGTAACTTTTTTTGTTATTTAAACACTCAGCGTAGTTTGTTTTGTCCAACTTATAGAGTCATTAATAAATTCACCACTGTTTTGAGTCCTCAAGGAAGTCTCCCCACAGTTGCCGCTAATTAGTGGAAACATTAATTTAGATTATTATGTTTAAGATGACCTTTTCCCAAACTACCAAGCCACCACTGGGAAGTCGACAGCCCTGTAGTAGACATACAGTCCTACCGTCAGTGGGCCAAAACATGCTGTTATATTTCAACTGTACAGTTCTCCTTCGATATTATAATGAGTAATAGTAAACACTATATGATTATTAAAGCTCCATTCTAGTGGACCATAAGTTGAATTATATGTTTTAATAGTTATTTACGTTCCATTGTTATTATATTGGCAGATTCCACATTTAAAAGTAAAAAAATTTTAAATGTTCAAGAAATGCATTTAAAGTTTTTCATATTTAACCGTAAAAAAGTATAAAAATATTCTTTTAGTTTATGATCGACTAGAATAGCTCTTCACCTATATAATAACACTTCAATTATTACGATACGTTCATGATTATGGGCATAATCGTTGAAATACAATCCAACGTTTTTGGTGTTTTTCAATGAAGTGAAATTGCACCCTTAATATACACAAATACTCATTTCCTTACAGGTAAACTTGAGAAAATTCGCTGTAAAGTACTGTGAGAAGGTGAATCATTGAAAGGGAAACCCACCCAGGACAAACGGTCCTATGTTCTACCCTTGTAGGACAAAAGGGAGCGTGTTTATCCAGTCAGTGGCGTCTTTAATTAAGAATTTGCATGTTAACGAAGACCGCGTGATATATCTGTAATTTGTTCAGCGGCTCTAGTCTCCACTACTAATAAATTGCCTAATTTCCACGGATTTTGGCGTACTTAACAAGATTTCCACTTAAATCCACTCTGCCTTAATTGCGGTTGTAAATCTAGGTACAAGGCCGGCTTAAGATGTTCCTCAAGGTATTAGGTCTGGAATTTTCCATGTTCAACCGCCTTGCTGGGCTTGTGGGGCTGTTAATGGGGTGAGTTAACTCATCAGGGGTTTTGACATTAACGAGTACTACATAAATCCTATATAGTACATATATTTACATACATTACTATACATTTATTCGTTGTTTGTTACTAAGTTGCCGATCGAAGACGGGCGAATAAAGTAAAGTGTAACATACTGTAAATTTGTCGTATTGTTGATTGGTATTTTTTTTAATTGCCTTTTCACTTCCGCTTGTTCAGACATATCCTGTCATAGGGACTGCCAAATCATTGCATCAATATTAGCTCTGTGAATCCAATCTACGCCGTACGCTCAGAATGTTCCACGCCAGGAAACACCGAAACGTAATTCCTTCCGTACAATAGCAAATTCTCGTAAATGACCTTGATAATGATGAGTGATCGGTGAGCCCAAACCGTCAACTGCGATTATCCGAGTAGCTGGTACCAGCACAAACCTGTCGTTCGGCACTGCTGGTACCAGCACCCTGCGTCGCCGTGTTTACGGTAATTGTAATGGTATGGAAACAGCTTATGTCCGTGTTTTCCCGCTAATTGTCCAAGACATTCGAGATAACGTGCGTTTTGTATCGTAATAACTGTAATTAATAGCGGAATGGTGCTTTATTACCTAGTTGAACCTATGTATAATGTACGTTCATTCTTTACCAACGTAGTTGTAATTCAGGTGCATAAATTATTCTGGTAAACCATCGAGGGTACGGATAACATGGCTCCTTCAACACTGATAGATCGAGCTTCCAGTAACAAACTGGGTGGATTATTATTTAGAAACCCCGCATGAAAGAAATAGCCTCTTCGTTAATTCTTAATCTGTAATTATAAAAGCCAAATACAACTAACTTTTTGATCACAGTTTCTAAAAAACTTAAAGCTTTGGATAATGATATTCTGCACAACCTCTCGATGCGTTCTAAGAAAGGATTTTCAAAAATTTTCTCTCAAAGAGCTAAAACAAGTTATATAACAAACATCCCGATGCCGACCAATCACAGGCTTTGTTACTATACGAATGAGAGAGCTTAGGGCGGTGCAACTTGACTCAAGGGGTTGTCTTTGAACAACGTAAGCGTGCAATGTTAAGAAAAATAAAATTACAAGAGTGGCGTCACGTTAGCGTTGTGAGTGACCGGTTTTGGCAGGCAAGGCTAGCAGGGGTATCCCTTACTTAATGTAGAAAAGACAAATTAGTGAAATGTACAAATTTCTGTACGAAATAAATTGATGCAAACATAGTTGGGTTACAGCGTAGTACTGTAATCCAGTTACTTGGGAGCTAAGTGCTGATGAGATTGTAGGCGATAGGCTTCTACACCACTCAATGCTCACCATCGAAGTGGAAACTACCAGTCTGGGTCCTCTTCCATAATGGAAAATGGTCATGATTCGAATGTTGTCTAGAGAAGAGAACTGAGTGTCAGGCTTGTCAGTTAGACGAACATCAGACAAATACTACGTGGCTCGAATTCCACGCCAATCTGTAGTTCCTTTAGATACCCTGGCCATTGGTAAATGGCACTCTAAGGAACAGTTGACCTTAGTAGCAACGACTCTACTCGTTAATAGACACTTATCACACTTATTCGTCTCTTATATTCGTCCAAACCTTGACGATCGGTTTTTATCGATGACAATTAAATTCGAGTATATAAACATATACTATCAATAAAAATATTCAGTTTTCTGTAAACAACAGAGCGATTAGTTGACATAGGGTCAATGACTCATTATCGACCTGGCTTCCCAATACATACAGTATAAATGATTATTTGCTTATTTCCGACAGCATATAATTTTTTTTTGTCCATAATATCAGATTATTTAAAACAAAACACAATTTGGTTTTGCTCGTTTTAGTTGAAAAGCAGCAACATCTTGCCATGATTTGTTTTTGATTTTAACATTTATGGTAAGTAGAATTAAGGTTTTATGGAATATATATTTTTTTACTTTATGTAGCCTATTGGAGTTTTATTGTTTTGATAGGGTACATTGTTTGTTTATCCTTGTTCAGCTAGTTTGTCAGCTGATTTCTTTTATTTTATGTTACAATGTGAAGGAACACATTGGAAAACAATATTCCGCTTATTTAAATAATCAATAACTTTCCTGTATTGTATTAGTTCAAAATTCTTATCACTACACATTTCTTTAATTACTGATTTAGTCACAGAATGAGGCAATGCTTTAAGATTGTAAATATTTATGAAATAATTTATTTAGAACATAAAAGACAGTTTTATATGAGTCAAGTATTTGATACTTTGAAAATAGTTCAGATAAATCTCCATTACCTACCGGAGATGCTTAAGTGGTGCCTTAGCGTAAAACATTTTTTTTTTAGTCAACATGCTGGCAGTTTGATCTTTCTTTTAAATTGTTTTAATGTTCCAACATTTCATTACCGTATGTTTATTAAGTTTTTAAAAACCTCTTAGGAATATTTTCAGAACAAAATATAACAAAATATTTTCAATAGATACACTTAAACGTTTAAAAGAAAACCAACGTGTATTTGTATATTTCAAAGCGAAAACTAATCAAAGTGTATCCCACCGTCGCTCAAACTGAGCCCTTCCGATGGTGGAATACAATACACCAACTCAAAGGGGAAGAATGAAAAAACTATGAAAATACTGTTTATTGCAGAAAAGAAATAATTTAAATATAAAAGATTAAGAAAAAAAATTGCTACAAAAAATATTTAGCAAAACAATTTAGTCCTCATATGTTTAAATGAAGGCCAGACATTATATAAAAAAAGTTGACAGTCTAGCACTCAAAACAATACAACCTTATAAAATTTACAAAGCAGGTACAAAAAAATAAATAATAAATGTCAAGAAGATTTTGACAAATAATATTAAAAATAAACATAGCTTTCATAATCAACCTTAAAATAAATAATAATAATACAATTATCTATAGATCTAAAAAAATAAAAAAAACAAACAGGTGATGAATCAGAAAAATATGTCAGGGGGCCTCGGAGATAAAATTTAGAGGTTATCCAATTTTAAAAAGAAAATAAACATTTAAAAAAACATTAAATTCTGCTGGTAGTCATAAATTTATCAATCATAAATTTATTGAAAAATCACAAAAGTTTCTTGAAACTAAATAATTAAATGTTTGTATTCATAACTTTTCTTTAAGTACTATCGTTGCAGTAACACAACTGTTATACTTCATGTTAGAATCGTGTCACCCCTAACAGATGCGCAACCAAGGGGTGTGTTAAACTGCACCTGCTTAGCATTTAACAGCGGCCGTATATTACCAGTTGGAGCCAATATTTTCGTAGATGACCCGAGGTGGAAGGTGAAGCAGATGACTTATTCATATCTGGGCAGAGCTGCAGTGAGACATCAGGCGTTATCGTATATGTACTACCTACTTGCATATGTAACAGTGGCGCCACTACAGCGGCACAAAATGTCGTATTGTCCCACCTCGGTTCACCGTATTATCTATGCTAATGTCCAGCTGATCCATCATTGTCGGCGTCACGTCCACTATTGGCACACCTGCCTGGTACTACACGATTTCCGAATTGTCGAATTTGTCTCGGTAAAAGCGCGCCGACACGAGTTTGAATGGAATCGATATGAATTGATTATCTCCTTGGTGATATGAAACATTCTAAAATATTGACTTTGAACTAAATATAGAAACTTTAATTACTAAACAACAGTACAACAAAACAACGAGTAACAAAATTTGTAACAACCTTATATAAAAGTACCTGTAAATACCAGGATTCTTATCTATAACAATGTTGATGTATCTTTTATGTTGCACTGAAATCCAACTGTAATTTTTATAGCCTCTCAGTATATGTTACCTAAATCAGTTTATTAGTAATAATATATCTACGGAACACATAAATGAGGTATAAATAACTTAATTGTTTGTTCAAGGAAAAGAATGCTTGATTTATTTAAGAATTGAATTCCAATACATTAATTTGTTAGACAATTTTCATAACGCTTTTTCTTTTTTCTTTGCTACGAGTATTCAGACTGTTATTCTTTTAACTAGAAATCACTATACTTACTAGGAACAGTGTTCATAGACATGGCGAGAGAGCCTAAAGTAGTTGCTTTCGTAAAGCCGGTGAGTGTTGTTAGAAAACAACTCCAGGAGTGTTGTTAGAAAATAGGCTAAATGACCAATGTGTTCGTAGTGAGGATGAGTTGGCCGATAGTACGGTAGTCGTGTCCGTAGAGAGTGTGAGTGAGACTCCAGGAGTCGTATTCTATTGAGGCTGAGTTTGGCTACAGGAGTCATGTTTGTAGAGAAGGTGAGTGGATTTTCAGGAGTGCATTCGAACAAAAGGTGAATGGGTCTTCTGGAGTCGTGTTCGTAGAGAAGGTGAGTGGCTCTTCAGGAGTGCGTTCGTACAGAAGGTGAATGGGTCTTCTGGAGTACGTTCGTACAGAAGGTGAATGGGTCTTCTGAAGTCGTGTTCGCAGAGAAGGTGAGTGAGTCTTCTGGAGTCGTGTTCGTACAGAAGGTGAGTGGGTCTTCTGGAGTTGTGTTCGTACAGAAGGTGAGTGGGTCTTCAGGAGTGTGTTCGTACAGAAGGTGAATGGGTCTTCTGGAGTCGTGTTCGTAGAGAAGGTGAGTGGGTCTTCTGGAGTCGTGTTCGTAGAGAAGGTGAGTGGGTCTTCAGGAGTGTGTTCGTACAGAGGTGAGTGGGTCTTCTGGAGTCGTGTTCGTAGAGAAGGTGAGTGGGTCTTCAGGAGTGAGTTCGTACAGAAGGTGAATGGGTCTTCTGGAGTCGTGTTCGTAGAGAAGGTGAGTGGGTCTTCTGGAGTCGTGTTCGTAGAGAAGGTGAGTGGGTCTTCAGGAGTGTGTTCGTACAGAGGTGAGTGGGTCTTCTGGAGTCGTGTTCGTAGAGAAGGTGAGTGGGTCTTCAGGAGTGCGTTCGTACAGAAGGTGAGTGGGTCTTCAGGAGTGTGTTCGTACAGAAGGTGAGTGGGTCTTCTGGAGTCGTGTTCGTAGAGAAGGAGAGTGGGTCTTCAGGAGTGCGTTCGTACAGAAGGTGAATGGGTCTTCTGGAGTCGTGTTCGTAGAGAAGGTGAGTGGGACTTCAGTTCGTCGTTTTAGTGGAAAGGGTAGATTGGAGACCATGAGTTGCATTCCTGGGGATCCTGGGGTTGTGTGCTACCTTCATATTAGGGTGAGTGAGCCTACTGAAGAAATATTCATTGAGAAGGTGAGTGGGTGTCAGGAAGTAGTGTTCATAGAGGGGGTAAATTAGCTTCCAGGAACCAATTACATAGAGGGTGGGCAATCCCTCTAAAGCCATATTCATTTAAATTACGATAATCCAGTCCTAAGAATTATAAAATGGGCCTGTACCGTTTGCATAGACGTATATTAGCACACTTTTTTTATATAGCACGTATTTTTATAATAATTTTCCTAATGAAGTCATCTCCGAAAAATGACATTTACCTTAATAATCTCTTTAAAAAAAACAAGGTAATGAACTAAAACCATCCTGGGCAAAAACACCGCAAAACAACAATTTTTGTACACTTAACACTTTGACTGTTTCTTTATCTATTGCTCCTTAACGGAATGTTGCTGAGGTTGATGTTTTCCTGTCTCGGCAAGTTGGAACATTGCAATTGTAATTCTCAAGCGATAAGCGAATCCATTAAGCACGAGTGCATCAATGGACGAGTTATGCAACGTGCACAAATAGCAGCTGGCTGCCAAGAGCAGCGAAGTCAACCGTTATGAAACTCGTTCAACAAGCGCCATATCTAAATGTACCAGCATCTACTAGTTTGGTTGAATGGTAAGTCAGATGACATCAAGATACAGTGTAAGAGAGGTCCGCGTACACGCGTGTAAAGTGAATAGTGGTGTACCGGTGTAATCCAGCTACTTGGGGGGGAGTATCCCAATAGTTAGAGCCGATGAGCCTTGGACTCAGATCCCATTTTGGTTTAACGTCCGGCATGATGACATGGAATCTGTAGGGAAAAGCTGGTCCAAATTGATTGATAGTACTTTCATCAGAAATGAAGTTAAACTTTTAAAAAGTGCAAGAACATTCGGATTCCATCATTTAGACCAGGCTTTTAATACATAAATTGATGTCTGCGTTAGTAACGTGACTACTTGTCTTAGACTACGACTTAGATTCGTAGTATTTTAGGTACAGTTCAACATGTCAAACTTTCACATCTCTCAATTTGCTCTTAAATATGTTGTTTTCTTATTTATTTACTGTTGAGACGTCGATCGTCAAGATATGGGCGAATATGGATTCTAAATGAACCTGATGAGTGTAACTTTTTTAACTAAGGCCGACTAACCTCAGAAAGCGTCAACAATTGATTGCCCAATGCCAAATGAACAGCCAGTGGTTATCAGCTGATCCCTTTCAACATTTGTTTTGACTCTGGGGTCGAACTAAGAAACTTTAACCTATATATAAATCTAGGCTTTAACCAATTACGCTTCACCGAGTACCTCAAAGTCAGGTTAATATAATTCAATATTAATTACTGAAGTTCTTCGTGATAGCATCTTAATAAAATGGAGTTGGTAGTTATGAGCGGCACCATCTTCTAAAGTCATACATTTTTTTTATGGTCTTGTATTTTCGGCGATTGTCTTAAATCAATGAACACAACTATCTATAAGAACTGCAGACCGCGTTTTAAAAATCAGTCTGGGACAGAGCTTGGAAACTCTAGTACGATAAGGGGCCGGTAGATCGTGCGTAGTGTCCTTTCCTTCTAGTCAGTGTGTGAGAGAGAGAGCGCATAGTCTTTGTCGCTCTGTTGACTATCTCTGTCTCACTCAAACTGCCTTTACTCAGAGCAGAGCATTCTCTCGGCTACATATTAAACCTAAAAAAACAGAGTCCAACTTTTCGCCAGAGGTTCTGTTCTGTTCTTCTTATAGAGATGTTGTATTTATTAATTCAATTTCCATGTTGAGCTTACTGCGTGTACTTTTCTCTTTATATGATTAGGTTTAATATTTTAGTTTTTTTTTTTAACATTAAATACTTCTTGAAACATGTTAGTATGAAGAAATGTGTGTCAGAACCGACCTATTTTACAAACACTGTGGTTATTACTTGAATAATAACGTTCATCAAAGTTTTGTAACAATGTTTGTACCAATGTTCACCCCCGTAATCGTCAGTCGCACCCCGCCCATCTACCGTTGACGGTGACGAGGCATTTCCATCGTGGAGGATTTGCTCCGCTCCCTCACGCCCCGCGCGCACGACGCAATCACTCGCTCATTTTCCGCACATTTGGCGCGCGCAATGAAACCGTTTCCGCGCCATATAACGCGGTCCAATATTTGCGCAACGTACGCAGTAGTTGTGGGCCGTTATTAGTCCAATGTTTACACGCCGTGTCGAGCTTGTTGCGTGTAATTCCTGTTTTATTGCTAGTCAGGGGATCGTAATGAAGTCAATGGTGGTTGTCCGTCGAACACGAACGGAGACGTGTATTCTACATAAGAATTTATAACTGCTATCTAAATTCAAATTAAAAAATTCTTTATTGAAACAGACAATATCTTAGCGTATTCCAACCGTCATATAGGTACACAATAAAATGTGTGCTTATTAAACTATTCATCTTGTTAAGAACTAGCTATTTTTAAGTCTTATAAGTACACTACAGCTTTAAATTCTTATATACTCTAAGGTACGTAAATAAAAAGAAATTTATTGCTCTATTAGCTCATTGATTGAGTGACAAACTTCTTCCAGCAGATAATCTTTTAGTACAGTTTTAAATATCGTCGGTTTGTTTCATTTTGAATTTGTTCGGGCAATGTATGGCCTAGATTCTGTGGGAGATTTGCAGCAAGCTCAAGACAGTGAAAAGTCTGTCTGTGTGCGTTTCTCTGTCGGGTGCAATACAGATGCACGTCAGAGCTAGTTTGGACAGTATCTGACCTGCATCTGTAAAACACAAGGTCTTCAAACATGTATTTGGACGGCAGGGTTAAAATCTTTAAAGATTTTAATACATTTCTACTTGAAGATGTCCTCAATTTCTTAAAGTCCTTCTCTAAGACTTGTTAACGTAAAATAGCAATATCTGGTTGCTCAGTTTCCAAAAATATATTTAAACGATCTATTTTGTTTAGAATATACTGTATATTCCATTACGTTTGTAATTAACTTCTACTTAAGTTTAGGTCACAATTTACCTCTAACATTACAGAAAACTCTCCATTGTCATTACTATATACTAAAAATGTAAAATTTTTATTTTTTCGTCTATCAAGTTGCTTAGTTTTATTTTACCTAACTTGTTAAAGTGAAGCCCGTGAGTGGTTTAGGCTTTTGGAGGCATGTTTAAGAGGGAGAGAACTCGAACATGTTCGTATTGTAAGGCATTTATGATCAGGTAAACATTTAAGTTGGAGTGAATCAAGTCGATATTTTTAAGGTTTATTTATTCTGGTTAATGTACTTTCAAATGCTTCATGACAGAATATTTTTTTCAAATCTAACCTTTTAACTTTTATTTTAGTAAAAATAATTTAATATTCATTCAATGGTATATGATTACGTAATCTATTCAAAACATTTTCATAATTCTTCTTATCAATTTTCCAGAGTTTTAAAACTTTTAGTACAAAATTACATTGCAAAAAGAACTTTGAAATATTAAATATAATTATGTGCAATTCCATGATTAGGTATGAAAGAGGACGTATTAATATTAACCACTTTGAGTATAAATGTTATAAACAAAATAGTGATTTTAAATCCATCGATTAATCGATTGATATTTTTTGAATGCATTTTGTAACTAAACCTCTTGATAGGGGCGTAGTAATACATTGAAATAGTAGTAATTGTGGACAAAGTGGAGCGTTTAAGATAACAAAATTCATGCGTTATTTTTTGTACAAACATTACGGAAAATAAATCGTTTTTACATGTTATGAAGTACTGTATGTCTCTTATTTTAAGGAGAGACCGATCTTAACCTTACTTTGCCCATCCACATAGACTACATAAATCCGTGCAGAGAACGTGGGGGTTGAACCAGTGCAATATAAGGTGAATATTGCTGTTTAATATTTCCACCCCAAGTCCTGATGACCACAAAAAACAAGTTATTTTTAAAATGACTCAATAATTATTAAATGTCATCAAGTTATAAATATTTTGCGGTGTTGTTTACCAACTGGTCCAACGTTGAATGACAAGGCTGCTCAGCTGCGAGTCGAAAAGCTAACAGCTGATCAAGAAACAACTGACGATTGAAGCCTGTGACACGCTCTGATTTGTGTCATACAGACGTCAGCCGTGAAGAGCTTTGCTGACAGCCCGCTTGGAATTGGAGAGGCCTTATTGAGAGGTTATGACGACGGGCGGGTTATGTCAAACCGATCGTCTCCAGTAGCGTTACTTATGAAATCTATAATCTATTTATTACTATCTTTAATTTCCAGATCGGTAGAGTGACATAAATTTTGATTAGCTGCAATTGAATAACACACAAAGTTGGACTTACTTAATTATTGTTTTTAGTGCGATTTGAAAAAACTTTCCCTGATTTTCTCAGATAATTTTCAATTTTATATAAAACTAGGGGAAATCCCCGCACGCTTCGCGTGCTAACCCGGACGCTCGCTATGCTCGATACACATCGGCCTTCGGCCTCGGCATGTGATTTTGACTACAAAAAATAGTAGATTAACCGTATAAAGTAAAATCACAATATACAATTTATTTACAGTATCTCACTTACACTACTTGCGTTGCTACTTATTTATTAGAATAAAAAGTCCAATATTATTACTTTGACTGTTTCAAACATGGTCATTTCATTTATTTTTGTGTTTCACCATAATGTCAAACTTACAAATAAACATGTTTATTTATTTACAAAACAACTGTTATTAAATTACTAAAATCAACCCAATGTTATCTTTATGGAACAATCTTTTAGGTTTTTACCCCTTAGAAATATTTTATCAATATGAAAATACTTTGGTTGTCCTATTTAAGACGTAAATAAACTGTGTACAAAATGTCAGCTCTCTACCTACATGGGAAGTTGGAGAATTAGTGATGAGTGAGAGTTTTGCCTTTCAATAACTTATAGATCAATACCTGTTAGTACATAGGCTATCTAATCATCTAATCTACTCGTATTATTTTTATAATTTAAATTAAAAATTAATATTAGTGACATCATTTTGCCTTGTGTAGTTTTCCTCATCTTTATTTGTTATTATTATTATTTTTTAGGGAAAGGCCGAACCCTTGTTCAACCTTACTCTGCCCATTCCCCATAGACTATTGATCTTTGCGGGGAACTCTCGGGCAGAATAAAGGGGAGCACCAGTACAGCAAAATGTGAACAATACTGATAAAAAACTGACAGTCAAGGCCAGAAGTCGAACCTGAGCTATCTCTAACTCATGCATAAAGAAGAAATCGTTTAGAATTGATTAAAAATTTATTTCTATCCGGATATACAGGGTGTCCCGTAAGTAACCAGCCAAACTTCTGGAGGTCATTCATTGGGTTAAAACAAACAAAAAATTTCATGTGTACAAATCGTCTATCTCGCTCCATTATCCGGCTATCTGTCTGTATGTGTTTTTTACTAAAAACTTAATATCTCAAAGGTTATTTAAGATAAAACCATGAAAATTGGTATGAATGTTGATCTTTACAGTATTCATGTACTATTTAAATTTCATTTTTTTACAACATTTATTTTCAAAATGGCGGCCATTTAAAATTTTTAAAGCCAAATATCTTAATAACCTTAAATTTTACTAAAACATTGTAAGTTACAAAAAAGTTTAAAAATTTATTTCTATAAATAATTATATAAAAAGTTTTAAGATTGAACAACTATTAACTGAGAAATTACAATTTTTATTAAAATTGAAAACTAAAGTTTTCAATTTTATTAATATCAAGCATATTTTTATTTGATAAAAATTGTAATTTCTCAGTCAATAGTTGTTCAATCTTAAAACTTTTTATATAATTATTTTTAGAAATAAAATTTTAAACTTCTTTGTAACTTACAATGTTTTAGTAAAATTTAAGGTTATTAAGATATTTGGCTTTAAAAATTTTAAATAGCCGCCATTTTGAAAATGATTGTTGTAAAAAAATGAAATTTAAATAGTACATGAATACTGTAAAGATCAACATTCATACCAATTTTCATGGTTTTATCTTAAATAACCTTTGAGATATTAAGTTTTTAGTAAAAAACACATACAGACAGATAGCCGGATAATGGAGCGAGATAGACGATTTGTACACATGAAATTTTTTGTTTGTTTTAACCCAATGAATGACCTCCAGAAGTTTGGCTGGTTACTTACGGGACACCCTGTATAATACTATCCGGATATTTATTACTATCCGGATATTTAATACTGTCCGGATATTTAATACTGTCCGGATATTTAATACTACTGTATCAGGATATTTATGTGGAAATACTTAAAACCTCTACCTTTTGTATAGACCTATTTATATTTATTAAATTGATAAGGGATTTAATGTAACATACAGTGATTAAAATATTATGTAAATAGCAAATATATTAGGACTATCTACACAATATGTACTAGTAATTTAAATTTGTTTGATTAGTTATTAGTATGGAAATTCGCAAAATTGTATGCAAATAATAAAATAATATGTACTTTGTTGAATAGAAATATAGGTACTAGAATATACAGTAGTTTAAAGAAATTAAATGGCAAATAACGTTTTCTTTAGGATAACGTTTTGATTAATTCTTAAAACATTTTTCATCACCATGACCATTTTCAAATAAAGAAATGTTCCTTCATAGCCTATAGGTTTACATGTTAAATACATAATGAAATAATATAAAAGTAATATAATAATCACAAATAGTAGGAAACATTCCCTTACATTTAAATGCCTTTACTTAGTTACTCCCCCCTCCCCCCCAAATAATTTGATAAAAATTAAGTTTGTCCATATAAATTGATTCTTTCGACAACTCTGTCAAACAAACAGTAATTGGCTTTGAGAAAACCAAGGGAACGTCGGGTAATAATGTTAAATCCAAAGAGAAAGCTTTATTTAATAGCTTAATCCAAAAGAAATCAGAAGAAGTAAGTAATTACTGGAGACAAGAAGCGCGCTCAGAAGGACGAAAAAGAACTTTCCCGGTGATCAACATTAAACAAATTAGAGGATTGCTCTGTTCAACTTAGCGAATAAGTTCTCTTTAAAACTCGGACCAATTCAAAAGAAACTGAAAGAATTGAAAATGAGCCCAATTACGTTCCGATGAAAAGCCCAAAGCCCGCTTGTACAAAAAGCCCTAATCTTTGCAAGAGCCTAATGGCAATCAGAGAGAGCACGGAAGAGGAGGGTCGGAGACTTAGTTTTTTGGACGTTTTTCAAAAACAAAGGGACGTTTTGGCTTCGTGTCCTGGCGTCAAACAATCCCTCTTTTTATAGTTCAATAAAAAGCAGAACGAAGCCTTAATTAGGGTAGCTCATTAGGGGTAGGTTGGTGCCAAAGTGGCCGGGTTCATTGAAGGGGTACATCGTGATAAAAGGGTCCACAATGGTCCCTCTGCCGTTAACATATCATCCATCTGCTTCTAGCAAAATACTGATTACCACTGATGTAAAACGTGTGATTCTTAATCTTTACTAAGAGAGATAGGAAGTAGTATATGTCCAGGCATTTCTTCAAGTTGTAAGTTGTTTTTATACAATAGAATACAATATTTTAAGTAATTATATAAAACAGAAACCGAGTCGATTTTTTGTAGCACATTTTTTCCATAGGAGATATATAACAATGAAAAAAAATATTCTCAGCGTAAAAGCCCGGAAAATTACGAAAAAGAGGGGAAATCATTTTTTTCTTTTTTTCATAAGAATTGTGTTTCGGGTACTCAAATTGTGTAGAATTTTGTCCTGATTACAAATATGGCAAGATCGCAAACCCCTTGCCATATTCGTGATCATAATAATGATTCCACACAAAAGCAGCCTACTTACAAAAAAAAAAAAAAAAAAAAAAAAAATATACGTTTTACCTTACTTTCGTAATTTTTCTGGCTTTTGCGTTGAAAAAGAAACTATCATATTTCTGTTTCATAGTTATTTATTTACTATGAAAAGACAGACAAAAAAACAAACAAACAAAGCCCCTGTTCAATATGAATACCAAATTGCAATAGTATTTAATTATTCTAAAACCAAACAGCAAATCTTTGAATGGAAATGAAGACTTTCTTAGTAAACTCGCTTTTTTCTTAAATTTTATAGTCATTTGAAGAGCCACACAGTGGCTACTCTTTTTTCCACTCAGTAAATTCTAAAAGTTAAATTGAACTTTAGATGAACCGAGTAAAACTTGTTGTCATTTATTACTTATATTGCCAGCATCTGTTTGAAAAAAGTGAGCCAAGCGTCTGTCCGGCGTGAGGGCTCAGCGGCTTTGATTTTGGAATGCAAAGGGCGAGTTCCGAGGTTCGAATCTCCAACTGAGCTAACAGCCGGTACTTCGCTCGTAAAATTCACGCACAGGCCTGCAGGCCCATGTGAACTGGCGAGTGGAATTAAAAAAATAATAATAAGAACATGGAAACAAAATACACACGCATACTGGTATGATTTGACAACCGACAATCATCATAGGGTGAATTCAGGTAATCTCGTGATAAAATTGTAAAAACCATTCTAAGATAAACATGAATTAAGTATTTTTTTGTTTTGATTGTTACTATTGTATTTAGTATGTTTTCGAGTATCTTAAGGTAAAGTTATGTAGCTATAATTACAGTAATAATTAAAATAAAATATAATTTTTATAACAATGTATGGTTAAAGTAATCTCGTGATAGTTCAGGTAATCTCGTGATAGCATTGAGATATACCCGTGATTTCACGGGATTGTCAACACTAAGGTAATCGCGTGGTATTGGTAGCCTTGTACTATCACGTTATTACCTGTATAGATTTGTAAGTAGTTTCTCAAGCTTTGAAATAAATATTTAGCTAAGGATAAAAGGAAAAGGATAAAACTCGAGTAGTGCTTCTCCCTCTTAGTCTGATCATCATTGGCTGCCACCACACCTTTCTTCTTTATAGGAGCTATACTGAAAGAAATATACGTATTATATTTTTTGAATTTTTAAAATGTTTATTGATAAACTAACATTTATAAGGTAATTCATAAATATAACCTTACGTTACAATAATAAGCGTATAAAATGTATTCAAAATTTTCAGTTTTCCATTTATAATTAATAGGTTTGAATAGTTCATTTGGAGTTAAGATTTGAAAAGAAAAACAAAAACAAACATAAGCTAGAACTATTTCTATATAGGAGTTTTACCTATTTATATACTTAGTTTCAGCATAAAACCTTGATAAATGCATTAACTACATAATTAAAATGACTTACCTGCGATATATGTGAGAAAAACTGCTTAAAATCCAGGATAAAAACTTTGAAAATTCGCAAAACAATTACTAGAATAGCTACAATCCGCCACGCGGTCTCAAACTGATCTGTGAATTGCCCTGCGTCTAGTGGCGGTTGGAACTCTACCTTACGTGGTAAACCCGTGACAAGCCACAGAAAAGCTATCACGAGTTTACCAGTTACACGAAATTACCTGAATTCACCACAGAGAATAAAGAAACAGAGGTCGCGTCCAATAGTGCACTGGCTGTGTGTCGAGTAGGTATTTCTCCCTTTATCCCCCCAAATCCTCAAGGATAAACGTAGTAATTATCACTCTAGATGTATAAAGATATAGATTAGTTGTGATCTATTTATAACTGCTACTGCAGCAATAATAAAGCGACCTCTGTTTCTTTCTTCTCTGAGCTGATACTCGGATCTTACTTCAGGAGAACGTCCACCCAGGTTATCATCGACTCGCCAACTCCAAGCTTGTCCATTACTGGCCACGTAGATGGTGACCATTGAGCGAGTCACTTGTAACAGTCTAAAACACTTGGCCTCCAAGAGGCAAATTACAACACTTCGCTAATCGACTTTAATCAACGAGGCCTATAATATAGCCTACTTATTGATTATTTCAAAGGAAATTTTTACATTTAGATACAAAATTGCCCCATATATTATGAATGTTGATAAGTTTCTGAAACTGAACAGAGCCAAATGTTGTAGGTATTTTTGGAAAATAAAAATACAAATTTTAACTCTCTTATGTCCTTTAAGAAACACCCACCAAAATCAAATTTGACTGATATTCAATATTATAGGCTCTATATTATTAAAAAAACTAGAGGACAACTCGGCCTTCGGCTTCGGCAAGTAACTTTTGACAAAAAATATTAGTAGTCAAACTGCATTTAGTAAAGTCATAATATGTAATGTAACTTCCAGTAGCTCACTATTTAAGAACTAAAGAAACACTGTACATCATTTCAACTCTCTACCTACATGGGAAGTTAGTGGAGAATTAGTGCTGACTGATGAGTGAGTAAGGGCTTTCCCTCTTTTATATATATGTAAAGGCAGAATTGTATCTAATTATATAATACAAACAAAGTTAACCTACTAAAACGTCATAATTCGAACAAAATACACAGTGTGTCGATCAGTTAATTAATTACACATTCATATAATATACTCATTGTTCACACAGGAACGTACACAACTTCCGATTTATCAATTCGGTTTACAAATATCCATCACTGGCCGTTCGGGATCCCGATAAAGTTTTCATTTGCGCTTGTACTCTGTTAATAAACAACAAATTGAGAGATAAACAAATCTGTTATTAGATGGGTCGGAATCAATTTATTTATGTAAACACTGGCCTTTGAAAATCTCAAACAACATGACAGTTTTCTATTTGAACTGCTGCTAAAAATGTATGAACACCCTCGTTGCTAAATAATGTTTGATTTGTTTTTGGACAGCTTTAATTTGAATCACACTGTTTGCTTTTTCTTCGTTGACATAATATAACAAATGTTGAAAGGGTGTTTTTTTTTAATTATGTTAATTAAATGTCATAGAACGAGTTTCCCTCCAGAAAAATTTTATTTTTTATACAGTTTTATAAACGTGCAATGTTACATTAATAATGTTTTCAGATTTACAAAATATACTAATCCATATTATTGTTTTCAGATTTTTCATAACTCAGGAGTGAAAGGATCAGCAGCTCGACTGTAGGAAATAAATTCACGTAAAAAAAAAGTTAAAGGAGATGCTTCTATTGTTGGGAAGTGTAGAAGTACAGAGAGAAGATTTAAAATCAATTGATAAATATAATGTATTACTGAAAGTATGAAATATATGTTGGTTGTGTTTTATAAGCCAAATAAAAAGGCGTTTTCATTTGTTACGTTGACATCCTTGTTTTCTTGTTTCCAGTTTTTGTTAATAAAAGAATAAAATAATTTGTTTGTTATTATCTTTCAGATAATTTTCCCAATAAAACTCCCTCAGCAGTCTTAAGTAAAATAAAAGAGAGTTAAAAACTGTTGGGATGTACAATCGTTGCTTTATAACCTCTGTGTAACCTTTGTACCTTATCTTAAGACAGATGCAGCTATCTAGAAGTTTATGTTCAAAGTATGCTGAATTTTTATTAGGTATATCTAAAAGTGTTGCACTTTTACTTTTCTAACAAATAATTAAGTACAAATAAAGAATTGAGAAAGTTCTACATATTTGACTTATGGGGTTTTAAGCTTGTTACATTTGTTTAAATGTACTGTAAGTATTCAAGTTTTCAATGATTATCAATTCCTAATTAATGATTCAAGAATGATATGTCTTTTTTAGGATTTACTACAATTCTTAAGTTTATATATAAAATATCTCAAAATTCATAAGATTGTACCTAAACTATGCAATTAAAATTTATATATAACAGCAATAATAGATAAATACTCAACATTTGTTCAATTTAACACACATCAGGAATAAATCCGTCAAAACAACTAAAATAGGCCTACTCGTATATCAGAAGTAAAAAGTAAACAAATGATACGAAATCAAACACAACAATGGCATTTCGAAAAAAAGAACAGCAAAACAAAATAATCGACTAGTGAAATAGAAATAGTAAAATCTAACTTGTTTTCAACCATCGATTAGTCATAATCAATTTCACCTATTAAAGATATTAATGATTGACTGGACAATATGTAAACTAATGTTATAGGACGTTACTGAAATCAATCATGCCTTGAATTAAAAAATGCTATCGCAAGGATTTAAATTCATTGTAAATGAATGAAATAAAAATATATCTTTATTGCTGTAATTATATGTGATTATATTATTTATTTTATTAAAATTATGTCATAAGTAAGATACCGTCAATAACAGCGTTGTCTGCAAAGTGTTAAATAAAATAAAATCTTACATTTTTTAAAATCTCTACTTGCTAAGGCCTGCAGGCCTGTGCGTTAACTTTATCATCGAGTGAAGTACTGACCGTTAAGTCAGTTCGGGATTCGAACTTTGGATCATCCCTTGGCAGTCCGAAGCCTGAGCCACGAAGCCGGCAGTGGTAAAATCCACTCGTTCTTTCTTCTATGTTAGTCCAGAATCGTTCTATGCCTAGAAATCTGAGAGTTTCATGTTTATGATTGAACATTATTTTAATGAACAACGTCCATAATAATCATGCATATGAACTTTTATAGATTAAGGGTTTGATAACAGTTCGATATGAAATATTTTTAAAGAGTTTTATTGAAGTAGGGCAAGAACTTATTAAAATTGTAGGCCTATATAGTAGATTTTTAAATTTTATTCATAAAGATCCATGTAAATTTATATCGAGAAACCATTATTCACTCCTAACTTTTTTCTTGAGATGAAACTTTAGAAGGGGTGCGTGGTGACTAGTACGTACTGTCTCTATGTATGTCTAAAAAAACTGGATTATGCGATATATTATCCCTATATGTAACTAAGAAAAACAATTACAAACTTTCAAAATTTAAAAGTTATTTATATGAAAGCATTATATGAAAAAATAGCAAAAACATAATTTGAGTTCTAGTTACGCCTATTTATATTTGTAGTTTTTCATTATATAATGCTAGAGTATAAGCAGGAATCAAACTGGTAATTTTTATCAACATTAACAAACACAAAACATATTTTTGTTCATACTAATTATTAATTTATTTTGAAACTGCCGCTTGCATAAAAATACAAATTGAAAATCAAATTATGTTTAATTATTAAATATTTGCTGGTGTACATTACATTATGGAAGAATATTACCAGGAACCAAACTGGTAAGTTTTATATAAATATCCTAAATTACGTTAAGATATATTTTCTCACACGTGTTGCTATTTATATAATAGGTATTATACATTTCTAAGCTTAAGATCATAAAAAATTACAGCAAAAACTCAAGGTGAAGTTAATTAGGCCTATTTAGGAAATGTATTAGTTTTCATCAACAAAAATTTATAACGTCAAAAAAAATAAAATGTAGTAATTTTTTAAAAAACAAATCGTTAGGAGCAATGGACTTACGTATATCAAAGTCGGCGTTTTCGGGTCACGACGTTAAAAACAACCCTGTGAGTGATGTTGGTTGAAAAATCGCCGGTGGTCATTAGCGTATCGGGTGAAGGGTGGCTGTATTAATATCCAACCGCCCTTATATTATCGGCCGCTGGGGCAGCAAGGATCGCAGGACATCGATCATCGGCGCCCTTCAGCATCACTCCTTGACGACTATCAGCATACCGCAGACAGAGATAACTCGTTTTAAAAACATATATATAAAAAAAACCAACAACAAGAAAGACAGTTATAAAGTTAAGCTGAATTAAAAAAGTCCTTAAAGAAAACGACAAAAATCGTTATGAAATTCAACAATAATACGATAAATTAAAAAACTTTAATGAAAAGGACAAAAATTATTGTTAAGTTTAGCTAAAATACGATAAGTAAAAAAAAATCTAAGAAGAGAAATACAAAAATGTTTTTGAAATTTAACTGAACTAAGAGAAATTAAAAATCCATCAAGAAAACTGGTATTATGCAGTTTCTTGCAACCTAACAACATTTGAAAAAAATCTGCCTGAAATGGTTCAAGAATAGGCTACATTTTCATGAGATATGCTTTTTATTTCACCTATTTTACCGAGAAATTAAAAAAAAAAGCATTGTCATAACTTTTAGTATTTTTGGCATATTTGCGTTAATGTAAATGATATTTTAATAAATTTTTTTTAATTTAATGTGTGTCTTTGCCCTGAATACGAATTTAATAACTATTTTGGTCTATAACAATTATTTCTTGAATTATAATTGAAAAACTACAATTATGTTTAGTTTTAGCCAAGTAAAAAGTGTATTTTTCGCGCCGATATATGTTAAATGAAAAAGTGGTATAAAATAATGATTTTTATAAAAGTTGTTTTTCACAATCAGATAAAAAATTAGTTTTCGATTTTTCGGTTAAACATTAATTTTCATCGGTTGAAATCGACCTCTTCAAGAGATTTAAACTTATATTTCACCACTTTTTTAACAAGAATTCATATTTTCAGAGGTGGCAAGAAAGTGCATAGTTACCAAGAAAACAATAAAAAAAGATACCGTATGAGTTCAGCTATCTTTACTGATTGAACATTGAACACTGAAAATAACAACAAATATTGTTATGAAGTTCAACGTCCAAACTTCTTATGAACAAATAAGATTATGAACGTTTAAGTTTAAACGACCAAAATATATTGTGAACATGAGGATAGTGTCATAAAAACGGGTTAGTTAATGTATCTTTAAAACATTAATGAATATCATTTTTCCGCCCAAGACACAGCCATCGTGATTGGAGTGCACTTTAAGCAATTACGGGTAACATGTTTATAATTAACATAACGTAAAGCGATTAATTAAAGCAATTAAATAATAATACGTAAATTAAACATAGTAAATCTAAATGGTAAATATGAACAAAATAAAAATATACAAAAATCACAACCTACGTGAATACTTAAAATAATATACTGTACATAAATAAATATAACAATAGGTAAACTTACATATAACTTCGATATAAATTATATAAATATAATTAAAGTACATAACAGAAAAACATATCGGGATAAACAAAGTTGACGTTTAATTAATAGACAACTTAGTTAAAGTGAGATTGATGTGAGTGTGGATATGGTGATAAATAGAAGTGGGTCTGGTGAGTGAAGTATGGTTGAATGTAGGTGTAAGCTAAATAAGGTGAGAGTAGTTGAGGTGATTGTAGATGAGTTTAGCGTGGTTGAGGTGATTGTAGATGAGTTTAACGTGGTTGAGGTGATTGTAGATGAGTTTAACGTGATTGAGGTGATTGTAGATGAGTTTACCGTGGTTGAGGTGATTGTAGATGAGTTTAGCGTGGTTGAGGCGATTGCGTAAGAGATGTATGTGAATGAATTGAGTGTGGATGACGTGATTATGGATGAGTTGAGTGAGAATGAGGGTAGTGTGGATGAGGTGAGTGGCGGTGAGGTGATTGCGAATGAGTGTGGATGACTGTGTTGCAGATGAGGTGCGAGTGGATGCTGTGAGTAAGGATGAGGTTAGTGTGTAGGAGATGACTGTAAATGAGTTAAGTGTGGATGAGGTGTGTGTGAATTTGGTGGGTGTGGATGAGGTGCTTGTCAATGAGTTGTGTTGATGAGTATGGTTGAGTTGAGTGTGGATAAGGTGAGTGAAGATGGGGTGAAAATACTGTTCAGTAGATTCAAATTCATTGAGCCTATGTTGAGTGTGGCTGAGCAAATTTATTCCTGATTACAACTAAAGCAGAATTTTTCGTAATAGTTCATAACTATTTATTATTATAAGATATAAAAACGTCTTGTCTAAGAGCTGGTTAGGTTGCAACATAATAGTAATTTCTGTTAACAGCGTTTTATTGCATAAAAAAAAAATAATAATCTTATCAAAACGTTTTGTCACTCAATAAGTTCGCTGCGTTCACGGTGAACTAAATAAATTGTACATTTAACTATTAACAACTGACTAACGTTATAAACTCCGGACTATTATTGTTGCATCATAAAGCGCTGTACCAGAAGTCAGGGAAGAGAGTTGACAATAAGGTCTATCACTGGAGGAAACGTCGATTATCCAGCCCTCCAGATAAATGGGTTCCGTGATAGTAGTGTATGAGACTGGAGCTTCGTGGTTAGAGGGAACAGTGTATCAATCAGGACTTCCGTGGTCTCCATGGCGACCGGCACGCCACGCGCCTAGCGACATCTATCAGTGGGGGGCAACAATGCTTGTCAAAACAAGATCCCGCGCCCCCGCCCAGCTCGTCTTCCTTTCATGAAAATATAAGAATATTTCTCTGGAGGCGTCGAACGTGAACGCCCGTGGAGATAAGGGGAGGAAAAAAGCAATAAAACTGACAGTGCCACAACACAATAAATATTGGCGCCGCACTTAGGGATGATGGTGGCAAATTAACGGAACGACCCACGCTTTTGATTAAGAGTCAGAACACGCGCTGTCCTGGCAACAACCCTTGGTGACACGTCGATGTACTGGGGTGTTACAATAAGCAGAAATAGTTGAAGATATCAGCCGTACATGTTTAGAAGTCTAGGCGACATCAACAACAGATATCGATGTACTGGGTTGTTATTGTGAACAGAAATAGTTGAAGAGATCAGCTACTGTAGCCTACACATTCTCAAGCCACCTTAACATAAGAAATGTGTACCAACGTATATGGGAATTGTGATCACCATTACTTGAACATATAAACCAGACACTAAACAACATGTTATTTCAACAACATCTTTTGTTAACGTATGGTTTACTTTTAGCGGAAAAATTGTTTTTATCGGAAGGCTCCTACGGAAGGTTATAAGGTGACTGAATCCTATAGTTTGAAGACATTATTTGTTTGCTGTTTACATAATAAAATAGATAATAAAGTACGAAAAAGGACATTGTTATATACTATTATGTTCCAACAAGGTCTTAAATAATAAGTCAATCACACTTTATGGATACTGACTGACTTAGATACACACTAGCTAAATTACACAATTATTCACAAACATAAATTAAAACACATATTTTATCACTTAAAATTAAACCATTCATATAAGTAAAAATAAGTAATGTCACTTTTTTCAATAATATACAATAATAATACCTACAAGTTCGTGTTTGTTTAATATCTCATTGTTCGTGAACATCACTTTTAAATGTCTCGTATACAATTTTTTTAAAGTAATATGTTTAACAACACTCATAACATGGGGGGTATGGGTATCAGGGAGTGGTGGTACCTTTCGAGCCGTTCCGACCACACCTTGCATGCGGGGTGGGTTCGGCAGACTGGTCCACACCTGGTATCAACTCTCACTTGTTAGCTGCGTAGAGCTACCCTCTGCCACTGGGTGTTGGTCCACCTACAGAACCAAGTGAGGGGGGCCCTAGACTAAGGTGTTAAGCGACCCGTGCCGAAAGTCTCGTGGTACTGGGGGCCTAATATTCAGTACCATTAACGGAGCCTTCTGGGAGCTAGGGGGCACCTAGTCGCAACTACCCCTTACCTCCCTAAACGAGTCACTGTGGAGGTGGACTGCAGCAACCTGGTACTCGTGGGAATTGTATAGGGTTTGACGCTAATGCAATTGATTTGTTGACAGGTGGGGTAACTCCCGAAGGACCGCTTATGGACAACCTCAGCTTGTCCTCTCCGGCGCCAGCCCTGCCTTCAGGAGAGGAGGATGCGCTGCTTCAGTCTAAAGATGAGAGTTGTCAGGGTAATCTCCAGAAGATAGATATGGGTGGTCCACCTAAGAAGAGGATTCCCTGAAGTCAACTCCAAAGACTTTAGAAGGAGGAGGCTCTTGCCAGAGGCGAGGAATCCTTTTGAAGTCGACAAGCCTGGGAGGTGAAGCACTGTGCGAGGAACAAGCCGTCATGTACGTCTGGCCAAGATGACAAGGTGGCCTCCTTGCGGATAGCTACCCCCAAAACCAGCCAACAGGCTTCGTCCTCTGTCGCCTCCAAAGGTCCCGTTTTGAAGAGGTCGCTTTCGCAACTGTTACCGGAGGAGCTTGGAGGTGAGAAGAAGAGGGCTAAGCAGCAAGGAAAGTCCTTTGCTGAGAAGTTTTCGGTAGAGAAGCTTGCCGTTGTCAGGCAAGAGCACCCCGAACAGCTTCTGACGGAGGACCAGGCGGCCTCTGTTAAAAG
Source organism: Stictocephala bisonia (assembly GCA_035578905.1). Lineage (NCBI taxonomy): Eukaryota > Metazoa > Arthropoda > Insecta > Hemiptera > Membracidae > Stictocephala > Stictocephala bisonia. The sequence continues at coordinate 4,371,195 of JAQJVL010000030.1, read as the reverse complement.
ACAGCTAACGTTACGTGCTCTCAAGGGAGCAAACGTTAACGTCATAAGTTGCCATGTTGAGGCTGGAGCGGTCGTTGTTGGTTGCGCCAATGCTATGACCAGGGAATGGCTTGAAACCAGGTCTCAGATATGAGCCTTTTTGAAGGTGTACAACTGAGGCTTGGACTGGCCAAGAACCTAGTTAAGTTGGTGAGGCTGACCACGTTCGTTCCAGTAACAACTTGTGCTGTTACTAAAGCTGAGGTCCTTTTGGGCCTGAAGAAGCAAAACTAGCTGAACAATGATCACTGGGTGGTTTTTAGGAGCACTAAAAGCCCCTATAGCCTATTCCTAGGGATCATGGTTGATGAGGAGTCCCTTAGGAGACTGAATGCCCTCTCGATTCGGCCCTTTCTGGTGCTGGAGAGGATAACATTCAAGCCAAAGGGCCCCTACAGATGTAATAGCTGTGCTACAGATTAACCGTCATCACTCCAGAGCAGCCACAGCCACGTTCTGCCAGAAGATTCTATCTGACGAAGTAAGAGTGGCCCTGATTCAGGAGCCATGGATCGTTGGAGGGAGAGTGATGAGGCTCGGCACTGCTAAAGGTAAGTTGGTGTATGATGTTAGCTGCAATAATCCTAGGACTGGTACCTTCATCAGAAGGGACATCAAATTCCTGACCGGTGTTTGTTCCAGGGACACTGCTGTACCTGAGGTATACCTGCCAACAAGTGACGGTGACGTCATACCTACCTTACGACTCAAGGGAGCTACTTGAGCCTTGGGGATAACCGTCCGAAGACTGCACAATGTCTGCAAACGTGAGGGCAATTGGGATATGTACTCGAAGGCCCTCGGTGACTACAACAGAGCAATTCGCAAAGCTAAGAGAGACTCGTGGTGGAACGTTTGCAGGGACATTGACAGTGTCCCAGAATGCTCTAAGATCCACAAGTTCTTGGCTCGTAATCCCATTAACGCTGTTGGGACAGTCTGCAAAGAAGACGGCTCCCAAACAGTCAGCCCCTCAAGAAACACTTGAGGGTTTACTCAATACTCACTTTCCTGGCTCTTCTCAGATTACACCAGCTACCCAGAACGACCCTGTGGAATGGGGGAGGGATCTTGGTCTCCCGGGCCTCACAGGAGGACTGGCGCTGTGCTAGACCTGTCTTTACATGCCAGGGAGTACAATGGGCATTGAAGTATTTCCAAGCATGGGAGTTCTCCAGGGTGATTTTCGTCCCGAAGCTTGAGAAACCCTCCTACGATACAGCAAAGGCTTCCCGCCCAATAAGTCGTTCGTCTTTTCTCCTAAAGACCATGGAGAAGTTTCTGGACAGGCAAGCATGTTAGAGCTGAGGTAGCAAGTAATCAACCTATGCACCCCAACCAACATGCCTACCAACCTGGCAGATCCTGTGAGACTACTTTACACGCATTAGCCGCAGGATCGAACAGGTGATTTCCCTTAAACGGTGATCTATACCAACGGTTTCCCGTTTTTTTTTTTTTTTCTAAACAAATTGTCAAAATTGGTTATAACACTAATTAACAACTAATTATAATTTTGATTTAATTTTAAAATTACAACACTAATGATATATCAATAATACAACAAAAATACATGTATTACATTAAACTGCAATATTAAAGAGATCATGTTAACATTATTATTTATAGAAAAATCTTATACCTGGCTTTGTATGAATTAAAACACTTCTTTTTTGAAGATTTATATTGTTGTATCAAATATGTGATTTTCCGAATCAATGTCGTTGCCTTCTCTCAGGAGTCGCGGGATGCAGCTGTAGTAAGCGTAGATAGACTTATTTTTGCGAAAATATCAGACAGTCTTGTTCCTCTGGGTAGATGTAATTCAATCAATGACAGAAGTTCTGAGCAATCGAGTTGTCCGATGATCAGCTTGTATATGAAAATTAGATCTGACACTGTTCTCCTTTATTCCAATGAAGATAGTCCGAATCTTTGCATCAGTTCTTTGATCGGGACCTTTAAGTATCGGTAGCCATATCGCATGCCAACTAATCGTATTACTATGGTTTGTATTTTGTAATGGAGTCAGTATAGAGAGAGTAATTAGGAGACCAGTCCACAGAGGCATATTCTAGGACAGGTCTTACAAGTGTCTTGCATAGTGTCAGGATAGTAAAAGTGAACTAAAAATCTCTAGATGTTCTTAATATGAATCCTAGCAAGGAGTTGGCTTTATTATATATATGGCATATATGTTCATGGCAAGAGAATGAGGACGATACTATGAAACCAAGATCTTTGAATGTTTCCACCCTTTTCAAAGGAATTCCATGCAAGGTGTAGTCTAAAAGTACGACTAAAAGTGATAACTGACCATTTGGTGATGTTTAATCTCATGTCATTGTTATTATACCAATTTTGTAATGTTAAGAGCGTGTTTAGTAACTGGTCAATATCATCCCGTGATGTACTTAAATACCTTAATATCGTCAGCAAACATGAGGAACTTGCAGTTTATGATATCACCAATGTCTTCAACAAGTAGTGTTCCTGGACAAGAAGAAGCCTTTAACAATACGAGGACTTCCTCTGTTGTGACAAAGCTGGTGTCCAGGGGCACCGAAGGAACAGTTGTACGCTGGGTCAGCACATGCTCAGCACCCGTAAAGCCCAATCTTGCCTGTGTGGGACGGTGAGAGAGGTACGAGCGCAAAGAGGGTGTCCACAGGGGGATATTTTGTCACCCCTCCTGTGGAACCTGGTCGTGGATGATCTCCTCACGGCACTCAACAAGCATAGAGTGTACGCTCAGGGCTATGCTGACGACATAGTGATTCTAATAAGAGGTAAATACATGGATACATGCCTCGATCTTATGAGGAGGGCATTGTCCATGGTGGAGACATGGTGCGTAGCGGAGGGGCTATCTGACCAGCCCGGTAGGACCGTTATGGTACCATTCACAAATAAAAGGAACGCGGAAGGTGTCAGTGTACCAAGAATCTTTGGCAATTGCGTCCAGGTGTCTAAGGAAGTTAAGTATCTGGGTGTACGGCTAGATGATAAACTTACCTGGAATAGACACCTCACCCAAGCCATAGACCGCTCTCGAACTACATTGATGAGGCTGAGGCGTACCTTTGAATGCACGTGGGGACTGAACCCTCAGTTGGTACATTAGCTTTATACGAGGGTCGTCAGATCGTTGCTTGTATATGGATATTTTATCATGGGGGAGGCAAGGCTTGCGGTATATAGGCTCCAGACCAGTGGATGCCAGCAAGCATACCGAAATCTCTAGCATCCTACAATCGGATATGCTAGAGATGTGTTCGAATACGATGGCTAGACAAACCGACTTTGATAAACCCTATCATTGGCGACAGAAAATATTGGGAACAAGTTGAATCAATCGCAATGAAGAACGCGTTCACGTGGTACAGAGATGGCTCACGAACCATTTTTGGGTCTGGTTACGGGGTCTATGGTGCCAGGTCAAAAACTGAGCTCAGTTGTACCCTTGGCAAACTGGCTACAGTTTTTCAGGTGGAAGTGGCTGCCATAGCTGCCTGTGGTCAGGCAAACATAGATTTGGGCCTTATGGGAGAAACAATCGATCTGAACTCGGACAGCCAAGCGGCAATAAAGTCACTTAGGTCGTTCGACTTCACCCCGAGTCTAGTTTGAGACTGTTACGGGGTTCTTAAAACGCTGGCGCGTTCCGATAGGGTAATTCTGTCAGGGGTGCCAGGTCACACTGGGTACTGGGAAACGAGAGGGCAGACCACTGTGCCAGGAGATGTACTGAGGAACGTCTCGTTGGCCCAGAGCCGGCACGCGGGGTTGCTTATAGCCTCGCCAAGAGGGTTGCGTCTATATGGGTCTCTGGCAAGTTCCAGGAGACTTGAAAGGCAATGTCAGGTAACAGGCAAGCAAAGGAGGTACTGTTGGGGCCGTCGTACTCCAACACGGCTGAAGCTCTTTCACTTGCAAGATCAGAACTCCGAAGGGTGGTTTTATAACTGGACACTGGACGTTTCGGGTACACATGAACAAGATGGGGTTCCCAACCCCCAATCTCTTATGTAGGAGACGGCACATCCTCTTCCACTGCTCGGTCCTAGCTAGGAAGCGGGCTCTCACCTTGGGCGGCGTTTTAGAACGTGGCCAAGGGGTAGATAGGAAAACCTCATCAAGGCAGTCTCAAGGTTCTCTAAAGACCTTAGATTGAATGAGGTTTGAAGTCCTGTAAAGGAGGGTGCACAATAAGCCTTTTTTGATTAGGGGCCCTTACCAAGTGTGAAGCCAGGCCCTCCAAATAGTAAAAAAAAACTCATAATATTTATAGGAAAGCTAAACGTACCACAAATTTATTATTTAATTATTTATAGTGGATTATATGTATACCATCTTTAATATAAGGGATGTTTAATGGGTTAGAGACAATTTATTTAATAATTTTCTTCATTTCGGAAAAAGGTGTAATGTAGATTAGAAAAGTGAATATGTGAAGTTACATTTACAAAAAATTGTTAAATCATTTTCTGCTACAAATTATATCTTAAAGGTAAATAAAACTAACAAAACATCTATGATGAGAAAATACATATTTTTATACAGTTGGGAGTTTATATAAGCCTATCACCAAACTCCCAGACAAGTCGTTGAATAGTTTATTTTATCTAAAACAAATTTATTCTTTTAAAACTAAGTATAAAAATAAATAAATTTAATAAAAAAACTGGAATTTTATAAAGATATTATTAAGAAATTAGAATTACATAGAGAAATCAAGTTACATTTTTTAACGTGGTTTTAAGCAAAACTCAACCAAATTAGTTTATGCATTTAAGATTCTCATAATAATATAGTCAGTAAAATATGTCACTGGAGGTTAGAGATTGTATTTTCTATAAGGATGAGTGGTGGGGAGGGGTCAGATACATAATGTAAGAGGACTAGGTGTGTGTCCCGTGAACACTGCTGTCCGAGCGGTGTACGTCCAGACTCCCAACAGCCCTTCTGCATTATGGATCTTCCCTTACCTTTCTTTGTTTACTGGTCACTTTAGTCTTTTCCTAATGTAAAGATTTATTTAACGCTGACGTCCACTGACAGTATTGTTTGTTGCGGACAGAGACAAGTAGAAATGTATTAATAATTTTTTTTGTAGTTTTAATTCGACATATAAACTAAAAAATATATTTTTTCCTAGAGGGACAAAACAACCCATTTTAAATTGTTATCATTTATTACGTTACAAAATGTTTTTAAATTTATTCTTAAAACACCGATCTTCAAGATACTATTAGAGAATTGGTGTCCATGTTGGGCGGTAGTCCGGGTCCGGTTGTTGTGTAGGAAAGAGAAGTGAGTATAAGGCTTGTCAAATGGCTGGAAATCAAACCAATACTACCTGGTTCGGATTCCACGTAAAACAGTAGGTTCCTTAGTTGCCCTGGCTATTGGACTATTAATAAACAGCTCTTTGCAAGGAATAGTCGACCTTAGTAACAATAACTACACTCGTTCATCTACTCTCATCACACTCATTCGCCCCTCATATTCACCCATGTACCTAAGATTAGCGTCTTACTAATGAATAATAAATGTGGGCGGATATGGATTTCAAACGAGTGTGATGAGTGTAGATGAGCGTATTTGGTCATTATTAAAAACTAAGAGCGACTTAATTAAAAACCCAATGACAAGTGAGCAGCCGGCATTTATCCCTGTTCCCTTTCAACATGTTGTATGAATCTGACTGGGATTGAATTGAGAAACTTAAAATAAAGAAGTTGCTTTAACCAACTACGATACCGACTAATTTGAGTAGGTTTTTATGTTTGAATTCAGTGAACTCTCGAAATATGTCTCGTATTATAAAACTTATTGGTAAGAACTCATGAGTGGTTCCATAAGATTGGACACTAACAGTGTGCAAAGAGTTGAAGAGGCCCGCATTGAGGCCCGAGCTCTGATTGGTTCATTTTTGATGACATCGTCCAAGATGGTGGCGCCCATGTTTTCCGCCAAATTTCCTAACCTCATTTTCCCACCAATTTTCCTAACCTCACTTTTCCCGCCAAATTTGCGATCATCCAAGATGGCGGTACGATATTGGATGACGTCATAAAAAAATGGACCAATCAGAGCTTGGGCCTCATTGCGGGTCCCTTCTACTGCCAAGGATAGCCGCCAAAACACGTCTTTAGTCTGTGTATAATTGGATGTATGGGTACTATGTAAGATTTATATATCAGTGAAAATATAAGTAACAATGTTTGTCATTGGTTATTATAGTTGGTTATTATACTCTCGCAGTGTTTTTTGGTAAAAATATTTGTCGTTATTATGAAGTTATGCCAACATTAGTCACTTTACAGTTATGCCAACACTTTGTTCTATGTCAATTTATAGTAGGCTAGTACTCCCCACCATGACAACGAACTCTCAACTAATGATAAACATGTCCAGTCAAGGCCAGGACTTGAACTTGAGATCTATAACTCAGGTTAGAAGTTCTGCGCCTTAGACTCAACAAAATTTACTTTCGTAGAGTTTATATAGTTTTGTCCAATTTCTTTAAAGTTCTAATACCATTAATTATATTGTTATTATCTCCATTTAAAATTTAAAACATAAGTTTAAGCACGATGTATTATTCACAGCTGCACTGTTTAAGAAATTTACAGTTAAAACATAGATTATATTCAAAAGATCAAGAAAAATGAACACGTACAAAATCAAATTAAAACTATGGTTTAATGTTGAATACAGGACATTTTAAACGTGTATTTTGTCAATGTTAATAACATGCACCTATAAAAATAGAGTTTTCTAAATTCAAATACTAAATTACGAAAACCTCAATTTTGTAAAAGTTACCGAATAAAATTTATATGTATTACATTCATGTTATATCCCTACATAGATTTTTGATCGATTATGTAATGTGAACATTTCCCAAACGTGGTATTTAAATCGATTCGAAATGATAACTTCATTTGTGGTATGTCTAATAATAACATAATATAATTAAAGTTTTTGTAAAGTTTTTAATGGTTGTAAAATGGACGTGCTTTAAAATATGATAAAAAGGGATTTGCACATATTCACAAGGTTTCTTATTATAGTTGATAAAATACCACTTAGGCATCAACCAACAACCTTAAACACATGAAAGTCTCGGTCACCCACAACATTCGTCCCACCCATCTCATACTCCCAGAATCACACATTCACGTCACTCAACAACCCACACTCCACACAACATCCATCACAATACAGCACCACTCGGCAACGTATGAAAATATAATTTCCCTTTTTCTAAAGCTCAATGGTTACCACCGCTACTATACTGTTAGATATGCCAGGGGTGTCCATCACGGGTGGTAGTCAAGGTATGAATGTTGTGTAGGGAAGAGAACTGAGTATGCTTGTCATTTTCGGAAAATCATACCAACACTAAGTGGTTCGGATTCCACGTAGAGCTGTAGGTTCCTTAGTTGCCCTGGCTATACGGTCATTAGTAAATGGCTCCTTCTAAGGAACAGTTGACCTTATTCAGTAACATAACTACACTTGCTCATCTCCACTCATCACAGTCATTGGCACCTCATACTCATCCACACCAACAAACGACGCCTTAGTAATTGAATAGTTTCTAGTCTAGGAACACACACACACACACACACACACACACACACACACACACACACACACACACACACACACACACACACACACGCACGCACGCACGCACGCACGCACGCACGCACGCACGCACGCACGCACGCACGCACGCACGCACGCACGCACGCACGCACGCACGCACGCACGCACGCACGCACGCACGCACGCACGCACGCACGCACGCACGCACGCACGCACGCACGCACGCACGCACGCACGCACGCACGCACGCACGCACGCACGCACGCACGCACGCACGCACGCACGCACGCACGCACGCACGCACGCACGCACGCACGCACGCACGCACGCACGCACGCACGCACGCACGCACGCACGCACGCACGCACGCACGCACGCACGCACGCACGCACGCACGCACGCACGCACGCACGCACGCACGCACGCACGCACGCACGCACGCACGCACGCACGCACGCACGCACGCACGCACGCACGCACGCACGCACGCACGCACGCACGCACGCACGCACGCACGCACGCACGCACGCACGCACGCACGCACGCACGCACGCACGCACGCACGCACGCACGCACGCACGCACGCACGCACGCACGCACGCACGCACGCACGCACGCACGCACGCACGCACGCACGCACGCACGCACGCACGCACGCACGCACGCACGCACGCACGCACGCACGCACGCACGCACGCACGCACGCACGCACGCACGCACGCACGCACGCACGCACGCACGCACGCGCGCACGCACGCACACACACACACACACACACACACACACACACACACACACACACACACACACACACACACACACACACACACACACACACACACACACTACACTATGTGTTCATATTTGCTAATACGAGCACATAATTGAATGATTCCTGTGATATTATCTTTGTATGCGTAGATTCAAAAGCTAACCTTCCTTCCATATCTTCATTAGTCACCAAATTGTATCCTTGTGACCCACCCATATAAGTAAAATGATATTGACCCACCACCCACCCATGCATGTACAATGGTATTGACCCACCCACCCACGTACATTGGTATTGACCCACCCACCCACCCATACACGGACAATGGTATTGACCCTCCCACCCACCCATACACGTACAATGGTAATGACCGTACGTCAAACAACCATGAAACGACTGATGTGTTTACCACAATCAGTTACTCGCTGAGCAATAATTACTCTGTTCCAGGAGAAGGACACTTGAAGCGGGACGGCCTGGAGCACCACCGGCAGGCAATCAACAAGCGTCCAGTAGGGGTGCACTGTTTGCTCACTACTTTCAATAAGACGTCAGGGGTGGACTTATCAGCAGCCCCTGACTCTTATCAGCTGTGTATATGAGGAGGGCGGAGTCCCGAGGGGAGTGCGCAGTTGATTGAATGGATCACTGCCACGTCTTGTGATAAGGCATTAATTTGTTCGCATATGCGAGTCAGTGATATTGGGGTGGCCGGCGACATGTGGCGGGGATGTGAGGAATTTCATATGTAGTCGACTCTCTAGGGTTACATGTATAATGAGGCTTGATACAAGTGCTGCTCTCTGGTTAAATATGGCTTTCCAGTACAAATCTAAATATTAACTGTTAACAATACACAACTGGTAGATTAAGATTGTATTTTACGGCAGGGAGTAAAATTAGGTTTATTTTAATTATTTTTTTCTAAAGAAGTTAATTTTGATCTTTTGTGTAAACTATTATTTTTATTTTAACTTAAAATTAACATTAACTGCCATTGTTGCACAACGATAATAAGTGTAAATCTAGTGCATGTTTTGTTTCTTCAACTCCTCTTTCCATTTTCGCTTACCGTAAACTAATCTAACATAACAACAGCCAGGTGTTACACTTTACACCTTCCCCGAGTGTACCTAGCAACAGTAGGACTATTATTGACCTGAGGGAGGAAGACCAAGTAACAAAACAACGTGAAATCGGACAGTCGATATTTGCAGTAACATCACGTCCTGTGAAAATTGACCTCACATCGCTTATAATGAGTGAGGTGTACCACTTTTCATCTGCCTTGAGTGTACCTTAGACTTACCAACGGTTGAAGTATTGATCTCTCAGTACAGGAAGATCAAGTACCATCGTGAAAGCGAACAGTCTATATTAGCAGTAACATCACGTTCTATAAAAATGGACCTCTCATTCGGTTATAGTAAATGAGGTGTATCACTTTTCATCTGCCTTGAGTGTACTTTACGCTGACCAATGTTTCAAGTATTGACTTGGTTTAAGTGTTGACCGGAGAGAGACAGGAAGAGTAAGTGCCATCCTGAAAACGGACAGTCGATATTTGAAGTAGCATCACGTTCTGTGAAAATGGACCTCTCATTCGGTTATGATATACAAGGTGTCTCACTTTTCATTTACTCTGTGTGTACTGTAATCCCACAACAATATGATACTTCGTGTACTTATATGGACTTGAAGTCTACTGAGAGGTTTCACTTATTTATATTTCCTGCCATATACTAATCAAGACCTTAAACAAAAATTTTCACTTTTGAAATAAATTGGTGGAACCAAATCTATAACCTACTGTCGGTGCAGAAATTATGTGTACCCGAGTTTGGAGGTTTTTTCTATGAATCCTATGAAAATCCAGTTACTACGTTGCAGCGATTTTAAATTGATTTGAAACCACTTCATTTACTTATGTACCGTGTCCGTAACTATACATTTCATAAGGATTACAACTTGATCAAGAATATGAGTCAAATAATAAAAACTCGGGTACACATAATTCCTGTCCAACAATAGTAACTAAATGTTGCAGTAGTTATGTATAATGAATGTAAGTATGCAAATTACATTACCTATATACCAGTAATTTGACTATTTTAAACATATTTATGTTTCTCATAATCAGTTAGGTATAAAAATAAATGGTTTCAAAGAATTGGCACAAACTTTCCCCCATATTAAACACTAAAAAAAATCAAAACTTAGAAAATTACCAGTTTGATTCCCAAACAGGTTTTTTGCCATAACTCAACAACTAGTGAAGTTAGAGACATGTGGTTTTTACTAAAATATTTTAAACTGTAATTTCATCTTTCCTGAAAACTTAATCAAATAAGTTATAGCCGTTTTGGAGAAAATTCTATTTAGTAATTTTTTGGGCCATACAACAAAATATTTTTTCAAAAAAGTGAAAAAATATTCTGCAGGTATTGGTTAAATACACCTATATACCAAATTTCATAAAAATTTATCCACCCGTTATCCAGCGAACTGTACAAACACACATACGGACAGACGAAAAAATTTTTTTTCGAAAAACCCACTTTTTGGGTTCAAGGGACCCTAAAATGGATTTTTAGACAAACTTGTAACAAGTTTTTTTTGAACGATCACAATACTTTCTCTATTTTAAGTAAAACTAAACACATCAGTATAAGGGATTTTGAAAAAAATATCACAAAGTTACATTGTCAAAAAAGTAATAATAATATTTACATTGTTTGTGTTTTGACCTAGCTGGTATACTGATTCCAGTTTGAGATAATTTATTTTAATTGATTTAATTACGCCCATAATTCATTGCCGGATCAGTATCATTAATCTGAATAAATATTCTTCTTCTTCTGAATAGATGTACTATATGTAGAACTTTAGATAAGTCCATATGCGAGAACGACTGGCGGAGTATTCCCACCAGGTGAGGACAACGGGTAAAAAATCTTTTTTGTCACGGACAGACGCCCGGGGATCGAATCGCGTGCTGTAGGAGACGAGTGTTCCATATAATGAGAACTTGCTTGCCGCAGACCACATTAATTAACTTTAATTAATTCCATACTAATTAATTTTTAGATTACGCTCAACAAGGAGCTTGGCTAACAGAACCTTGTTTCGAAGCGAGCGGTCAATATTTCTAATAAGCAGCCAACAGCCCGTATACACATAATTTCAAATGCTTCTAAGAAGTATAAAACTATATAATTACCGTCATAATTATCTCTGACAAGTCACCTGGCCTAAATATTACTAAGTATTACCTTCGATAGGGTTGTTTGAAGGTGAGTTGGGGATTAAATTAACTTACCAGAACGTAGCGGGGAGGCAATAGAGAACGTATTACGTTTTTATTACGTGACATCGATTTCAAAATGCAATGTCTAACTTACAAGAGGTTCGAATGAGGTTCATTTATTTGTTATGAAGACGCCGATCGTAGAGATATAAGCGAACATTAGCGTGTAGTCACTGTTACTAACTAAAGTCGACTGTTTCCCAGAAAGAGACCAAAAGCCAGAGCACAGAAGGGACCTACAGCTTTACGTGCAATCCAAACCGCGTAGCTACTCAGTTCTCTTCCCTACACAGCATCGCTGACTGCCACCCAACACGGACACCCCAGACTTCTCTAGTAGTGTCCACGTCGATGGCAACCATTGAGCGTACGCCGTATCGGTAAGAGGACAGAGCGTAGAACCTAGCGCCTAAAATCTTCGCACCACTTTCTCTCTAAGTAGCTGGGTTACAACACTCCGCCACTAGTGCCACATCAAAGATTAATTTTTAATTAATTGTTTGTGCGTACGAAATACGGGAGGGTCTATCATGTTTATCTTATGTGGGTGAGAAGGCCCGTCGTATGAGTGTAGGCTAGGTAGTAGGGCCTGGTAAGTATTGTGTGATACACTGAGCAGCGAATGGGTCGCGAGCCCTGCATGTGCACTCCCTTGGATGGTAAGCACCCTTAATTTGAGTGTATTTAGGTGGATGAATGGGTTCATCATGCAGCATTAATTTCAAATTAAAATTGTTAGTTCATGAAAATAATTTAATCAGTATCTAATTTAATCTAGTATACTAAAAAACATGCAGTATAACTATAGTCTACCAGTCGCCATGACAGATATAATTTAGATATTATACTTACGAAAATTTTCATTAAATTTATCTCGTTCATTCAAGTTTAAATGTAAGTAACTTCATATTGGACTTGGTATTTTTTTTTAAACGAGCATAATTGTTTTTGTATAAATCTGTACAAAATTTCAATTCAAACAGAGTTTCACTCTTTATAAAAAAAATTAAACGTCGCAAATTAATACATAATAGCCTGAAATGAATTGTTGCACAAAATATATTACTATTTACAGTGGAGAAAACTTATATAACAGAACTTTGGGGGAACAAACTAATTTTAAAATCTACATACATGATTTTAAACAATTTATTTTTTCTATTAACAGCATCAATAAATTACACAGCCATTTAGACTAAATTGACATCTTGATATATGTAACAGAAAACATATTTATTAATATTAGTTGAAAAATAAACATCTAGATAAAATCAACCTCCTAATTGAACAAATGTACCATGTGTGGTATGATCGATGTATCGACTACAGAACACTATTTATAGCCACTATCAGTTAGTGACATTAGGGGCACCAGAGTGCTTCCCTGCGGTACGCCAGCCAACGTGATTGAAGTGTAAGGCCCGTCAGGGTGTGGGGAAGGGATAAGGATCGCCCTTATCTGCACCAAACACACTTTGTTTAATAGAAATTTCAATTTGCGGCCAATCACTCAGTGACGGATGGGCGGGGCAGGTTCATTTCATTAGCTCGAACACCAATCAGTTCTCTCCTTGCGTCACCAGGTCACCATCACAGCTGGCTACTTGACACGGCTTTCACACCGCACTGATTGTCCTCAGACACGAACACCACAACAACAACATTATACAGTTTTAAATTAAATTATTTCTAAAAATAGTAGCCTAACAGTTTATGAATAAATTTATTATAATTTAAAAAAAACATATAATACAGTAGCCTTATATTGGTGGTACTTTTTCGTGGCTACGATTTAAATTAAACGTGAAAAAAATCTGCAATAGACGATGATTACGCATATAGGTAAAGTTAAATAAATAAGTTATTGATAAAAGATAATACTCAGTAGGGGCGGGGGGGGGGTTAAGCCAAATGCTTTACGTATTTTTCTGATAAACTTATGTTCGATATTTCGTTTTGTAGGTGATATCATCGATAAAGCAAAGAAACTAATAGTCTTCGTTCGCGTGGTGAAGTTATTCCGCGTGGTTCCCACAAAAAAAATATAAATTTAAAAATGAAAGTAAAACTAAACATACAAATCCAAATTAAATTATGGTCTTATGAAGAAGATATTTGTGCTCTTCAAAAATCAGGCTGGAATATACACCATAATTTATCACTCCACTCCCCCCCCCTTGATATTAGGAAATTACTACTTAGATACTGTAATCATTATATTTTTGTACGTTTTGTGTATTCAGCAGTTTTTATACTTTAAAAGTAGGTGCTATGCGCTTCTTCAATTAAAAATTTAAATTTCAACAATATTACGAAATTCTTTCATTAATTACTCTCAGTCACCAGGACCTCCATCAAAAACTCTTCAATTGAAAGAAAGAAAAGTATAAATGATGACTTACAATAGTCCCCTCGTCTTCATACGAGTTGGAGTGGGCGTACAAACTTGGGAGAGTTGACGGAAACAAGATTTCCCAGGTCGGGTATTAGACAAACGACCTGACGACTGCGTCATCAGTAGGAACAGGTGACGTCATGTCTGTGGGCCGAGTCGCTTGATGAAAACTCATCTTGATAAATGTAGGCCATCTACTCGCCATTCTGTCGACCTCTGATGTTATCTATCTATATAAATGTTGTTTATAGTCCGTGACCACCTTCTCTACCAGATGTATGAAACAATTACTATGTAAAAAAATACAAGTTTAATTCTTGTCTAGTAAATATATCTTCAGAGGATTATAATGTTTATAAACATTTTTGCAGCATTGTTTCAGTTAAAAGAACATAACATTTTTCAAACTTGCTTGATGAAGGCGTTTGATTAACCGAACTACTTTCGGTTTAATTGCGTTCGGATAATCGAATTACAACTGCGGCTTGATATTTAGAATGTAATCTTATTTTGGAGTCACGGTGGAGTATTCACAGGAGATTAATGAAAGTAAATAAAATATATATTAGGTATATACGAACTATTAGGTTGCCCCACATATCTAATTTACCCAAATAGTACTAATATTGCCCCTTTAATATATATTTCCTACTAAAATGAATATATTTTTAACCAGCTGTCAGTGGTTGGACTACTAGTATTTAAAGGTTTTTTTGCTTTTCTTCTTCTTTTCACTTGCTAAACCATAAAGATCATGTTGACTCCTGAGAAGGTTGTCATTTTCTGACATAAACAATCATTTGTATTCCTTTTATGTAAATTAAACGTGAAAAATTCCGATTGCAGTTCCGTATTTGCCGACGCGATGGCTCAGTGGATTTCGGAGGTTCAAATCTCCAACTGAGCTGGCGGTCCATAGTTCACTACTCCACGCACTAAAGAACTCT
This sequence comes from Stictocephala bisonia, assembly GCA_035578905.1. Lineage (NCBI taxonomy): Eukaryota > Metazoa > Arthropoda > Insecta > Hemiptera > Membracidae > Stictocephala > Stictocephala bisonia. Next base: position 4,356,115 of record JAQJVL010000030.1, on the reverse strand, counting down.
CTAAATTTAAAATGTTACTATTTTTAAATTTATTAAGACTAAACACAGAACATTTAATTGAAAATTTCTCTACTGTTCGAACTTTATGAGATGACAAAGAGGGAATTCCCCGCAGAGCCCATGTCAGGGCAAGGGCCGTAGAAAGTACGTAGAGGCTATTTACAGAACGTGTGTGGTAGTTGCCTAAATACTCGACTTGGGAAATTTGGAGTCTTGGTAACATTAAATCAGCAATTCAAGTTCCCATGTACTAATTTTGTAGACAATGTATATAAACTTATATATGTAAACCCATGTACTATACACAAGTTCTCGATTATTCACCACAATTCTTAGTCGGATTTCACTTTATTTTTAATCGCTGTGTTAGTAATATCAGATATTTATTAATTACTAAGATGCTATAATATAATCGACAATAATATATGTAAAAAGAGTACATAGTATTAATGTATTATTGCTAAGTTTTAAAAATTATTAAAATCATTTATCATTTTATATGGCCACTAAACTGTTTCACAATAAAATATATCTGAAATCTGAATTGATGAATAAATTACACGGTTAAAAAAAAAACTGCATTTATCTTTAGTAAAATAATTGGACATTTCATATACTGTACTTGCAGATAAAAACTCTTGTTGCAAAAAAATTAAAACTTTTAAATCTTCTATGAATATTTATCTTATACCATCGTGTTATAGACTATACAATATATAACAGTTCTTGCACGCCAAAAACATTGGCTTATTTCATCAATGGATTAGATGATATGCAGATAATCAATTTGGGACTAAATTTGAAGCTGACAATTAACCTTAATGGAAATAAATTAATTGCAAATAATTTAATGCCATGCTTAATCTGAAAACTATTTTCCTAGAAGCGCGACATTTTACCCTGCAACGACTTCTACGGACCTCATATAGCACAATATTAATAACTGTTTATTTATTGAATGTCCCGATCTGACTTCAGAGCATTCTTACAGCAAATGCTGGAACTAAGACGAGTTAGGAAATGCTACGTCCAATGGCGTGACGATATAAGCCAGCCACAACGCCTTTACGTCTTGTATTGTTATCACGTTTAAGTGCAATGAACGCACCTGTTTTGTAACTTACTTGTTTTATATTGTGAATTCGATTGTTAGTAACATGCAATAATTGTAAACTTTTTTATTGTTTATATTATATTTTACATTTTTGTTTCCTATTGTTTAAAGATTGTTCTTATCGCATTTTTTATGTATTACCCTGCAGTAATATTGTTCGAACCAATAAGATGCCTTTAAAGTGGATTTCGGCTTCAACAAGTGGCCGTCAGACACAAGAGACATCTTGGCATATCCGAGTGCCAGAGTTGCACTCAAATGCCACTAAGCGCGCTCACGTAAAGTCGGGACATGCATTAAATGAAGTATATTTTCTCGAATTTTCTGAAGCCATATTAATCGTGCTAACATGGTATTATTTAATTAAAATCAAAAGGATGTGATAAAATAATGATAAACATAAACAGTTCTAAATGAACACGGAAACAATTATCCACGAAAGGATGGAAAATAACTTGTTAATATAAATATCTACCTTAAGTACTTCTGGAGATACATTATTGTTTTTATTCGCATTTGAACTGTACTATGATTTCAATCGCAGAAAGAAAACAATCTCGCGAATCGATAATGGAAACAATGGTGCTAAGGGGTTTTCAACTTCAACCCCATAAAGAGCGTTAATGACGCCGGCACATCGAGCTTCCAAAGGAACTGTCTTAAAGGCAAAAACAGTTTGAATAAAATTCCGATCGAGCGCTCTGAAAACCTATCAAACGAACAGAAGTTAACGTTTGAGAGTCAAGTCAAACAATTTAAACCCCTCTTAGATGTCATTAAAGTGATCTACATCGGGGGGTGGGGGGAGAACTTATTTAATATCGCTCTGGCTACAGATGTGCCGCAGGAAAGGGTTAACACATGCCATGCCCTTCGCAATTAACTTGCAGATTTACATAGCTTTCGTTTATGCAATGCAGTTATTGGGTGGCTGACAATTTGTTGACACCCCTCCGCTGCACGACATCTGTGGGCCGAACCATTCATGTGTCACCCCGGAATTAAATGCTATTTATTGCCGCTATATTGTTGATTAACACTATCAATTCGATAATGGGAACGCAACTGTGAATGGTTTGTAAGTCATTGGGGGCTAATGGCTGATTGACATTGGAAAATATTAGCGGATAGCTGTTACAAACTCAACAGCAAACAAATATAAACGATTCTATAACTTAAAATGGGCCCAGTTTTAATTTTTTAGTTTTATTTATTATTTATTATTCATTAGTAAGACGCCGATCGTAGAGATATGGGCGAATATGACGGGTGAATTACTGTGATAGATGTAGATGTACGAGTGTAGTCATTGTTACTAAGGCCACTGTTACTCATCAGGAGTTGTTTATTAATAGCCCAACAGCCAGGTCAACTAAGCAATCTACAGCTTTACGTGGAATCCGAACCAAATAGTAGCCTATTTATCTGATTTTCAGCTAACTGACAAGCCTAATACACAGTTCTCTTCCCTACACAACACCCGGACACTGACTACCACCTAACACGGACACCCCAGTCTCTCTAGTAGTGTCCACGTCGATGGCAATCATTGAGCGGACGCCGTATCGGTATTAACTGGACCGCTCATAGAACCTATCGTCTATAATTTCCTTAACACTTTGTCCCCAAGTAGCTGGATTACAGTACTGCGCCACTAGTGCCGATATCCAAATGATGCACCCTCCACCTATGAGTATTTACGCATCGTTCCATTCCTGATCATAACTCATCAGTAACCTTGAAACATTCAGACTAAAGGTACCTTGTAAAACATCATCCCTCTACAAGCCTTGTGGTACATCTACTAAGGAAACACTCTCACATTACACTAATCACTCCATATAAACACCAGGCCATTCCAGGATAACTGTGCAATCATCCTTAGTGTAGAAGGCCTTTTTTCTTGTACAGTGCCAGTGGATTGGATGAACGAAAATCCAATCCATATTTTAATCACTCTTAATAGAAAAATAATATTATTTATGTGCATTAAATATGCTACACATTTTTTAAATTTTCATTAGAAAAATAAATGTTAAAAGTCATGTTTATATTTATTGTACCTACCACAAGATAGCTTTAATAAAGATCTTCCATATTTGCGTATATTATTAATATTACCTTGAAAATAATAAATGATAAGTTAAATATTTTATTTCATTATTATCATACATGATCGATTTCTTTAAAATATTCTATTTCATTGATTTCATTAAGTTAATTTAATTTTAATGAAAGGTTTTCCTTTATAATATGCTACTTAGATATCGATTTAATCATGAATATTACTGACGATCACCTGCAGACTGAACAGCAGACTTACCCCAGTAGGGGTGCGAGACATCGGTATTCCACTCACACTTCGCCACGTAACACTCAGTTTGGACTGACATTCACCTGCAGATCAGACTGAACAGCAGACCTACCCTAGTAGGAGTGCGAGACATCAGTATTCCACTCTCACTTCGCCTTAACACTCAGTTTGGACTGACGTTCACCTGCAGATCAGACTGAACAGCAGACTTACCCTAGTAGGGGTACGAGACATCGGTATTTCACTCACACTTCGCCACGTAACACTCAGTTTGGACTGACGTTCACCTGCAGATCAGACTGAACAGCAGACTTACCCTAGTAGGGGTGCGAGACATTGGTATTCCACTCACACTTCGCCACGTAACACTCAGTTTGGACTGACGTTCACCTGCAGATCAGACTGAACAGCAGACTTACTCTAGTAGGGGTGTGAGACATCGGTATTCCACTCACACTTTGCCTTAACACTCAGTTTGGACTGACGTTCACCTGCAGATCAGACTGAACAGCAGACTTACCCTAGTAGGGGTGTGAGACATCAGTATTCCACTCACACTTCGCCACGTAACACTCAGTTTGGTCTGACCACCCACAGATCAGACTGAACAGCAGACTTACCCTAGTAGGGGTGGGAGACATTGGTATTCCACTCACACTTCGCCACGTAACACTCAGTTTGGACTGACGTTCACCTGCAGATCAGACTGAACAGCAGACTTACCCTAGTAGGGGTGCGAGACATTGGTATTCCACGCTCACCTCGGACACATAACACTCAGTTTGTATTGGACGAAAGGGACGGCCCAAAACAATCTTGCCGGTTTCCACAAAAGTACCCAATGTGGTCGACGCCGACAGAAAACCAATGCTTTTGATTTCACACTTGTAACTTTTCTGTTGAAACGTTAGTTGTAAAAACGAGTAAATGTAACTTTTTTGCATGTATTTAGTAATTTATTGGTACATTTATAGACTATCTTTGTCGGTACTAAGGGATAGTCTTTGACTGCAGTTGTATTGAATGATGGATTCAATATTAGTCTCGTTATATATTTTAAAACCCTATATTTCAGTCTACAGCAACTTATAAATAAAATGTTAATTTTACTTCGACTCATTCATATAATTAGTTACCCCCAAATAATATTTACATAACCTGATAAATTTCAATGCATAAAATCGGTTTTTATGTTATCGTATGTACATTTGAAATAATTTAAATAAACCAAAAATATTTATTGATAAGCATCTTTAAACTTGGTCCAAATACTAGATCTGTTTAATCAAGGTATGTTCACATGATTTCACTTGAGTAATTTACCTAAAAAAAAAAAAAAAAACATAAAATTACGTGCAAAACTGCTCGAAACATAATTCTAGGGTAAAAGGTTAAGTGTAGGGTGAGTAAGAATGCTTTAGGTATTTTAAGGAGGCAGGCAAAAAAGAAACTCACAATATTAACTTATGTTCCACTAGATTAGCCCTCGATAGCGTACAGTGTTCATTATAACTCATTACAGCAATACAACAGCAACACCGACCGTACATTGATATAAAACAGCATGAGTTGGTCCACTGGTGATAAGTATGGCTACATCTCCTATAGGGGGTTTGGCGGTTTGGAAAACGGGGGGGGGGAGGGGGTAGTAGTAAGATGACTCAAGAAATCTGTTTTTTATCTGTGTTGGGTGAAAACTGATTGTTGTAACGATTTTTTTCTGGAGTGACAACCATTTATAGAGAAAAATAATCATTCGCCCGTTTAAACATTCACTATTTCACTATTTTCTGTTCTTCCCAGTTACTTACCCCCTAACAAAGTAATTCCATATTTTTCGTTATTTTCCATTTATCTACGTGATATCGAGTATTTATACAGTTCATTACGTCAAGCTTTATGCGTATATACTATACAAGTATCTTGCTTTTGATCAGCTTGTGAAATATAAATCAATTTGTCCCCCGATGTTCGATGACAAGATTACTGCTGGTTCCGACAAAGCCCAAGGGGTCGACTGTTCGTTCTGATAATTGTATCGAACGGTTGCAACACGATTGAATGTCGATGGACACCTCCTACCCACTTTTGTCACCAAGGTCCACCAGGAGCGCGAACATGGTGAAAAATGAAAACATCCACTGAGCCATGTACCAAGTGTAGCGTGTCCTGTCTAATAAGTACATGTATATCGATCGACCGGTCTCAGAAATACGGATGATTTCCACAATCGAGTATCGATAATCGATATTTTTTAGGCAATGAGAACTTCAATAAATAATAATTGCATAAAGAAATGCTAGATATATCGCTTTAAAATTTTCTCATTTTTACACATTTTTCATTTTTTCATTATGTCTCTAGTTAAGATGAATTGTACTTTCCAAGTTCTAAATAAGTTAAACTTCGATGATTTAATATCATATCGAGCATAACTATCTCATTTGTATTCTCAGATATGAGACGCCGACACGACTAATGCGTATTTTAATGCGATCATGAATGATTGCATGGGTTTGTAGGATGAGTGTGCATGACCTGTGTGGTCTGGTTACTAACTGAGTTCGACGAGCTCAGAAAGGGTCAATTATTAATATCTCAATAGCCAGGGCAACCTACAGAATTACGTGGAATCCGAACCACATAGGCTAGTAGTGGTCTGATTTTCAGCTAACTAACAAGTCTGATACTCGGTTCTCCTCCCTAAACAACATCTGGATACTGACTACCACCCAACACAAACACCCCAAACTTCTCTAGTAGTTCGACAGCTTTTATACTGCTTGATTTGCTTTTGATAACTACACGCCATCTAGAACCGTGAAATACCTGGGTTTAGGTTTGGTAGGTGCAAGCATGTGAGTCAATACCAACTTACGTGTATGTGTGGGTGGGTGGGTGGGTCACTGTACGAGAATGGGCAGTTCTTGGGTTTATTGGCGTCAATAATTTGTTACCTTATTGGTGTGAGTCGAACGATGCCATTTGTGTGCATCAATGCATATTTTATATCCCCATTATACAGGACATAATCTATGTATGTAAACAAACCCTATATATTAAAGTGAATAATTATACAAAAAAGGGAAGAGAGAGGTCGGATCATTATATCTGATTGCAAAGGTTTATTCAATGTCCTAAAATTAACATATGTTTTAAATTAAAATGGTTATGAAAAGGAGTATTTTTTAAATATTTTTCAAGTTTTACCTGTGTGCCTGAGCTACGCAAGTGGGTTCCTTAATGAATGGGTCTTTTGGCCTGTTAGAGTGGATATTTTTTAGGTGCCGTAATCGTTCAATAAATTTTAATATTTTTTTAATTAAGAGCGTTTATTTAATTATTATTAAAATATTATTACAGTGCACATTTATTCTATTCTTAATTTTTAATGAATCGTGCCTTTAACCAACAATAACACCATTGGGCATGTTATGCTCGGTCTTTTTAATTTAGATTCCATCACAGACCCGCGACATTAGCAACCACCGAACAAAATCTAACACAGCATGAACAATTTCCCTTTTGTACTGCGCTTTATTCTATTGCGAAGAACAGTTCTATACAAACCCGTCCCTTACAATACATAATGTCCAACAGCACATTACGGATACACGAACCCCACCCTCCTAGGGTGCGCCGGGTGGCTGCTGCGGTCTCCGGTATTAGTCATCCATCCGGTTCCATCCGGTTGCCCTGAAGTCCCGCTGAGTCCACCAATCATACTTCCCTATCAAATTACCTAAATGCTCGTCCCTTTTGTGTCGGTGTAAAAAGCCTGGGCCAGGGTTAGTGTGATACACCTTTGCACCCCGCGGTGGCGTAGCCCCCTCCAAAATGGCGCCGTTAACACATGGCCCTGACGATACCTCGCGTCGTCTACGATGTTTTCACAGTTGTCGTTGGCCTCGTTAGACGTGTTGGGTGCACGTGCACCAGATATGGGACGCGTGTTGGCTTTTATTACCCTTACAAGATCGGGTAATTTCGCGTTGTACTTACTCGAAAACGATACTCTTAATGGAGCAGTAAAGTTGTTCTAAACGTTACGAAAGCTTATTGAACAAGTCTAATGTTTTTAAATTAGCCTACTAACACGCTTTCATACATTCCTTGTATCTATAACAAATGTCTGTGTACAATTGAAGAGTGTGATATCATTGTTATTTATGTACTTAAGTACATATAGTCATCATTGAAGTTGAAATAAAAAAGTAAAAAAAACACATTAAAAGTGTTTTAAAGGTAATATAATTTTATTATCTTTAATTTACTAGTTACATTATTAAAACGATTAAAAAAACCAACAAATTACAAAATCAGCTCTAGTTCTAATGATTTTCTGATTTCTATGACGTAGAGATTTAATACGTCATTAGCAAGGGATTAAAACTATCAAACTAGTTACTAAATGCAGTACCATTCTTCTGATGTCTTAATCTAAAGAAAAAGAACTATTGTATTAAACATGTAAGGCACAGATAATTCATAGAGTATCTTCCATATTTATAAACTTTCGGAACGTGGAAAACTCAAATATACGACATTAGAACATAACCATACTAGCGCTATGATAGTAAACATAAATGGGCTTTATATTCTCTTCATTAATACCTTGACTAACATTAGTAACTGATATTACAAGTTAGATTTATACAATGATTCATACCAACTATTTAATAAGTAGGCTGTTCAGAATTAATATAGTATGCCTACATTCGTACGATGGCCATGACCCTCCCACCCACCCACTCATGTACACAGGTGTCTTGAGATATCTAAGTAATTGATGAGGGCTCCCCAATAACCTATAAACTACTGCACTTGGCATGTGATGGCTCTTCCAAGTATGATTAGGCCTCCCATCTACCCTATGAATAGGCCTACACGATTCATACAGAGTCACGGAGGTAGATGAGTCTTCATCCCCTTTGAGAAAACGTAGATTAAAACTGGCTAGATATGTAATCAGACACCCTCTGTGTGACTTCCACAGAGGGAAAAGAATCAGAGGTCGCTTTATTGTGGCCGCAGAGAGCGCATCAGTGGCAGTTAGGAATATAGAGTATTACAAATAATATACATCTTTATAAATCTATAATAATAATTATTACGTTATTCTTCCGGATTTACTGGGGAATAAAGGGAGGGAGAACTAACTACTCGACACCTACTCGACAGCTACTATTGGAAGCGGCATCTGTTTCTTTCTTCTCTGTGATAACTTATTGATAAACTGTTTCCCCATTCTCAATCCTCAGAGAATGGCTTAAATTCCAAACAGATATTAATCTGCCCTCACAAAGTAGGCCTATATCCTCGTAGTTGCTATGCACAAATACCACCTGGTCTTCCAATGGTACTTTCAGAGATTGGATCAATCTATTAGACTGTTACTACCCACTCTACACCAGCCATTTATACTCATGTTATATTAATCTTAATACATTGAACATATCCGATCTAGTCATCTGGTGATAAATCTCTTTACAGACTTCAATAAGTAAGAATCAACTTTAAAATTTACTGTGATTATTAAATTTTAAGCCTTATAAAACGAGGAAGTTCTAAAATTGTCCAAGAAGTTTTAATCGTTTCTCAAGTAAGGCAATTTTATTCCGAACGCATCTCTGTCAACTTAACCAAAAGGCGTTCGCCTTAAAGATTGTACAGGTATCATTCCATTACCTCTTCACTAGCAACTAAGTTATAAACGTTGCAAAACGACGGAGCGTGTATCTGGTCGGGGGGGGGGGGTTGTCGAAGCACAGTGGTCCGTCCGGAGAGCAACGAGTCTGTAAGAGAACTTGTCCAGCCGTGTCTGATAAGAGAAACATTTTGATAAGCGCCGTGGGCTCGGACAATGTCCAAAATACCTGACTAATTGAATTTACACAGCTGAACAGAAACAGCACAGGTATAACGATAACGAGCACTTAGTGGCGAACGAAAATTGAACGGAACACATAAAAAGCGTGGTCGGACTGTAAAAATAATGTCGGAAAGTGGTGAGGGCGAAGTACACGGACCAGGGTAGGGAAGTTCCATCAGCTGCCCTATAAATAAAGCCGATAAAGATAAGGTGGACGAGGCACGCCCTAAAGGCCGTGTCGGAATCTGCTCGACTCGTTTCACGGGTGGACGGGCTCAAACATCGGACAATATAAACGTACAAAGCCCGGTTGTGGAAATGGATGAAAATCGAGCAGTAAAACTGGCCGCTTATACGAGCACATGCGGCGATAGTTAACTTGTACCGGCGTGAGCATCTTTTAACATTCCTCTGCGAGCATGAGCACGGATTTACAAGGAAAACGAATTATCTCGTGCGTGGAAATGCCTGGCCGGGTCAGTTATTGTGGGAGCATCCGGCCAGCATCCGACCACTTCTGGCAGGCTTAATTAATTTACTTCATTATGTAAATATTTATAGTGTGAAATGAGTAGGTGTTGCTGAAGTTCTTGGCAATTTTTAAGTGTGTGAGAAAAATTGCGGTATGTTTAATAAATCAGCTGGTTATTGATATATAGTTTTCACATAACTAATAATTTTAATTATATTTATTTGCGAACCAAGTTGGGTGACTGTCAGATATACGTATTACCAAGGGGGCCAAATTGAAATTCAAATCCTTTATTAACATATTGATTACCATACAACGATTTTTTATACAAATATAATGTTTTGTCATACAATGCGAATCTTAAAACTAACTTAAAAATAAAATTAACTCTAAATTAATAAACGTAGTGTTAACGAACCCCAAACTCCAAGAAGTCCCTGACAGAATAAAATGCGTTGTTTATTAAAAATATTTTCAGTTTTCGTTTAAATTGGTGTTCACAGAGGCACAATTTTAGCTCTTTTGGCAACTGGTTAAAACGTTTTATACCTGTATAAAGAGCCCCTTTTTCAAATTTGATTGTATAGTGAATGGGATAAAATAATAATTTGTCCGATCTAGTTATTTTTTGGGATTCTCTCACTTTGGACAAAACGTTGATATTTCTATTAAAAGCACCGAGAATATATATATATATATATATATATATATATATATATATATATATAAATTGAGGGTACTGTCATAATTTTGCTCTGCAGGAAAATTCCTCGACATGATTGTTACCAGTCTAATTTGAAAATTCTTCTTATCATATTTGTCTGTGCCTTAAAGACTTTATCCAATAATGGTGAGCCCCTCCCAAAAGCTATCCCATACCTAATTAGACTCTCGTAATATCCCCTGTAAACATCAAAACTTCCAAACTGCACGTGTCTTTTAGGAGGTTTATAGCATATGCAGCAGAGCTTAATTTTTTAAATATCTGATTAATATGGGTTGTCCATGATAAGGTTTCATCAATAAAAACTCCAAGGAATTTAATATCTGGCATGTGTGATATTTTTTATCTAGGTGAAAGATCTATTTCCTTGATTGAGTTTTTATTGCGGTGGGTTACGGTCATTTGTATGCTAGCAGGGTGGGCAGGTGAGTCACTGTCATTTGTATGTTAGCAAGGTGGATTACTGTTATTTGTATGCTAGCAGGGTGGGCAGGTGAGTCACTGTCATTTGTATGTTAGCAAGTTAGGTTACTGTTATTTGTATGCTAGTAGGGTGGGCAGGTGAGTCACTGTCATTTGTATGTTAGCAAGGTAGGTTACTGTTATTTGTATGCTAGTAGGGTGGGCAGGTGAGTCACTGGCATTTGTATGTTAGCAAGGTAGGTTACTGTTATTTGTATGCTAGTAGGGTGGGCAGGTGAGTCACTGTCATTTGTATGTTAGCAAAGTGGGTTACTGTTATTTGTATGCTAGCAGGGTGGGCAGGTGAGTCACTGTCATTTGTATGTTAGCAAGGTAGGTTACTGTTATTTGTATGCTAGCAGGGTGGGCAGGTGAGTCACTGTCATTTGTATGTTAGCAAGGTAGGTTACTGTTATTTGTATGCTAGCAGGGTGGGCAGGTGAGTCACTGTCATTTGTATGTTAGCAAGGTAGGTTACTGTTATTTGTATGCTAGCAGGGTGGGCAGGTGAGTCACTGTCATTTGTATGTTAGCAAGGTAGGTTACTGTTATTTGTATGCTAGCAGGGTGGGCAGGTGAGTCACTGTCATTTGTATGTTAGCAAGGTGGGTTACTGTTATTTGTATGCTAGCAGGGTGGGCAGGTGAGTCACTGTTATTTGTATGTTAGCAAGGTAGGTTACTGTTATTTGTATGCTAGCAGGGTGGGCAGGTGAGTCACTGTCATTTGTATGTTAGCAAGGTAGGTTACTGTTATTTGTATGCTAGCAGGGTGGGCAGGTGAGTCACTGTCATTTGTATGTTAGCAAGGTAGGTTACTGTTATTTGTATGCTAGTAGGGTGGGCAGGTGAGTCACTGTCATTTGTATGTTAGCAAGGTGGGTTACTGTTCTTTGTATGCTAGCAGGGTGGGCAGGTGAGTCACTGTCATTTGTATGTTAGCAAGGTAGGTTACTGTTATTTGTATGCTAGTAGGGTGGGCAGGTGAGTCACTGTCATTTGTATGTTAGCAAGGTAGGTTACTGTTATTTGTATGCTAGTAGGGTGGGCAGGTGAGTCACTGTCATTTGTATGTTAGCAAGGTGGGTTACTGTTCTTTGTATGCTAGCAGGGTGGGCAGGTGAGTCACTGTCATTTGTATGTTAGCAAGGTAGGTTACTGTTATTTGTATGCTAGCAGGGTGGGCAGGTGAGTCACTGTCATTTGTATGTTAGCAAGGTGGGTTACTGTTATTTGTATGCTAGCAGGGTGGGCAGGTGAGTCACTGTCATTTGTATGTTAGCAAGGTAGGTTACTGTTATTTGTATGCTAGCAGGGTCGGCAGGTGAGTCACTGTCATTTATAAGTTAGCAAGGTGGATTATTGTTATTTGTATGCTAGCAGGGTGGGCAGGTGAGTCACTGTCATTTGTATGTTAGCAAGGTGGATTACTGTTATTTGTATGCTAGTAGGGTGGGTTACTGTTATTTGTATGCTAGCAGGGTCGGCAGGTGAGTCACTATCATATGTATGTTAGCAAGGTGGGTTACTGTTATTTGTATGCTAGCAGGGTGGGCAGGTGGGTCACTGGCATTTGTATGTTAGCAAGGTAGGTTACTGCTATTTGTATGCTAGCAGGGTGGGCAGGTGGGTCACTGTCATTTGTATGTTAGCAAGGTAGGTTACTGTTATTTGTATGCTAGCAGGGTGGGCAGGTGAGTCACTGGCATTTGTATGTTAGCAGGGTGGGCAGGTGGGTCACTGTCATTTGTATGTTAGCAGGGTGGGCAGGTGGGTCACTGTCATTTGTATGTTAGCAAGGTAGGTTACTGTTATTTGTATGCTAGCAGGGTGGGCAGGTGAGTCACTGTCATTTGTATGTTAGCAAGGTCGGTTACTGTTATTTGTATGCTAGCAGGGTGGATTACTGTTATTTGTATGCTAGTAGGGTGGGTTACTGTTATTTGTATGCTAGCAGGGTGGGCAGGTGAGTCACTGTCATTTATATGTTAGCAAGGTAGGTTACTGTTATTTGTAAGCTAGTAGGGTGGGCAGGTGGGTCACTGTCATTTGTATGTTATCAAGGTAGGTTACTGTTATTTGTATGCTAGCAGGGTGGGCAGGTGGGTCACTGGCATTTGTATGTTAGCAAGGTAGGTTACTGTTATTTGTATGCTAGCAGGGTGGGCAGGTGAGTCACTATCATTTGTATGTTAGCAAGGTAGGTTACTGTTATTTGTATGCTAGCAGGGTGGGCAGGTGGGTCACTGGCATTTGTATGTTAGCAAGGTAGGTTACTGTTATTTGTATGCTAGCAGGGTGGGCAGGTGAGTCACTATCATTTGTATGTTAGCAAGGTGGGTTACTGTTATTTGTATGCTAGCAGGGTGGGCAGGTGGGTCACTGGCATTTGTATGTTAGCAAGGTAGGTTACTGTTATTTGTATGCTAGCAGGGTGGGCAGGTGAGTCACTGGCATTTGTATATTAGCAGGGTAGGTTACTGTTATTTGTATGCTAGCAGGGTGGGCAGGTGAGTCACTGGCATTTGTATGTTAGCAAGGTGGGTTACTGTTATTTGTATGCTAGCAGGGTGGGCAGGTGAGTCACTATCATATGTATGTTAGCAAGGTGGGTTACTGTTATTTGTATGCTAGCAGGGTGGGCAGGTGGGTCACTGGCATTTGTATGTTAGCAAGGTAGGTTACTGTTATTTGTATGCTAGCAGGGTGGGCAGGTGAGTCACTGGCATTTGTATGTTAGCAGGGTAGGTTACTGTTATTTGTATGCTAGCAGGGTGGGCAGGTGAGTCACTGTCATTTGTATGTTAGCAAGGTGGGTTACTGTTATTTGTATGCTAGCAGGGTGGGCAGGTGAGTCACTGGCATTTGTATGTTAGCAAGGTGGGTTACTGTTATTTGTATGCTAGCAGGGTGGGCAGGTGAGTCACTGTCATTTGTATGTTAGCAAGGTGGGTTACTGTTATTTGTATGCTAGCAGGGTGGGCAGGTGAGTCACTGGCATTTGTATGTTAGCAAGGTAGGTTACTGTTATTTGTATGCTAGCAGGGTGGGCAGGTGAGTCACTATCATTTGTATGTTAGCAAGGTGGGTTACTGTTATTTGTATGCTAGCAGGGTGGGCAGGTGAGTCACTATCATTTGTATGTTAGCAAGGTGGGTTACTGTTATTTGTATGCTAGCAGGGTGGGCAGGTGTGTCACTGGCATTTGTATGTTAGCAAGGTAGGTTACTGTTATTTGTATGCTAGCAGGGTGGGCAGGTGAGTCACTGTCATTTGTATGTTAGCAAGGTGGGTTACTGTTATTTGTATGCTAGCAGGGTGGACAGGTGAGTCACTATCATTTGTATGTTAGCAAAGTGGGTTACTGTTATTTGTATGCTAGCAGGGTGGGCAGGTGAGTCACTGTCATTTGTATGTTAGCAAGGTAGGTTACTGTTATTTGTATGCTAGCAGGGTGGGCAGGTGAGTCACTATCATTTGTATGTTAGCAAGGTGGGTTACTTTTATTTGTATGCTAGCAGGGTGGGCAGGTGAGTCACTGGCATTTGTATGTTAGCAAGGTAGGTTACTGTTATTTGTATGCTAGCAGGGTTGGCAGGTGAGTCACTATCATTTGTATGTTAGCAAGGTAGGTTACTGTCATTTGTATGTTAGCAAGGTGGATTACTGTTATTTGTATGCTAGCAGGGTGGGCAGGTGAGTCACTGTCATTTGTATGTTAGCAAGGTGGGTTACTGTTATTTGTATGCTAGCAGAGTGGGCAGGTGGGTCATTGTCATTTGTAAGTTAGCAGGGTGGGCAGGTGGGTCACTGTCATTTGTAAGTTAGCAGGGTGGACAGGTGGGTCACTGTAATTTGTAAGTTAGCAGGGTGGGCAGGTGGGTCACTGTCATTTGTAAGTTAGCAGGGTGGGCAGGTGGGTCACTGTCATTTGTAAGTTAGCAGGGTGGGCAGGTGGGTCACTGTCATTTGTAAGTTAGCAGGGTGGGTTACTGTCATTTGTATGTTAGCAGAGTGGGCAGGTGAGTCACTGTCATTTATATGTTAGCAGGGGGAGCTGGTGGGTCACTGTCATTTTTATGTTAGCAGGGTGGGTTACTGTCATTTGTATGTTATCAGGGAGGCAGGTGAGTCACAGTCATTTGCATGTGAGCAGGGTGGGCAGGTGAGTCACTGTCATTTGTATGTTAGCATAGTGGGCAGGTGGGTTTCTGTCATTTTTGTATGTTTGTATGTGAACTCTGTGGTCTTATCGCTTTCATTTTGAGAAATACCCTGATCTGTCCTTGTCCCAAGAGGCTTCTGTATCTGCTTATCTCTACTACTACTATTATAGACGCGGTTGATTTCGTATTGTGAAAATGATCTCACCAAACACAAGGAGAACAAGGATGAAGGGAATTCCAGCCACACCACACAGTGTTCCTCCAGGAGCTATTTTACTTGGTGGTAATTGCACTCCAGTGTTTACTGGATAGAGCAGATTTGATTGTTACTGGATAACAGGTAACGCTGCGTATCTTTACAACGACTTCTCCAGTCAACTATCAGAGGTGTCTTCCAGCAGCTGGAATCACATTCTCACGGACTCTCTTGTACTTTTTCACAGAATAGATTTGTTGACACAAGATAACGATTTTATTGATAGCACCACTTTTAATGCACGAAGTAGTGACGTTATTCATACGGACAACATTGTTAACACGGTATAAATTGAATTAATAAGCGAAACAACATAGCTTTTAGTTCGTTAACATTCTTGAAGGAAGCAATATCGTTATGCTTGAACACTTACTTAATACATATTTAAAATGTTGAAAAAAAATAGCTTAAATATTTTTCATTAATTGTTATTTAAAAACAGACTAGAAATTATTAATAAAAATAAAAGAGACACTGAGCGCTCAAAACGTTTTGATATATCTTCAGAGAGCCTGGTTTTTATAGCTTCTTTCGGAACATTCGTAAACATAAAAAGAGTACAAGAAAAGTTAATTATTGCAGTAGATGACATATATAAAATAAAATTAAACTAATCTGCCTAATTTTATAAAACTGTTAATACATTGGACACTAAATATTGGTCAAAGTTAACTAATGTATAAACTGGTAAAATTAAAAATGCATGCATATTAGATCTTGACTTTACTACTTAATACAACGTGCCACTTATATTACCTAAAATTTAGAGAGAAAAATAATTTAACTTAAAACACTCCACGTTAGACACTGGTAATTTGAAATATGCGCATTTTTCTTATTCGCCCCATAAATCTATGGCAACTGATCGGAATAAGTTATGGTACTTTAAATTAATCCTTAATTCAAAAAAAAAACAAGTGTTCATAAAATGTTGAAGTGATTTTTAAATCGTAAGTTGAAAAAAAACTGCTGTCATGAACTTATTTTCCACATTCAAAACAAATCCATTCAAATTAAAACACGCGTTTAATACTGTAACTTATGTTTTCGTTATAATATTTGGTTCAGAAATAGCAAAATATTTAAAAAGTTATTTTTCTTGTAGTAAAATAATGTCTCCACTCAGATCAATGGTCTATGCTGATAGATGTAACCAAGGTCTAACCACTAGTGGCTGTCGTTAAGTCGTGGTTACGTAGCTGTGCTGACGCCCCCCCCCCCCCCCGTCTTGTCTACACCATGCAAACCACGCTGACCACTGCTGCCGCCGCTGCTCCATTTATATCCATTGCCAAGGTAATCTGTCTTGCAGGGCCGCAGCATTAATACCAATTCCCGGTCGTCAGCCAGTCCCATGGGCCGACCCGCACTTCCGCGCCCAGACATCCTCCCGGGGGATGACGCTTCCGCCACCCCTCCACCGCCAGACATCCTAATTTTGAAAGGAGCGTCATGTCTCGACACCGGAATTTCTTTACAAGGTTTCGTCAGATTTTTGGTAAAATAACTCTCACATCACTTACTGCCGTTAATTAAATTGCTTAACAACTTACTCAGCTACATAAAGTATTAGTTTGTTTGAGTAAAAAATTATTTAATTTTACTTTCTCCCATATGCGTTAGCATACAGAATGTATTTTGATCGTAAAAAAGTGGTTTATTGAAAAACAATTTTCGTTTCTGTCCGAATGTGTGTGTATGTGCAGTTCGCTAGAGATCAAAAGGATAGATGCATTTTTTTAAATTTGGTATGTAGGTGTATTTAGCCAATATCTCCAGAACATTTTTCACTTTTTTTAAATTTTAGTTTTTTAAAATTTTTATGAGCAAAGAACTTACAAAAATGGAATTTCCTCAAAAACGGCTGTGAAGATTTTGATTAAAATTTACAAGAACTGTGTGAATTACAATTTAAAATATTTTAGTAAAAACCTCATGTCTCTAATTTGAATAGGTTTTGAGTTATGAAAAAAAACCTATTTGGAAATCAAATTGGTACTTTAGATTTTTTTTTTAATATGGAGGTTGTGCCAATTCTTTGTAATAATTTATTTTGTATATTTTCAGACGAATTTTTCTATAAGAACGTTGAACATTTTATGTTGTCATGTAATTTATTTTCTGTTATTTAAGAGATTTATCAATAACAGTTGTTGTACGGTCTATACAACAGACGTCGGCATTTATGTACAGCGCTATCGACGGAACTTAGTTGTCTAATTGATTCAACTCTGTTATATATACAAGGGCATTGTTTCTATTTTGTGTAAAAACTCTATTACTAGAACAATGCTAAAACACTTTTCATGTCGATAAATCAATAAAAGGGATAGTTAAACAAGTAAATGATATTAATACCAGGTTTTACAATACCGCAGTTATGGAAAATGCGTGTGCCCCGTAAATGGAACAGCCATACGCCTGGTTTTTACCGTAAAACTAGTACTAACAAGTATCAGACGTAGTAAGACAGAGCTATATAAAGCGCCGACAAGGAGTTTTACCTGGCTGAAAATCAAAACATAATTACTACTTTGTCAACACATGAAGAAATTTCCCGACACGTTTTCCTTCTGTGATTTACGTAAGGGTGTTGGAAAAGCTCTTTTATCACCCAACAACGCTTGCAGGTTTTGAAGTTTATAAATTGTAAAACTATCAATCAAAGAATGTAATCGTCGAATTCTGTTTATCAACATGTTAATAATATCATGCCGAAAGTAATGAGCACTTATGGTCGACTAATGTAAATGTTTACTTTTTTCACACACCCCCTCCCCCTCGCATATTTCGATCCATCACACACGGTTCCCATTCTCTTCCAAACTTGACACCTAGTTATCAAAAAATTTCACAAACATTTTCTAGAATCGATTAGCTGGAATGTCTAAAATCGACATAAATTTACTTTATGAACAAACTATTTATTTCCTAATTCAGCAATCGTCATTTTTTTTAAATCTGGTAAACTCAAAATCAGTAAAGATCAAATGTAAATAAGTGATTATACTCCATAAAAATAATATATTACACGGCTTAAAAAAATATTTGTTATTATATACAGTACAAGTAAACGTCACACAACACGTGTGACGTTCTTTTGTGGATCCCTCTGGTCTGAGGAAGGTGAGCGTGGTTCACCGAAATCGATCACCATAATATTCTTGCATTTTGTACTTGTATTGTAATATATTTGTGCATTTTGTGCTTATATTGTGATAAATTTGTGTTGTGTGACGTTTACTTGTACTGTATATGTACCAACACGTATTATGCTAATTAAAAAACTATTTATTATTATAGGATCAAAATAATTACGCAGTGTAATGTTCATTTTATATTTGTTATATCTGTTAGTCTGCAGTAATTAAAGTAAGTAGATACATTTCTCTTTTTATACATATTTCTCAAGTCAATAAATTAAAATCGGCTACACAGCAGCAGTTACCTGGTAAGTGGTGACGTTTTTACAAACATGGTGTTAAAAAAGGAAATGTTTGAGAGAATTTTTTTATTTGTTACCATCTGTCTAAGAGGATTACGAAAACTTATACAAGTCTTCATTAAGATTTTCCACTAATATATTTATTATTTTTTTAAATACTTTCTTAATTAGTTATGCCTCTGTACTGAGAGTTCCTCTGGTCTGAAGAAGGCATTGTGGTTTACCAAAGTCGATCACCATAAATATTTGAACTTTTGACTTATATTTAGTAAAATTTATTTTGAATGACGTTCTGTTTTTTATTATTATTTATGTAATCAGTCATAATGGAGAATGGAATTACCAGTATTGCTCGTATAATATTTGTTATCAAATAGGACAGTTTAGTAATATCGTAGTTTTCAAAATGAATTAAATAAGTTCATATTTTGTCTGTTAGTAATCAAGGGAATATACAAGAATCATTCAGTTAAATGTTTTGCGTTCGTAATATGGATGTGTGGGATCGCCAAAAGTTGTACGTAGCCGAAGTAGGAATGGTGCGAAGCTCTTTTTCGTGTGTTGTTTTAGACCATCTACCCACCCTATTTAAACGATTACCATCATTCGTTCATAAACAATCTAAATAAAGACAGCCTGCATATCATGTATGACTCCGTGTAGATCTTAAGACATGTTAATTAGTTCATCTACATTGTACAAACATAATCTCTACCCGACTGAGAGGTAGTAAAATACTACGATAAAAATGACGAGTTGTCTACACAGTTATAAAATGACGAGTTGTCTACACAGTAATAAAATGACGCGTTGTCTAAACAGTAATAAAATGACGAGTTGTCTACACAGTAATAAAATGACGAGTTGTCTACACAGTAATAAAATGACGAGTTGTCTACACAGTTATAAAACGACGAGTTGTCTACACAGTTATAAAATGACGAGTTGTCTAGACAGTAATAAAATGACGAGTTGTCTACACAGTTATAAAATGACGAATTGTCTACACAGTAATAAAATGATGAGTTGTCTACACAGTAATAAAATGACGAGTTGTCTACACAGTAATAAAATCCAGTGGTTTATTGTCTCCTCCCAAAACCGATTTATAAATTGGTACTTATCACTAGACCGATAAGTGTTTGAACTCGTGCCGACACCACGACCCCCAAGTGGGGTTACAATCAATTTACCCCAGATAAGGAATACAATCAGTGTCTAAGTAAGACAAATAGAAGGCCATCAATAAAACGATAGTTCGGCCTAGCCGTCAGTCGGGGATGTGATGGTGTGTGGAACATGGAGTGAGGAAAACCATGCTGGGTGACCGAGGTTATCCGGATGACAGAACCCAGGCGGGGCCGGCGTCTTTACACGTCTGATGTCCTTAAGGAAAGGACATCATTTAGGTCTGACGAAACATCAGTCAACACGGCGATGGGTTTAGTAAATATTAAAGCTATACTCGACCTAATGAATCTACCGACTTGACAATAGCGCACCTAGTGGTATTTGATTGATGCTGTGACATGCGGTGTTATCAAGGCCACATTTCATCTGGTGAAATATTAACATTATACAAACAAGAAGGAACAAAAATTTAGTAGGTTATCAGACTGTTAGAAATAAAAAATTGGAACGTTACAACCGTGCAAGGCATTAAGGTGTTGCTTTGGTTACGGCTGGCTAATATCGTCACGTCATTGGTCGTAGCATTCCTAATCTCCTCGTAGTTCCAGCACTTGCTGCAGGAGCACTCTGTAGTCTAGTCGAGAGATATAGACTAGAGAAGTAGAAAAAGGCCAACTTACTCACTGATTTACAAATTTTAAAGCATATCCCGACAAGGTAGAAACTTTATATGAGCTATGTGTAGCTTCAAGCCCTAACAGCTTCAAGCTCAAACCATCAGTAATATTTAAAGATTGCCAATTTTCTGTATATGGGTACCTCCATAAGTACAACAATAAACTTAACAAAAAAAGTCATTTGAGTAGGCATACGAAACGAGTTCGTCCTATTTGGTTAATGGACTTAAAATAACATTTTGTATGTATCATAAACTGTAAAATAAATTTTTTACTCTATCAAAATATTTCAATACTGAATTCTCATGCATACTAAAAATTGAATTAAATGCTTTCTTCTCCTCAATTTCAACACTACATTGCATGAAAGTAAATACAAATATAATTCTTTATTACAATATCAAATTAAAGTATACTAGTTCAGGATCTAAACATAAGGGCAGAAAACAGACGTGTAAAGAGCGCTGAAAATGCTTATGACAAAAGAGAGTTTGGATTCATCAAAACTGTATTCACAAAACTAACAAAATAAATCTAAATAAAATTACGTTATACCATTCAGTATTAACGTACAGTGAAAGTTGATAGAACAATCTAAAATAAATACTACAAGGTAAACTATTGGTTTTTAATATTTTTAACAAAAGAGGCAAAGTGAATAGTCTATGCAAGAAAAACCATGAAACAAACTAAGAACACGTAGAACTTATTGGCGAAAAAAGATTATCATTTTTGTCAAAAATACCTCGTCTTAGATTACTTAATGTAAATGATGAAACTGCAAATGTCTACCTTGCTCAGTTATTGATTTATTAACTTATGAAATATGTAGTACAGTTAACTTAAGCCCACTATGTATTCAAAATGTATATCACTGAACTGCAGTTACTGTCACCTTGAAAAAATTTAAAGCATTTAATTTTTTCCCCTTAGTAACTTTTAGATTGCTTAAAATCAACTTAGTTTAGTTCTTGTTTGAAGTTTTGTGTTGAAGAATTTGTAAGATTACTGGTAGCCTAGTTTTTTTTATGATCATAATGAATACGAAGTACGTACAAAGTTTCGTATATGGTTATCTGACGCCATCGTCAGGTGAAGTAAGAAAATCCGAAAAGTCGTAAACATGTTTAATCAAACAGGAAAGACTTCTGAGCATTCTGTCAATAACGTAACAATAAACGCTCAAATCAAATTATTGATCGAATGAACAAACATTGTTTAGTAACTTCAGCAATGTGAAATAAAAATAAGTTTTGCAAATTCAACAGTAAATTGCTTTATTTACTTTGTAAACCACGATTACATAGTGTGTTAATTTGTTTAGGTTTTACGCCATTTGTTACACTATAGTGTGTTTCTTTGTTTATCCTCTACGCCGTTCCTTTCTTTATATAAACTGACGAAAATACGAAATAATTGTAAAAATAAATGAACTAACAAAACAACATTTTTGTGAGGATTATTCTTCTGTGTAAGCTACATACTGTGAACTATTTAGTATGCAAGGGTTGAACTTGTCGAAATTGAATCTCGCATGCAGGGTAACAGATGTCTTGATCAATCATTTTTTGAAGGCATGCAGAATCTCGGGCTTAACACACCATTTGACACGAAAAGGAGGAAGCCTTTTGCCTACGTGAACTGATTTGCATTTCGCACGAGGCGTGTCAAATCTGAAGGGGTTAAAGTAAAATAACTCTTGCTGGGGATTAAAAGGCGCTTTCTTTTGGAATAATTCGATTGACCAGGTAAGAGTGCAATCGGTCGGTAAACGACTAGCTGTTGAATATTCCCCCTCCGACAAAAGTTGATTAATGACTTATTCGTTAATACGTTTCTGATGGGGTATTTACAACTGGGGGAAGGGGTAGTTAGTGGGCAGGGTAGTTTTGGTCTTATGTTCTTTCTGATAAAATTTGATGTTTAGAAGTTGGGATGGGCAAGGATAAAAATTCCCACGACGAATATAAAATTATGCATGAAATAAACGTTTCTATGGGTTAATTTTCAATTATCTGTCAGGCGTAAAATCATTTTTTTTAAAGAAAGTATCATCATACTTATAATAATAAATAATAAATTTGCTAACAAGGATGTATGGCATTTAACCGAAGTTTTTTGTACACATTGACCTTGTTATTAATTAAGAAAATACCTACTTGTATTTTGAAACTTTCTATTTATTCGTTAAAATGTTTAAGCCATCTCGTCTTTGTTGCCCAAACGTACACAGATATCATTCTACTTAACTTTCAAAACTTAAATTATGAACTGTTTTTAGTAGACCTATGTAATTTTTACTCTTTTAGATAAAAACATTTTTTTGGACATGTTTGTTAGCAAAATTGATATTTTTTAAAGCCACTGATGTATTTTTATTTATTTTCTTATTCGTTACAGTTCAGCATTAAGACAAATATAGCAGCTATTAATAAATATATCATAATGAATATATAATACATATTAATGAATATATCATATAAAGAGTGTATGCAGTGAATGAGAAGTCAATGCACGTAATTAAGATTTTTTTACAATTCTGTATTTGAACTGCACTGAAATACTCCTTCTAAAATAATTTAACTGTAACTAGATTTAATTAACAAGCTGTTATAACATCGTTTACCTAAATATCACATTTATATCACTGTTCAGAAAATGTCAAAGCAACATTATATTAACAATAAAAAACAGTAATGAAAAGGAATTATTAAATTATCTACACTTTGAGACAACTAAATATATTGTATTCACAAAATTTAAAAGTGTTTTTAAAAAACCCATTTACTTTCCAGTTCACATGGGCCTGCAGGCCTGTGCGTGAACTTTATTTAATAAGTGAGGTATCGATCGTAAGCTCAGTTGGGGATTCGAACCTCGAACAATGCCCTCCGCAGGCCGAAGCCTTAGACACTGAGTGACCACCTCGGCACTCATCTATGGACGTAAAAAAAGAAAATTAAAAAAAGTGTTGTTAAATATTTAATTTTATAAGTTAATCATGGAAACAGCAAATACAGAAATGCCACATATTACGTCGATTATAACTGATTGTGTTTAAGGAATACAATATTGTACTCAGTATTCTCATTCGTATAAATCTATATTCTGCGCAGCTTGGGGCCGATTAAACTTAAGTCCCAAGATCGGAGCGGTTAGGCGTCTGGAGGATCGCGGCAAAGTGTTTTCGGATTTGCAGAGCGTCTGGAGCTGCGGCAGGGTCCCGAGGGACCTATTCCGTCTTGAGCACATGTTCTCCAATGGAAACATATTCTCTGTATTTGACCTTCTGGTTGGAACAGTTTATAACAAAGGCTTTGCCCAGACGAGTGGAGGGAGGCTTTCAGAGCAAATCCAGATTGCTATTAGTGATTATTAAAAATGGGAATTGTCGAGTGAAAACGTCCTATTACGTGTATATTTTTCAGTTTTTCCAGATATATCAAAACTCTTCTAATATAACAATAATATTCATAAACTTCTCTTAAGTAGAATTTATTATCCTAAACACTTTAAAGGCAATTTATTCCATCATCAGAATATATAAAATTAGTAGTTATATTAAATATTCAGGCGCTACGTGCTTTTTTAATTAAATGATTCAAAGGTTATTTTTATCTTCCTTTATTGCTAATCGTATATGGGTATGGCCCTTTACATACTTCATTTTGCATTCTATGTAGATTATGATTGCTTATTTTACATCAATATTACTTTCTATAAGGTTTCCAAAAAGGCCAACTTGTTCCATTTAAATAATAATAATAGCAATATTTACTACCAAAAATTGGCCCACAAGGCTATTAACACCGTATATAGGTTACTTACTTACTCCTGTGGCCATTGGAAACCTAGGTGGTTTTGGCCTCGCCAACCATGTGCCTCCAAGCTCTTCTATCCTCTGCCAGCTCCAAATCTGCTCCCATTCTTCTCAGGTCCTTCGTCACCTCATCAACCCATCGCATCCTTGGTCTTCCTAATGGTCTCCTTCCTTCTGGTGTACCTCTGAGTGCCATCTTTACAATCTCTCTCTCACTTCTACGGTTAATATGGCCCAGCCATCTCAACCTCCTACTCTTAACTATTCCCACAATATCTGGTTCACCATATAATTCTTTTAACTCTCTATTTTTCCTTATCCTTCATACATTTCCTTCTTTTACTGGTCCAAAAATATATATAGTATATAGGTTAGAGAAATGTTATTTGTATATAACAATGTATAAATATAAGTAAATAAATAACAAATCTAGAAAATAAGTAAGAGTGAATTTAAAAATTCTGTATTGTTTAAATATGTTCTTTTATCTTTTTTCTGCTTAAAGATAATGTTGAAATTTTTTTAATTTTGTTGGTATTATGTTTTCAGTCTGTTGTCATAGCATAGTGCAAATTCGTTTGTTTACAAATTTTTAATAGGTTCAATGGTAACTGTAGAGTTGTATTGTTTGAAAGGTTGATTCACCAGCTCAGTTAGAAACCTTTTGGGTCGGAAGAAGATGTACTTTAAGCTTCTTTGCTATTTATTGCAGTAAAACATATTTATAATTCTACAAACATAATTCAGCAGAATTTATTTTTTTACATAATTTTATAGAACTTAACATACCTCAATTAGATTAAAATTGAAAGTATACGCACACACCGCCTTTGGAAGCAAGTTAAAAATATTGACACACAAATTCTTGGGACGTTACAATCTTGCGAGATACCTCCTTTGGGTTGAAATTGAAAATCTTGCCACACACCTCCTTTGGATGCATATAGAAAAAATTTCCACATATCTTCTTTGGATTCAGATTGAAAATCTTGCCACACACCTTCTTTGGATTAAAATTGGAAATCTTACTACACGTCTCCTTTGGATGAAAGTTTAAAATCTTGTCACTCGCCTCTTTGGATACATATGAAAAGTCTTGCCACACACCTCCTTTGGATGCAAATTGAAAATCTTGCTACACACCTCCTTTGGATGCATATAGAAAAAATTTTCACATATCTTCTTTGGATTCAGATTGAAAATCTTGCCACACACCTTCTTTGGATTAAAATTGGAAATATTACTACACATCTCCTTTGGATGAAAGTTTAAAATCTTGTCACTCGCCTCTTTGGATACATATGAAAAAGTCTTGCCACACACCTCCTTTGGATGCAAATTGAAAATCTTGCTAGACACCTCCTTTGGATGCATATAGAAAAAAATTTCCACATATCTTCTTTGGATTCAGATTGAAAATCTTGCCACACACCTTCTTTGGATTAAAATTGGAAATATTACTACACATCTCCTTTGGATGAAAGTTTAAAATCTTGTCACTCGCCCCTTTGGATACATATGAAAAGTCTTGCCACACACCTCCTTTGGATGCAAATTGAAAATCTTGCTACACACCTCCTTTGGATGCATATAGAAAAAATTTCCACATATCTTCTTTGGATTCAGATTGAAAATCTTGCCACACACCTTCTTTGGATTAAAATTGGAAATATTACTATACATCTACTTTGGATGAAAGTTTAAAATCTTGTCACTCGCCTCTTTGGATACATATGAAAAAGTCTTGCCACACACCTCCTTTGGATGCAAATTGAAAATCTTGCTAGACACCTCCTTTGGATGCATATAGAAAAAAATTTCCACATATCTTCTTTGGATTCAGATTGAAAATCTTGCCACACACCTTCTTTGGATTAAAATTGGAAATCTTACTACACGTCTCCTTTGGATGAAAGTTTAAAATCTTGTCACTCGCCTCTTTGGATACATATGAAAAAGTCTTGCCACACACCTCCTTTGGATGCAAATTGAAAATCTTGCTACACACCTCCTTTGGATGCATATACAAAAAATGTCCACATATCTTCTTTGGATTCAGATTGAAAATCTTGCCACACACCTTCTTTGGATTAAAATTGGAAATCTTACTACACGTCTCCTTTGGATGAAAGTTTAAAATCTTGTCACTCGCCTCTTTGGATACATATGAAAAGTCTTGCCACAACCTCCTTTGGATGCAAATTGAAAATCTTGCCACACACCTCCTTTGGATGCATATAGAAAAAATTTCCACATATCTTCTTTGGATTCAGATTGAAAATCTTGCCACACACCTTCTTTGGATTAAAATTGGAAATCTTACTACACTTCTCCTTTGGATGAAAGTTTAAAATCTTGTCACTCGCCTCTTTGGATGCATATGAAAAGTCTTGCCACAACCTCCTTTGGATGCAAATTGAAAATCTTGCTACACACCTCCTTTGGATACATATGAAAAGTCTTGCCACACACCTCCTTTGGATGCAAATTGAAAATCCCGCTTCACAAATCCATGTGATGCAAATTAAAAACGTTGCAACAAACCTTTATTTAGTGTGAATTTATTCAAATTGCTGCAATGTTTTTACTGTAAGTTCACTCGTTAAAATGTAAGTTTAGTTTATCATCTGTCAATAAAAAGGAGAAATGTATTTTGTCATTTCATACTAATTTATTCATATAACTTTCATTGTAAATAAAATGCCAAGTGGTTCTTGGTCTGCAACTCCAAAAATTAGTGTTAATATGTAATATATATATAACTGTAATATATATAACTGAGAATTTAACTTTAGCATTCGGCTATATTGGAGTGTTCCATCAGAATATTCCTAAAATAATCTAATTTATTATAAAAGTAAGCCCACCACATAAATAAAATTCTACACGGCCAACCACTGACTAGTCCTTACAATGGCCCACCTTAAAACATACGAAATCCGATGACCTTCCCACCCAAATTTCACTTCGTCTAACTGTCAATTTATTACCTACTCGCCCACCCATCGCAAATCATGCTCCTAAAATCAACTTACGACTTACAGTGGCTCAATGACGATGTCGAATAACTTGCGAAAACATATTTTATAACAACTCCATATATTACAACTCCCAAACGTGTAACAACCCACTTTTGTACACCCAATGCTGCCTAAGGGACTCAAGTATTATGAAATTTCTCTATACAGCAGCTTTTATATAAAATTCAATTAATTATCATTATGAGGAATACTAATATTAAAGAGCAAATATGTTTGTTATAACATTTCATGGTCAATTTTGGGAATATCTTTTCTTGGTGTTGCCTCAGAAAAATAGAAATAGATGTCGTTTTCTTATGATCGCAGAGAACACATCAGTTTCACATACATATATCTTAATTAATGTGATAAATCTGAAGTAATAATTACTACATTTATCCTTGAGGATTTAAGGGGGAAATAACAAGTTGCTGGCCTATCCATCCCACGACAAACTAGAGAACCAACTACTCGACACACATTTAGCGCATTATTGGATGCGACCTCTGTTTATTACTTATGTGGTTTTACGAATGTATCCTCAGTAACCAGCTCATTTACTATATTTACTAACTAAATTATACATTTTAGGTTTATCTAAGTGAAATATTTTAACAGCTCACTAGTAACAACGGTAATCGTAAAACACATCAATCAATATTCGGGAGATTACCGATAAATGGAACAGTTCCATCAGAAAAAGTTGAGTGGGCGATAAAGCCAGGAGAAATATGGACTTTACAGGACTCCCGCGAGGGGTCTTCAATGGCAACCTTTCGCGAAGAGCCATACATCTGTTAGCTATCGACAGGCGGGAAATTAATCACGACATAATCCGCGATTTCGGAGGGAAAACCGCGACTGAAAAATGCATTGTCAGCGCAGCGCCCGGATCCGAATAAATACTGGGCTTACGTCTGATGGATGCTCCTCCGATTAGTCTTGGAGGACAATGCGCGCGAGAGATGATACAAAAAAGGCTCTTAATTGATGGACACCGATCGGCGGGCGAACACCGCTCTCCACTTAGGCAAGAATGTCGCGGCTTCCATTTTTTCGACTAGGCGGATAATAAATTAGGAAGAAATGTTTTATATGAGGCTCGCTCAGTCCAGGTGGGGAGCAAATTAAATTTACTATCCCCGTTGTATAATTGTCCTCTTATCTTTGCTGGCTGCCGCTTTAATGAAGGCGCTGCTATTAATTTCACTGTAATTATGATAAGGATTCTTTTACTGCCGAGTAATCTTGCCATCTCGGCCGACTGTATGTACAACCGACGGCAGCAGTGACAAGCGCACTTGAGTGCTTTCCCAGATAGCGCTCGTGTACAGATAGTGTCCTGGGCCCCGGTGGCTAACCGGTATTTCGCCAGCTTCTGACATTACAGAGATGCTGGGTGAGTTTACAACTGGCTCCACTTACTGTACAACCGTTTTGCTTTTGTCAGAGATATCCTCGACACGCGTTTAAACTGTTTGCGGCCAGTAACGATAGTTAATTTAACTAAATATGTTTTATGGCCGTTGAGTTATCGTTGTAATTTTATTAGTGTAATTTATGGTCCTACCTGTGCCCCTATCTAAACGTATTCTAGTACATTGTGACTAAAAAACTATTGAACAAGGAGAATTGACTTTAGGTTTTTTCCCTTCTATATTTTCACCCAAACTACTTTCCACTACCAGTGTTGGAGAGCTCCAGCCTAAGTTTTAGGGAGGTCTACGTGGTCCTAACTTTCCCTGGTAAAATAAGACGAATTTTAACTACCTCCCAAAAGCTATGTACTCGTTTATACAAATCACATATGTAGACTGCTATTCTGAAGGCCGCTGGTCACAGAGAAAAGAGAAACAGAGGTGTTTTTATGATCGTAGCGAACGCCTCTGTGAGAGTTACCACTAGTATATATCTTTGTACATTTTTAGTAATAATTTAATACGATTATTCTTCAGGATTTGGGGGGGGGGGAGGAATGTCGGGATGGGATGACAAGCTGCTGGCGCTACCATCGCACGGTGAACTGGAGAACTAACTACTCGACACCCATTCAGCGCACTATTGGATGTGACCTATGTTCTTTGTTCTCTGTTAAGCCAACAAGGTTACTCTTTGTTAAGCATGATTTGAATGCATTCTAGTTGTTTCCTACCGTTGTTTAAATATTAGAAGTATTAATTGTTTTGCAAGATGCTATTTCCCTCTGTATTGTAATATATTATATTTCTAATTTCAATTGTTTTTGCTAATGGTAGAATGGTTACAAGCATTGTGAACTTTTTATAGATATTTACGATTGTGTGAACAAGAAAATTTATTCTTAACATATCCTCCTCTGCAATCTCAAGCCATCTTCCGCTGTGAAGGAAATTTGGAAATTGCAAAAAATTAATCTTACACATGGCGCAAGTTAGACAATGCAATAACATTGAAGAATGAGCAATAAAGTAGCGCTTCACAAACAAACGAATAGATCTCAATAATGTACTAAGAAGGCAATTAGAAAAACATCTAAACCAAACTGACCCATTTTCTTCGTGAACACACCACAATGTTTTTCGTGTGATTCTTATTAGTTTCTTATAAAACTTGTACTTTTATAACTTTATTACAATTTTTGTTATATCTTTTTTTTTCAAATTGAAACGCCGAATTAAAAAGAATGAGGAATAACAAATAAAAATTAGACCTATAAATTGTAGGTAGCTGACTTGTGTGGTATCCAGCTACCCCAGCTGCTGAACGTATAGACGTAATTAAAAAGTAATCTACACAACACTTCCAACGTACGCAAAAACTGGTAAAATCAAGTTTCTACAAAACAAATCTTTTTAAATGATTCGTGGTGTGATTTTGAATAAATAAAATACACAAGAACTAAAATATCCCCCTATATAAGACTTTGAGAAGAATAAACATCAAAGACCCAAAGTAAATTGCTCCGTGTATAAAGAGTGGGAATTTGCTAAGCGCTATACGGAAGGCAAATCAAAATCTCCCCGCGCACAGAGCCACAAAATAACAGGGGTAGTCACCCGAGCCGCTTGCCGCGTCTTATCACGTCCCGGGGTGTTTGGCGAGGGCTTGATTGATTTCCGAAAACATTTTAATATAGTATACGTGCGTGTGTCTGTGCCGGGGGGAGAGCTGCATCAGCATGAATATTTCATGATATGTTTAGTGGTGCAGCGCTGGCTGATAGCTGATTGCTGAGCCTCATCTCCATGTGATGACGCCGGCCCCGCCCACCACAAATCCAACACCTCCACTTTGTAGCCTTCTTTACAACTCCCCCCCACCCACCCTCAGTCAGTTCTTTAACTCCAAAGGGATACCTACAGACAATAACGCCGTTTGAAGTTCTAACTCCACTCAGCCGGAATTAATAAGACTCAACTTCAGAATTTAATTGTCACAACGCAAGTATGATATAAAATATAAAAATAAATAATAATATAGCAAAATATTTTTTTCAATCCGATTATTTTACGTAAATCAAAATATTTGTAAAGAGTGGTCAAATTGTTTCATATTTCTTTAACATGAATGAGATAGTAGTCTAGCTTATAGTTTCGTTAGTTAAAAAAAAACTGAAAAAACTATTTTATCTAGAAATATAAAAACTAAATACTATTGACTGACTGATCGCAGTTTTTCACAACTAAGGCAGGCTTTGTACAACGAATCTAGGTACAAATATTCTTTATAGGCTGTATATGCTTACTGAGAAAGATTTTTAAAATTAAATATCTCACAGAGTTAAAATTAAGTTGGTAATAAATATTTCCCCACCATCAAGCTTTTGTTACCATTAACATTAATGACAGAGCTTAGAGTGATCCAACCTGACATTAGACGGTATTTTTAAATAATGTAATGTTATGTGGCGAAAATAACAACATACACGAGCGAGGTAACACGTACGGAAAATCATTGACGAACAGTAGATTTTAACGAAAAGGCTAATAACAGCTTAGACTGTCGTCAGACTGATATTGGCAACCAAGTAGAAATTACAGATCTATTCATATATTCATTCAAATTGGAATGTTATGTGTAGGTGTTTAAATTAAATAAATACCTAGATCTTACAGTCAGTATAACCGAATGAAAATATGTAATTTGTCTACTAAAAAACAAACCAAGAGTGAACTAAATACTGTAAATTTGGAATGTACAAACTTAACAGGGGAAATAATTACCCTCTACAGAAACATTTAGCGGCGTAGATTTACACGGGGGTTACTGAAATTGCCGGGGTTTGGCGAAAAACCGCCAATAAAGAAGAAGCATTGCGGATAAATAACCTGGGAATTGCAAAATAAAGATATGGACCGAGAGGGCGGGAATTCTCTGTACCTGCGGGTATCGATGTATGTCTTCTTACCAGTAGTGTACACTGAACATGTACTGTATGCCATCGAGTAATTCCAACATGATACATGCTTTGGTAAGTGAGATATTTATGTTTTCTTTCTAAGTTTGTTGGTAAATAACTCGTAATATAGGTCTTTTAAATAAATGGTAGGTAAATTAGGGATTTGAAACAAATTAATCGATTCAGCACTTAACTGAAAAAATCAAAATATTATTTAATATTTTATTTGACTTAATTAAGGTTTCATATTCAAAACCCAAAATTTTTTGTGTATTTTTATTACATTTTATCAAAAGTAAAGTAAAATTGTACTTATCCTTTGTTGGAACATCTTTGATTAAAATTTAAAAATTGTAACAACCTATACACAATTTTAAATTATTTAATAACTAAAGTTACAAATATAAATAAAAGAAAATGTAGATAGAATTAAAATTAACTTTCAGAATTTATAGAATTTTACCCGGCTTAGTGTGAGTGTAGTTTAGGATTTCAATTTATTTAGCTTTTTTTGACCACATTTGGTT
The DNA here is from genome assembly GCA_035578905.1 of Stictocephala bisonia. Classification (NCBI taxonomy): domain Eukaryota; kingdom Metazoa; phylum Arthropoda; class Insecta; order Hemiptera; family Membracidae; genus Stictocephala; species Stictocephala bisonia. The sequence continues at coordinate 4,323,738 of JAQJVL010000030.1, read as the reverse complement.
ACGAAATGTGTTATTTTATGCAATACACAAATAAAAACTAAAACAAATCTGCAACCAGTACAGGCAAAGGATATGAATGAGGATTCTAAAATTAATCCATAGGAAATAAACAGCTACTCAACAATTGACATACATTTAACATTCCATTTTTTTACAGTAATTCTTTTTACTGCTCACGATTTAATAAAACATTAAAATAAACATGCGGTGGGTTTAACCCACGTGCGGTGGGTACCCATACACACAGTGTGGTACTTACCACCCACCCATACACGCACTGTGGTGCTGAGTACCCACCCATACACGCACTGTGGTCCTGACCACCCACACATACACGCACTGTGGTCCTGACCACCCAAACATACACGCACTGTGGTGTTGAGTACCCACCCATACACGCACTGTGGCACTTACCACCCACCCTTACACGCAGTGTGGTGCTGAGTACCCACCCATACACGCACTGTGGTCCTGACCACCCACACATACACGAACTGTGGTCCTGACCACCCAAACATACACGCACTGTGGTACTGAGTACCCACCCATACACGCACTGTGGCACTTACCACCCACCCTTACACGCAGTGTGGTACTGAGTACCCACCCATACACGCACTGTAGCACTTACCACCCACCCATACACGCACTGAGGTGCTGAGTACCCACCCATACACTCACTGTGGTACTTACCACCCACCCATACACGCACTGTGGTGCTGAGTACCCACCCATACACGCAGTGTGGTACTTACACCCACCCATACACGCAGTGTGGTACTGACAACCCAACCATACACGCACTGTGGTGCTGAATACCCACCCATACACTCACTGTGGTACTTACCACCCACCCATACACGTGGTGTGGTACTTACCACCCACCCATACACGCAGTGTGGTGCTGAGTACCCACCCATACACGCAGTGTGATACTTACCACCCACCCATACACGCAGTGTGGTACTGACAACCCAACCATACACGCACTGAGGTGCTGAGTACCCACCCATACACTCACTGTGGTACTTACCACCCACCCATACACGCACTGTGGTGCTGAGTACCCACCCATACACGCAGTGTGATACTTACCACCCACCCATACACGCAGTGTGGTACTGACAACCCAACCATACACGCACTGTGGTGCTGAATACCCACCCATACACTCACTGTGGTACTTACCACCCACCCATACACGTGGTGTGGTACTTACCACCCACCCATACACGCAGTGTGGTGCTGAGTACCTACCCATACACGCAGTTTGGTACTTACCACCCACCCATACACGCAGTGTGGTACTGACAACCCAACCATACACGCACTGTGGTGCTGAATACCCACCCATACACGTGGTGTGGTACTTACCACCCACCCATACACGCAGTGTGGTGCTGAGTACCTACCCATACACGCAGTTTGGTACTTACCACCCACCCATACACGCACTGTGGTGCTGAGTACCCACCCACACACGCAGTGTGGTACTTACCACCCACCCATACACGCACTGTGGTACTGACCATCCACCCATACACGCACTGTAGTGCTGACCACCCACCCACACACGCACTGTGGTGCTGAGTACCTACCCATACACGCAGTTTGGTACTTACCAACCACCCATACACGCAGTGTGGTGCTGAGTACCTACCCATACACGCAGTGTGGTACTTACCACCCACCCATACACTCACTGTAGTTGTAAAATTGTCTGCTTGTAATATTTATAAGTAATAAAAAAGAATGTATGAGGCAAGAAGACTGTGAATTCGCATAAACAGCCGAGTCTTTATGACTTTGGTAAATTAAGTGTTAATTTAACGATTTTATTATTTTGTAACCGTAAGCTTTACGATTTCACTACATTTTGCATCATTTGTCAAATATTATTACCAACAAGTGGTCTATAGAAGGACCCTTCTGATCCGGAATTTTTTGGGAACCCGATTTCATCCCTCAGAAAATTTACTACCCCAGCCCCCTTCGCTTTATATTTGGCACAATATATTCATAGAATGGACTGGCTGTTAAATGTACGGAATCCCTGGTCCTTCATATGAACTTTATGTCAACGGCAGTTTTAGGGTCCCTGCAAACAGCTGCCAAATAAAAGTTGGAATATTCTTTGAAATGAAAAAATAAATGTCTGTTTATACTAATCGACAACTCTAATTGAGATAGGGGTAAGTGTCTTAACATAAACGATAAAACTAAAAATGCAGTAGAAATATTGTGCTATAATATACTGTATAACGGTTTAAATTATTACGTTATAAAGTGCGCTATGCCTTAGTAGCTAAGTATAAACTCAGGCTATGCTTGTATATAAAATCCCAGTAATATCAAACAGTAAAAGAAACGGAATTTTAAAAAGCTAAAACAATATCGTACGTTTTTATGAATTATTCTTGTGTTTAATAGGAACTCTTCCAAAACTGTTTACCAACATTGGGACAACATTTCACTGCTACTTACTGCTATTTGCTATTTATTGCTACTTGCTACTTATGGCTACTTACTACTTACTGCTACTTGCTACTTATGACTACTAACTGCTACTTGCTACTTACTGCTACTTGCTACTTATGGCTACTTACTGCTACTTGCTTCTTATGGCTACTTACTGCCACTTGCTACTTATGGCTACTTACTGCTACTTGCTACTTATGGCTACTTTCTACTTATGGCTACTTACTACTTACTGCTACTTGCTACTTATTCCTACTTGCTACTTATGGCTACTTACTACTTAAGGCTACTTACTACTTATTGCTACTTGCTACTTAAGGCTACTTACTGCTACTTGCTACTTATTGCTACTTGCTACTTGCTACTTATGGCTACTTACTACTTATTGCTACTTGCTACTTATTGCTACTTGCTACTTATGGCTACTTACTACATACTGCTACTTGCTACTTATGGCTACTTACTACTTATGGCTACTTACTACTTATTGCTACTTGCTACTTATGGCTACTTACTGCTACTTACTTCTACTTGCTACTTATTGCTACTTGCTACTTATGGCTACTTACTACTTATTGCTACTTGCTACTTATTGCTACTTGCTACTTATGGCTACTTACTACTTATTGCTACTTGCTACTTATTGCTACTTGCTACTTATGGCTACTTACTACTTATGGCTACTTACTATTTACTGCTACTTGCTACTTATTGCTACTTGCTACTTATTGCTACTTTCTACTTATGGCTACTTACTACTTATGGCTACTTACTATTTACTGCTACTTGCTACTTATGGCTACTTACTATTTACTGCTACTTGCTACTTATTGCTACTTGCTACTTATTGCTACTTGCTACTTATGGCTACTTACTGCTACTTGCTACTTATGGCTACTTACTACTTATGGCTACTTACTACTTATTGCTACTTGCTACTTATGGCTACTTACTGCTACTTGCTACTTATTGCTACTTGCTATTTATTGCTACTTACTACTTACTGCTACTTGCTACTTATTCAACAAATACTTTATCATGGAAAGCTTACAATTTACGATAATTTTCAATAAGAATGTTGTTTTGATATTTCATACACTAAAAGTGTTATAAAAAGCCTTTCATTAAAAAAATACAACAGATGATTAAATAATTATATAGAACAATAACACTAATAGAATGGGTGGGTCAATACAACTGGCTTGGTAATACCACTGTGTGTGTATTTTTTGTGCTAAATAAATTATTGCAATATAATGCCTTAGAATCAAATATTAACAAATTAAGGTTTTTCTTAAATCTACTAAAGTAATTAGACACATTCACATCGTATAGCCCTAATCTCAAGCCGTCTCCTGGTGTTATTGACCCACCCACCCATTCATACACGTACAGTAGTATTGACCCAACTTTCCACTCATACACTTACATAGGCATTGACCTACCCTTAGATATGTCGGTATACACAATGAATATACATCCGTTGTACCTTACCCATTCACACAGTTGTATATACCCACCCACCCATACACGTACACAGTTGTTAGTAATTCGTAAAATTAACTATAAAGTACTATATTATCTCAGTCTTATTTGTCATATTAAAGACTTAATCGAGTTAGATGGAAGTAATCGGTGAAGTATTTTTAAAAGAGAAAATATTTAACGGTGTTGTAAAACAAATCAAAGTAAACCGATTTCTCATGTAGGATAATATATCGTAATTTGAAAAGTATGATCAGAAGACGAAAGTACAACAATAAATAAATAAAATAATGCCTACAAGTTGACGTATGTCAGCAGTGAAAAAAATATTGTCATTTGATTAGCTTCATGACCTTGAAACACCCATTTTAAATGCACTGCCTGAAATATATAGCAAGAGTAAGTACGGATTCCAACTAAAATTGTATTTTGCTGTTATTTTAAACAATTAAAGCTATTTTATATGTAAATGTGTTATAAAATTAAAAACAACTTCTAAGTAAGATTCTGTAAAAATAAATCTTATATTAACTAAAATGAATAGGAAGGAGACTCATTATAACGATGAACTCAAAACTACCCTAGTTTAATGGGGAAAATAATTACCCTCTACAGAAACATTTAGCGGCGTAGATTTACACGGGGGTTACTGGAATTGCCGGGGTTTGGCGAAAAACCGCCAATAAAGACGAAGCATTGCGGATAAATAACCTGAGAATTGCAAAATAAAGATATGGACCGGGAGGGCGGGAATCGCTCCTGTACCTACGGGGTCGTCATGTATTCTCCTCCCCCAGTGTAGCGCCTTTCTTCAGGATTTCAATAACACTCGCCTACTTAACCCCAATTCCTGTTTTAATACGCACTCACAGAGGAGTATCTGTTATTTATAGGTTTGTGTGATTCCATTATTCAGAGTCTATATCAGTTGGGACGAGAACGGTAACTGGTGTTGGTGATTATGAAAAGAACCACAGAGAAAAAAAAACATAGGTCTATTTCTTATAGCGAATGCCTGTAATTGGATTACAACTAGAATACATCTGGATAAATAATTATTACCGTTATCCTTGTGAGTTTGCAAGGAATAAGGATGGAACTGACAACGGTGCTGGCCCTGCCATCCGCACGGCGAACAGAAGAACTAACTACTCGACACCCATTCAGCCCACTATTGGACGTGACCTCTGTTTCTTACTTCTCTGTTAAAGACAACAACTACAGTATTGTGTAATTAACAGTTTAAACATTTTTTCAAAATTATTTGTTACTTGTGTCAAATTGAACCTTATTTTAAAAATCGAATCTACTGTCCAAGATATGCTTACCTATTACTATTTAGTCTAAATTAGTCAGTCTCATATTTTTTCCCGGCAATGTATTTTGTAACAGGTATTGAAAAATGTATTACTTTATCGTGTAATAATGATGCGAAATGAAGAAGTACTGAGGAGAGTGGGCGAAGAGAGGGAAATATTGAACATTTAAGAAGAAGAAAAATAAAATGGTTATGACATTTGATGAGAGGAAAAAAGAAAAGGGGTGAGGAAGATATCAGGTAGTGGACAGTTTAAGGATTGGAGGGAAGTTTAAGACAAGATTTTGTAGAACTTTTAGATGCGACCCACCCGCCCACCCCCACACGTACAGTGGTATTGGCCCACCCACCCACCCATACACGTATTGGTATTGACCCATCCGCCCACCCACCCAGTGACAACCGCCCACTACACGTAGTGGTATGACCCACCCGCCCACCCCACACGTACAGTGGTACTGACCCACCCGCCCACCCATACACGTACAGGGGTACTACAGTGGTACTGACCCACCCGCCCACCCGTACACGTACAGTGGTACTGACCCACCCCCCACCCGTACACGTACAGTGGTACTGTCCCACCCGCCCACCCATACACGTACAGGGGTACTGATGCCACACACAGCATGGGCAAAACGTCTGGTTATCTTGTAAATAATGTAGATAACACCTCGACGCTGTTGTCACCGGAAAATATAGATTCTAGTTATAACAAAAAGATGTGTTCAAAACAGAGTGACTGGTGGAAGGCTGCAGCAGGAGGTGCCTGGGGGCAGAACAACCTAGATGATGATGACATCACGTAATGATTTCAAAAACAAAATTTGAATATAAACGACATTTTTGTTTTAAAATATTTTATAGTGGATTGCATGTAAGATAAGGTTATTTATCACGTTACATGATTTTTATATAAATGATCATGTAATTTCGAGTTAATTTTTACAGTGTAAATATAAAATATTTTTTTCAAAAACCTTAAGACTATTTATTTTACATCCTAACCTAACACATTCACATATGAAAACTGTAAAACACAAAAAACGTGGATTTAAATAAAGATTGTAATAATCCTTACAATTGACCAGCCAAAAAACGTGACGTTAGGAATCTACTCTACCTAAGAATTTTCTTAATATTTTCTCCATATTAAATTGGGGTTTATATTTTATTTTTATGCTTTTTATTTTATATTTTTACACTATACATTTTCATTTTATATATTAATTTTATAGTTTGTATTTCGTATTTTCTTTTTTTGTATTTTGTGTTTGTGTGAACATTTTCATAATTTCCAAATAAACTGTATAACAGACGTGCATACTTTGTTGACTTAGTTTTTTATTTGATAAGCCTATATTTATCGACTGTATCAAGCTTAGTTAACAATAAGCTCTTTCGATTTATTCACGCAATGATACACGACAACAGTTTGTGTTATATACTCTTGGAGTTTATTCCGGCTTGATCTTCCAAGTTTGTTTAGCATTTCTCCTCTGATGTGGTCAACAAGTGGTCAATAGAAGGACCCCTCCGGTCGGTTTTTTGAGGAACTTGAATTCACCTCTCGAGATATTTACTACCCCCAGAACCCTCCGCTTGATATTTGGAGTGATGTATTCATAGGCTGGATCTGGCGCTGTTGTTGATGGTAGCTTAAATCTGACCCGCCGTTTTGCGAAGTTTTCAAAATGTGGAGTAAACAATTTCTGAGAATGAGTCTGTAACAAGAGTTACAGATAAAAATATAAAGTTACAGAGATAAGGTCCTAAGACAGCGAATACTATATATTTATTATTTTAAGACGCCGATCGTCAAGATATGGGTCAATATCGTTTTCTTTGTTACGAACTACGGCTGACTGTTCCTTAGAAAATGTCATAAATGAATAGCCGGTGGTTTTCAGCTGATCCCTTTGTATAATTTTAAGAATTGCTAAAACAAGAAAAATTGACATTTTATGAGTGGTTTTCTCATAAATCACTAAGTTCTTTTCTAAGCTTTTTTGTAATCATAATTATCAGATGAACGTTAGTCTACCATCTTTTTATTAATGTAGCTAAGAATATAGTGTACATGATTTACAATATTCTGAGAAGAAAAGTTACTATATATGAGTAGATTTCAATACAATTTTGTGCACGTCTCACGATCTGATGTTGCCAACCGACCAGTAGTGCAATTAAATAAGTTGAAAATTCAATTCTATAAAAGTGCTTTTAAAAATAAGTTTGAATAAGGTCTAATTAGTAATGAGTGTCTTATTTTAATTGGAACGTCAATATTGTCGCTTTGCCTTTATTTTCCAGTTCACCAGTTCAGACTTCAAAAATTGATTTTCTGTAGCATTAATTTTAGTTCGCCACCAAAAAAGTACAGCATTGGTTTTCTTTTATGATAACTCTTTTTTAAGTTGGCACCCAATATTATGGGAGCTTACCAAGTGAGCTATTTTCAGTTAGAATCAAAACATGAACAAGCCATCGCAAAAATCATAGAATCCTTCAGAAGCATTTGAGAATACTAATATTTGAAGATTAAAATCGGTAAGTTGTAAAAGTATCTTTCAAGGAAAATTTACTTTTCTTAATCGAATTTGTCATAGAGATAGGGTCTCTACAGAATGTTACATTGTATTTTTTCCCACACAAAACCCTGTGCAGTAAATTTTGCGTAGCACAGTTTATGAAACAATTCATTAATTTCATGCAGATTGGATTGTGATGAATAAACCCCTTTCGGAAAATATCTTTTCTTTTCAAAGGGTCCTCTTTGGTGAATCTTATTATCTTTTCCGATTTTCCTTTTGCTTTCCTTCACGTAATTTACAATTTTCTTACAGATATATGAAAATGGTAACGTCAGTGGATGAAGATGATGGATTTTTTTACAGATCTATTTAAAACTTCCAAAAGTAAAAAGGAAATTACAATGAACTGAGTTGCATGTACACAATTTTATGTATATTGCACCATTAATCAATTAATTTCTCTTTCCTAAAAAATTGCACGCACTTCTAACGAGACCACACCCACTTATCTACATCCATCGTATTCATCTACAATCCAATCCACCCGAAGGTATATGGCTAGTCCAATTACGCGTGGATGAGCCAATACGCAAAGTACGCGGTCATTGTAAGGCCCCACAGGAAGCCTACCGAGGTTTATGGCATTGTAAAGCCCAGCCGATGTAGCACAAAACCACATAAACAGAGGAAACATAAAGTAATAAACAAGGTGTAAGCTTGTTACCATTGCTAATTGTGGAGGCCGGAAACCAGCAGTAAATTACACAATAAGGGCTGTCAACGTGTTTGACTGTTCAGCAAAGTTCTAGGATCTTGTTTGGGATGATCCCATCTTCCATCAAACTGACTTGACTAACATGTTTTTATAATATTAAATTCGGAACTTTTATTTTAATGTAGTTATTATTTGTAATATTTCAGTTGTAGTGAATTTACTAATCAATATTTATTTTCATTGTGTTTTCTTAAAGGAGGCTTGAATATTGTTACACCATTTAACGGTTATTAGTAAGGGAGGAGTTATTCGTCATAACTTCGCCATTTGTGAAAATGTTGTACCAATCAAACAGTTTTCTATTTTATTTTCCATCTCCCATGTTCCATCTCCTATCTTCCAGCTTCAATCTCCACTCCACCATGTTCCATTTTCCATGTTCCATTTTTAATTTATATTTTCCATTTTCCGTATTCCATTTTCCATTTCGTTCCGTTCCATTTCATGTTTATACTACTGTTTCAGCGTCATAATTAACAGGTAAGTTTTCTCGTTTTTTTGCCAGATCCAGGAATATTTAAAATATTTTGTTAACTTAAGTTAGTGTTTATTTGGAAAGAAATGCTTAAGAACTGTCTATGGGAGTGATTCCAACAGGGTTTGTATCTCTTTGGATAACTGACAACTGGCTCAATCAGAAGATTTATCACACAATTCCCATCTTTTCTAAACATCCTGGTGGGCTCCTTGGTTTAACTTTGTTTCAGAGTCAATGTATTATTCATTATACAATGGATTAGCATTTAAACCATGTTAGGAATTATTGTTTAAACAGGGTTAAAATTTTATGAAGCTCCACCATATTGGAGTTTTTATGAATGGGGTGGATGAGGGGGTCCTAAACCGTGTTGGGTAGGCCCCTCAAACAATATAAGTTAGGATTGGAGGTAGAAGGGTGGGCCACATGGTCCGGTTGTTTGTTAGGAGATTAAGTCTCTGCATCTAACATATTTATTATTATTTATTAATTAATGAGACCTAATCGTCAATGTTTTGTCGAGTATGAGTAGCGAATGAGTGTGATTGGTGTGGATGCAACTGACAAGCTAGATACTCAGTTTTTATTCCCATGCAACATCCGAACCTGTCCAAGACTAACCTAACCTAACCCCTAACTTCTCAATTAGTGTCCACTTCGATGGCAACCATTGAGCGGACGCCATGTCTCGGTATCAGGAGAACCGAGAATAGAACCTATCACCTACAATCTCCACACCACTTAGCCTAAAAGTGGCTCGGTTACAGCAGTATATCACATTACCGGCTGTGTATATATATGTAAGGTAATGTATGTATTTATATGTAAGGTGGGTAGGAAGGCCGTTTTAATGGCCAGTACATGTCGGTGAGTAGTAAATTCTATGTTTCACATGGGAAGTGGGTGGTTCTTATTTCAAATAGTCAATGACATTTAGTAATACCAAATTAATAAAATACTATTTTTATGACGAAACGTAACACTAATAAATGTATTTACTGTGCAAAAGAGAGGCAAAGAGATACTTACATATACATTACACGATTTTACACGATATTTTACACGATATTCTTTATACTTCAATCAAGCAGCGTACCTTGAGATTGGAGGTAAATCGTTTGCCGTACGTTTAAAGCATATTCCTTACACAAGAGTTGTTGTATCATTAAAGAATTAATATCCTACACTTATATACAATCCACAATTGACTCAACGGCAAGGATGTCACGACGTTAGGGGAGGGAGGAGTGGTGGGGGTGAGGGGAAGTAAGGGTGGGAACTCTGTCGTAAACTGCACCATTGTAAACACACGGCTCTCACAGCCGCATTAACATTTTACTGCATCCAGCCACACTGTTGTAAACCCATAAAATACCTTATTAACGTATACCATCCATTATACTGACTGGAGCTTAATTAAAAATTTACACCGGCCTGTAAGTGAAATCACATTGATGGCTCTTTACTGTCATTGACAACAATGTTGATGACAGTTGATGGCCGTAATAAACAACCGACTACTGTCCGACGTCGCGCGTCATTGGCCGACCGCGTCGTTCGGCTGTTGGTGTGATTGTGGACGAAAAGATCGTTTAATAAGATTTAAGGTGGTGGTTTCCCAAACAGCTAAGCCACTGCTGGAAAGTCGGTATAAGGCTCTATATTAGACATACAATCTTACCGTCAGTGGTTTAAAACATGTTCTATGTTAACTGTACGAATCGTGTGTGTTATTATTATTATTATTATTATTATTGAGTATAATCTATTGGATCATAAGTTGATATTATAGGTTTTTAAATTTTAAATCATCAAGAATAAAATTTAAAGATAGACATATTTAACTGTAAACAAGTTATAAATATACTCATATTCTTGCAAAAATCAACCAATGGTCCACTTCACCTGTCAAATGACACTTCAAGGGTTACGATACGATCATTACTAAGGAGCGTAACCGTGTTTTGCCGGCTTTCGTGAAGCGTAAAATAAATTAAAAAAGGGCAACATTAATAGTAAACATTGGTTGTTAATAAACGTGAGTTTAGTAATAATAATTTAAGATTTTGGCATCATTAACTGTTCAAATTTATCTAATAGAACCACTGATAATTTGTAAATAAATTAATAGATCTTCAAAAGAAATATACATGACGAATAAACGGAAATACATAGAGGAAAATACAACAACAGTTTCGTAGACAGTCGTTGAATTTATCATAAAATGTGACCAAATTTCGCTTTTTTATTACAATCATAATCCTTTTTAAATAGTGTTACATATTTTACCTGTAAAATAGAAACCGTTCAAACTGTAAGATTTTCTGTTGATTGGCAATAATATAACATATGTTTGAAATGATCATTAGGTGGACTGGAAAGAAATTACATAGTCCATTGCTTGGGCTGAGTGAACTAAAATATACAAGTGTACTTTTGTGCTTCGGGTTGGGATTTAAAGACTTGAGTATATCCTTTAGGACTTAGGTTACTTGTGCTGTACGAAGACTTAGATGTTTGCTTTGTGTGGATTGTAACGAACATTATGTAATAGTATGGCAGTATATATTGTCAGACTTTTATAAATTAGAATCTTAAATCTTAAAATTATACATTCCTAGAGTTGAGTGAAGGCGGGTTAAGTACAAATACAAAATACATAAAAGCATAATAACATTTTAAAAAATATTGATTATTTCTTTTGTTGACGTCAAACCAAATTTTCTTTGATTACAGTGTCTTTTAATGAAAACTTCTTACGAGAAACGGAAATAATTTTTTACTAGCCCCTACTTTGCAAGTAAAAGTACGTCACATTTCAAATTAAATTCATCAGATAAGCTTTAGTGAAATATTACAAATTATTAAGTAATTTTACGGTAACCATTTTATTTCATTGGGTAGAGAAAATCAATAACTTCAGTTTGAAGGTAACTTAGAAATTAAAGCTTTTTTAATAATACGTTATCGATAACTGTGATATCGATTTTTTTTTTTCAAATTCAACGAAAGCTAATAAATAAAAGTAAACTTAGATCTGACATAAAAATTGTAAATTAGTAATAACACTTGAATTCTATTCAAGTTTTTTTTTTTTTTCTATTCTAGCGAACTTTTTTGTGTAAAGTAGTGAATAACTAAAGCTTTTCATTTTATAGTAATAGACAATCGTCCATTATTACTATTATAAAACAACCGTTTCTAATTTTTGGGAGATTTGTAAGTTTAAAGAGTAAAGTTAAGTAAAGTTGTGCGCTCTACAACAGCCAAAAGTACGATTCCGTAAGCAATTTAACTGTAGCAATCCGTTCATTGTGTTGATACCAGATTTCTCTATTGTAGATAAACATTGATAGTTCCTAGCCTTCTTCAAAAACTAAAAAGATAAATGACATATTTATTTAATAGCCTACAGGTCTTCAAATATTTTCAACAAAACCTTCACACTTTCAGCCAATTCAACATCCACAACTATACACCCAGGATCACAAAGAGTTCTCCAGCTAGCCTCTCACTTTCAAAAACTGGAGTATCAAGCCCCTTTTGGCTTGTGGCTCTGCAAGTCACCTCAGCTCTCAGCCATCTACTGACGTGGAAGATCTCGATTTTCCAGCCGTCAGCTATTTACAAACACCGTGAATAGCCATTCAGCACGGACGGGTGTCCCAATTATCCGGTTATTAATGTATCCGAGATGACGGAGAAGACAGATAGATCCCGGGGTGTTGAGACGTTCTCCAGCTGTCCAGGACCACCCGGCTCTCCAGATTAGGCCGTTTCTGGCCATTCAAGACCCTGAGTTCCTTTGTACGGATGTGGAAGTGCTTGGGTACAAAGACCTCCAGGGGGCCTCCCACCTCCGCAGGTGATTTAGATTTTCTTTGTAAACAATTTTATTAACAAGAAATGTATGGACATTTCAATTTTTACTACTGTATATCAAAGAAGGACGTCTATTCTCAGTAGTCTATTACCAAACTTATCTTCTGTTTACAACAATATTGATGGAATGGAAATTATAATATATACATATCTTGTAGGATTAGAAGAACTATTAATTCTACAGAAAATGTAAATATCATAGTCCCTTTCCAAATTGCAGAGGTTTCTCTTAAATTAAAGAGGTTTTAATCTAACGAATTGATAGTATAAAGGATATTTAATTACTGGCTTTATTAAGAGGTGGTTAATGCTTTGTCTACTTGATCACGTTGAAAAGAATCTTTCAACTTGAAGGTGTATATACACAAAAGCAAAGATTAACATAAATCTTTACAATGTACATCATTGTAAAAATTTAGGTTGCTTGATATCCTAGTGGTCGGCACTTCTGACTTCATTGCACGGGGTCGTGGGTTCGTTCCCGAATGTTCGACAAAATTTAGCTAGTTCGCTTTGGGCAGTCTGTCCCATAATAAAACGAAAAATAATGTTTAAAACGCATCTTTCTTTGAACAAAGTGGACAACAAATATGGTTAACCCTTCCAGATTTAGTTCCTCTTTTTATTTATTTATTTGATTTAATTTTTTTTTAAATTTAATGGTCCTATTTTTGAACTACTCCATTTAAAAGATGTTGCTGTTTCATTTTAATTTTATAAAAAATCTTCAGACACAATTTACACTTAAAAATTTACGTACAATAACAACTATGCAAGGGTGCATGCTTAATTTCATACATTTCAGTTATCATAAAAGTTGAATACTTTAGACAAAATAAATAAAATTAACCCACATATTTTTTTTATAACCCAGTTTCTACTGCCAATGTTTAAAACTTTTGATATTTCTTTTTCAACGTAGTTTTACAGTTAAATATATTTTGTGTAGTAAAATAGTTTTTATTACACCATAAGTAAATTATTATGATAGGTATGTCATCGTAACATATCATAATTTTGAATACTTTATGCCCTTGTTCCAGAATAGACATTACATAATTGAAATTAAATGATTGAAGAAAACTTGCCTAATACTGGCCTGTCAGCTGTTCATATAAATATCAGCTGTTGCATTGTTGTTAAACTTATATTTATTACAATTGCCCTAACCTAAAATGATGTGCCAATGGTAATGACTTAATTCCTTACATAAGTTTGGTTTTTTTCCTTACATAAGTACCAGTTGTCAATATTATTATTCAATTATTTATGTTTTCTTAGTTTTTAATCATTTGTTAATTAGCCATTACCATGGGCACAAGGTTAGAGCAATTGTGATATATTTAGCTTTGACAACAATGCAACAGCTGATATTTATATAAACAACTGACAGGCCAATACTATGCAATGGTTTCCTCAAACATTTAATTTCAATAATGTAGTGTCTATTCATGGAGCAAGGGCATAAAGTATTTAAAGTTATAAAGTATATAAAATTACATACTAACAATAATTTATTTATGGTGTACTAAGTACTATTTTATTACACAAAATATATTTAATTCTGAAACTACGTTGAAAAAGAAGTATTAAAAGTTTTAAAAATTTGTAGTAGAAACTGTGTTAAAAAAATAGTTTTGGGTTAGTTTTATTTATTTTTTCTGATGTATTCCACCTTTATTATAACTAGCATGTATGACTTTAAGCATGCACCCTAATATTACAGAACAAAACATGCTTGTTATAACAATTTTGAAAGTTGCCATTTTAAACTGTTTAAGTGTCCAAAAACGACTAATAGTACAGGAAAAATGCAAAGGATAAAAAGGTTTTAAAATTACATTTTCTATCATTCTGTAAAATGGCGGCTTTTTTTAAAATTGCTTAATGCGTATTTTTATTAGTGAGAAAAAAAGTATGCGAAGTTCTCCATTTAAAGTGTGTTGTATCTCTGTAAGTTTAAAAGATCCCAATGGAGGCACACTTAAAAAAATCACTCTGTATATTTCGTCCTATTACAGCAATACTAAATTATTAACAACCCTCTCTCTTTGGAAATAAATTTAAAAATTTCATTTTTTTCTTTCAAATTGACTGAATTTTAAATGCTATGACCGGATAAATGTTAAGTAAAGAATTTATTTTTTATAGTAACATAAATGATACTAAACACAACAAAATCAATTATTACCATTGTAAATAATTATATAATACCTAAAATACAATTTGTATACTTTCTTAATCCTAATGGTAAGGAAAGCGCAGTATTAGTTCTTGGAAATCTAGTTATATGCAATCCTCAAGGAGCTAGAGAACAAAATAAATCCCGGGTGTAGTTAGTCCCGGGATCAGCCGTATCCTTTTAACTAAGACGTATCTTGGGTGTGATATCCCCACCCACCCTCAGTTGTTTGTAGGCCTATGATGAGTATGCAATACTCAACTCCGGCGGTGGGAGGAAGATGTACACAAACTATCTAGAAAAGAGACAACAAAACGAGCTGATTTACTATGCATTAGTTTTACATATGTAGTTCTTAACTGTGACAAATGTAACCTAGAAGTTCTTAAATTTTATAATTTTTTATGCAAAAGTTACCACTTTCATCCCCACTTAACATCAAGTCAATTTACATAAATAAGTATCCAAGAGCAAAGGTACTTACTTGTCGACCTAGTTGCGCAGTGCTGTAACCCAGCTACTTGGGGACAAAGTGTTGTGGAGATTGTAGGTAGACGATAGGTTCTATGCTCGGTTCTCTTATACCAACACGGCATCTACCCAGTGGTTGCCATCAATGTGGACACTACTAGAGAAGTCTGGAGTGTCCGTGTTGGATGGTAGTCAGGGTCCGATGTTTCAGTATGAACAATACTTGACAATTACCTGAAAATTACCTGAAAATCAGACCAGTACTACGAGGTTCGGATTCTACGTAATAGCTGTAGGTCCCTTAGTTGCCCTGACTATCAATAAATGGCTCTTTCTAAGGATCTTCCGTTCATCTTCACTCATCACACTCATTCACCCCTCATATTCGGCCATACTCCACGATCGGCGAATGATTAAAAATGAATTACCAATAAAAAATATATAATTATATATCAATTTAATATTTTTATTATAGTTTTTCCTAAGTTACCAATTAAAACTATTTAAATGTATTTAATTTCGTTTTCTTGAAACAAGTTCAAGTTTTTTACGATAGTGAAAAAGTAAATAATTATATTCTAATGGACTCGTCACCTATGTAATTAACAAACATTTGAAACATTTATTATGTATAACAACAAAATTAATAACTATGTACATGTTTTGTGGGGTCCTTATTACATGGCTTCAATTTTTAGAATCACTGCGATTCTCGTTCCAAAATACAGTTCATTAATAAAATACATTCAAATTAGGTTTTATAGCAGCCTACAATAAACTATACTATTAAAAGAAATTATTGAGAAATATTATATTTTTATATAAATTTATTTTAAAACGTTACTAAATTACGTCATAAATTATGACTGTGAGACTAAACTCACACTCAGCCAGTAAACCCCAATTTCTCAAGTGTTGCATGTTTGGGCCTGAAAGATGTTTTGGACACTTGAAAGTTTAACTGGTCGGTACCATGGCCAGTGGGTTATTAAAATAAAAATAAATAAATAATGTATAAAAATGCTTAGAATAAAAAACATGAGAATTGGTAATCAAAGCTATTATGCAGATTATACTAGTCAAAGATTTATACAATATACAGCGACACAAGTGTTTAGTTGTATTGAGAAAACCATGAAAAAGCCAGTTCCCAACATCAATATTTAAATTCAATTTGTAATAATATATAAACTGCGAGTATATACGATCATGTAACCAACTACAGAAGACCCTTGTGGCCATTTAAGATTTAACACTACAAAATACATTTTCACCCCTTTTAAATCGCCTCCACCAGATTGATATTCCCATCCATTTCCTATTTAACATTGACTTTCTGTCAATTTATTATATACAACACTGAAGGATATTTCGCCCGATTTACATCGGACGAATCTCCAACCGTTTTACCCCATTGATTTTATATCGGCCACTATTTTTCTTTTTTTACTGTCCACGCCCGTGGTACTTTTAATATGGTATTCAAATTTTGTTGAGAAACAAAGGTCCAAACCACTATGGCGAACTTAAGTTGACCTCTCGGGTTTTTAACTCATGACTCTGCATTGGAAGCAGAAGTCTATATTCTGTGCCACCATCCTATCAAGAGGTCTTTGTCTAAGTGAACTAATGTATACAATACTGATGGACGTCTATCAATTTTTCACTGGAAGGAACTTACCCAATTTTACATCAGACGGATTCTCCATTCATTTAATATTGAACCCTATTGCAGTTTTTTGATCATGTTAATTGAATTTTTATAGTCTAACAGTAGCTAAATATTCTGTTATTAAAAAACATACTATAAACAGTATGCTGTAAGTGGTTTTCATGCTGTTAAAAAACGTACTGTGTGATATTACTGATTTCACGGTATTTTTTAAATTTAAAACCACCCCCAGTTAGCTTTGGTTTTCTACAGCGTTTTATGCGAGTCTTTGTTTATCGCCAACTGCAAATAAAAATCGCACATGCCACGCCATAAATTGCTCCATCACCGACGTCCCAGAAGCTATTAATTCGACACGGCGATTTATGTATCCCCAAAGAAATCTAAGAGGGCCATTAAACTGCTTTTAAAGGCCTCCACACAATGTGATGCCAACAAAGTCAGCCCGGGTCCAATTGAACAGACGTATTCATCCCGTGTAACTATATCGTCAGGAACGCACAATGGTGGACCAACGTCGCCGGAGGTCCGTGGTCTATGTCTTTATCCGCGTCTTGGCCTTTGTCAAAACAAGACATCCTGAGTGATGCATTACGCCCGTCTTCCAGGTGCTTCCTCCCCCATTCAACGGGACGCCCCCCGCGGCCGGCCCACGCACTCCCATCCACTTCCTAAAGAATCTCGAGAAGATTCGATGAATGAATTGTGATGGTGGGGATATATATCAATTCTCACGTGTATGTAGTTGCCAGGCATTTTGGAATTTGTGTCTCCCTAAGGGCAGAAACATCTGCTAGACGGCCTTAGTCTTGGAAAATTCTTGTGAAATATATCAAAGTAGTGGGAGGTTAGGTTAGGTTAGTTTCAACGAATAACTGGGTTTTCCCAGGACTCAGTTCATAAATGAATACAATAGTTATGTTGGGCCTCTTGTTTCAGGAATATTTACTGGCATGGATAAATCCTTGTCAGTAGAAGTGTATAAATACGAAGTCAATGACAGCGTTCGTTTCTGTTCCAGGTTCAGATGTCTTCTTGGGTCTCTCTCTTCCGGGGACGCGAGCTGCCTGCTTGCCTCAAGTCATCATGTTCCTTTCTCAACATCTTATCCTGGGCTGAAGACGCCCTAGAGGTCTCCCTGAACAGCCGTAGCTCCCATCTACACCTTCATGATCCTGCTCCTGCTGCATTCGTTCTTACCGGCCATAAATACGTTCATACACTTGAGGTGGAATTAACCCACCCACCCATAAATGTGTTGACCCTCTCGTCCACCCACAGACCCACCGCAACCCCTTTCATCCGCCCATAAACATAAGGTGGTACTGATTCCCCACATATTTTTAATCGTATAGTGGTCGATCAATGTATGTATACTACCATCCCAAGACTCGTCAACACACCCATAGACGTGTGGGGTATTGACACACCCACCCATACACGTGCAGTGGTATCTAATTTGTCTTATCTCTTAACATGAAGAGTTGAATTGAATTAAACGACTTTCTAAGGATGGAAATGTAATTGCCAGATCTAATCAGAAACATACAGTCCTGAATAGACCTCTAAAAATTCCGGAATTTTCAAGATAATCCAGACCTGGTCAGTTCACACATAAGCTAAGGTGGGGTGAAAGATTTAGTTTTTCTCTTAATATATTTTGAGGGTTATTTCCTGAGAGTTACATCTTTTATAACAGCTTGTGGTTACCAGATGATCCGTTTTATTATTTGTTCATGCAATGTTTAAGCAACCAAGAAAAACTCTCTTAGGACTTTTTCAGTTTCTTAATTTAAAATTTAATTTCGTTTTATAGTTATGGTTTGTAAACAAAACGGTAACCTTTGTTCGAAAGTTTTTCATGATTTTCATATTGGAATATAAATTTTGTTAACGCTACATTTACGCTCAATTAATTTTTGGACGAGCGAATTTTACATTCATCTGGAACTGAAAATCTACGATTCGTGAGAATAGCCTGGAAGTGACTAGTCATTTTCATACTTTATAAATAAATCCGGGTCTAAACGACCCAAAAATAAAACTCACTATTTTAAAGACTAAAATTAAACGTTTGAATTATTATGCAATCAAAATGTACGAAGTAAATCTTTAACAAATAAATATCCAGAACTAAGAAACACAAGAACATCTGTCCAGCACTAATCCTGCAGATATCTCTGTGACTTACAGCGACACATGTAGATGTCACGCCAACGGCCCAACCAGCAGGACATCGGACCAACGGAAACAGAAAGATTAATTGGCACGAATTCCTCACAGTCGAAGTTCTGGGAAGATCTGTTGTGAATGGGAAGCTGAGAACCCCGGGGTGTCTCCCATACATCCAGGTGTTGACACTGGTACGAGTCACGCTGATATTGTAACTGATACCCCTCATTGTGGGGGTGTGGATAAAAAAGGGTGAAGAAAGTGCTTTTAACTAGGAGGCACTCACTGGGACTGGGGAAACATGACAGGAGTTTTTAAAAATCATTCAAAGATAACAGCTTTGTAAAAGACAAATTAAAGTAAAAAAGTAAAACTTGACATCTGATTTTTGTACGCAACAGCTTATTTTTTTCTTTTTACTTCTACCGTCCTCAAGAAAATGCAACTTGAAATTGGTGAATTTAAAGAATTATGACTCTTCCACCCATCCTTGAGACTCAAGACTTGATGACCCACCCACCAACCTTCAATCAAAACCTTGATGACCCACCTACCCGCCCTTCAACCATTAGACTTCATGAGTCACATATGAGAGGGTGGATGCTGATTCACCAAGATGTTTTATTATTTTGTGATTTTTTTGACATTTTTACATTAGGCTATTCTAAATTGTAGTGATTTTTGACAATTTTGTGATTATCTGATATTTTTTCAAATTTTTTGACATTTCAAAACATTTTGTTACGCTTATTGTTGCTGTACAATTTTATAGACACCTAGACACTATATTATTTGTTCACCTTTGCTTTACACAGTAAAAGTCGTACTCAAGCTTGTCATTTGGGATATTGCAACACCCTTATTATGTTGTCGTGGAGTACATTAATTTTAACTTATAAATTGTGTTTTATAAATTATGCAGTGTGTACACTGTTTACATAAAGTTGTGTGCTTTTTATACAAAACCAGTCAAAATTGTAGGTTGTACAGAATATTGAAGGATATTATTTATGCTTTGAAACATAGGTTATATCGTTGATGCCAGTTACTTTTATATGAAACAGAGCGTAAATATAAAATTAACTACCAACGTTTCATCAGCATCTATGACGTCATCAACACCAGGATGCAAAATACTTTCATGATGCTTTATATTATAAGTTACCTCAATTTATTTAGAGAAATATTATTCAAGCTACATATATTTTAGTTTTCAAATCAGTAATGTGGATTGTTTAAGACTATGACACGAGAAATAATATGTATTTCTTGTATAGAATAAATAGAAGTTTTATTCGATTTCGTAGGCCTACTCAATTACTAGAGAAAGATGCTTTACATTTTTCATAAGAACATTTTTATTAATAAATCAAAGTTGATAAAACTCTAGCAAAGGTTAATTACATAGTTGATAAATGACCTATTAAATGTTCAACTTAATCTGACCAGAGGTTTTTATTGTAGGCATTTTTAAAGTCGACGTTTCGATAAAGAGGTTAGAAATCACGCTCTTTCTATATTCTAGCCGTGATTAAAAAACTGTTAAAAGATAAAGATTTTCCTTTTACACTCAAAAGCGCAGGAATAAACAAGTAAAATTGTAATGTAATTTGTATTTTTCTAGTGTAATTAGTTTCTTTACAGTGATTTTCAAAGTCGAGTGTCTATAGGTTTTTCTTCGACGGTAGTTTTTTGGTTCATTCAACCCCTAGACATTGAAAAACCTCGGATTCCTGGAAGCTGAGAACAATGGTTGCCGACCAAACATTTCCTTTCTTGGTGGCCAAGTACTAATTGTTGGTTGAGAGTATTAATACGGTTGACAGCATGCTGAGATCGGAAAGGTGGACACTTTCTAAGGGAAAGGAGGAATACATGGATGGGGCATCGACAACGTTGAAGAATACCAAGTCAAGGATGCCATCATTTCTGAGGCAGCTGGGAGTAGGGATGGGAAATATTTTCAACGTATCGATATATTAAATTATCGATATATCTAAAATCAAATATCGATCTAACGATAGAATCGAAAGAAAAGTATCGATATATCGGGTAACCGATTTCTCGAATTGTAAATTATTTATCTGTTTAAAATTATGCACTAACGCTTATGTCATGACTAAAAATACACTCATGTTTAGCTGTCACTATTTAGAATAGGCTACTGAATGTAAAAATTAAATACATTTATCTATACAGAATAAGTTCTGGTATGTGGGATTAAATGAAAAAAATCAAAATTAGAATAATTATACTTTTTATTGTTATGTTAATTATAAAAGAATGATGTAATAACATTGTTATTTTGGTTTTTCACACTTAAAATTGCTATTAGCCTTCTTATAAACACTAAACTTCCACCCACTGGCCTACAATAAACTACATTTTAGTTCGCTAACCTCACGTAAAATATTAAATAAAGTTATTTCATTATTTCAATGCATGTTTTGTACGCATAAGAGGCAATTTAAATGTGTTTTTTCGAATCGTGACGATTTTGAAGAGAGAGAATAACTTAAATATTTAGTGATATGATATATCGGACCAAAAAATCGATATGACCGATATTATCGGATGAAAATATCGATGATAATATATCGATATATCGAAAACTATTTATCGATATTTCCGATATATTGTTGCCATCCCTAGCTGGGAGACGTATGATCGTTTACTGTTGAAAAAACAAAAAATTATTTCAATTAAATTTTGAGTAGAAATTAATTTAGTCTTTAACACAAACTAACGTTGATTATTTCGTATACAACGCCATTAACACCAATTGTTAATTAAGCTGCAAATGGAGAACTGGGAGGCACTGGTAAATAAATCTTTTCTTCGATCGCGATGAAGTGCTGTAGAAAAAAGACAGTTATCTCCCAGACCTCTTTAATAAACCAAGATACCTGCCAATTTTCTTCTAGTTTACATTTGAGAAAATGGTTCCATAAATAAAAAGACATAGTCCGTTTATGTCTATGTCATGTACTGGTTCTATTTAATCGTTTCTTGCAGTAATCTTTAAAAACATTTTCCACATCCTTATACGGCTTTAGAGTCCAATACATTAACTATGTCACGTTTATAATCTTAAGTATATTTTCTGAATTGCCAATTTAAGTCAGTGTAGAGCATTTGGATTGAATATTTAACACCATTACGTATTCCCGTATTTCAATTAATCGTACTTGTTCTAACTGGGTTCATTAGCCACTTCTTTTAGCTCAGAACATGACTTCCAACCAGTCTTCTGTCTTCTAGATTATTCTTCAAAGATGTATCTTCGTTTCTTCTAAATATATGGTCTGCTCATTACATTTTCTTCTTCGCTCATGTAATGCTATAACTAAGTCTTTGTATAACAGTTTAATTCCACGATTATAACTTTTCCTTAAATTTTAGTTTTTAGCTTTTCTAAACGAATTCCGGAATCAGTTGATCGAATATATTGAAATAAGCTGTTAAAAAGCACATTCGTGGGGGTTTTTATTCAATATAACAAAGCAATAAAAATCATCCTTCTCGTGTGGGATTTGTTAGGGTAGAATTTTCAAAATGCGTCTAATTTAAAGTAGTAATTTCACTTCTAAAATCTAGTACAGATTTTCTAATCAACTAATTAAAGAAATCCTCAGTAGACCAAAATGAGTGTGCTAAGGTATATGGGGTTCGAGGAGAAACTTTTTAGTCCAAATAAATATAAATTGGAAATTATAGTTACTTATATAAATTTCCAAACACCATATCAAAGCCATAAATATGAAACACGTTTTAATTATTGTTCATAAACTTATCGTGAAAATATCTGGTCCTGGATGTTATTTTAGGATCCTACTGCAGGATTTGTCACAGAGTAGAAATAATTAGAGATCGCATACAATACTGTGCTGAATGAGTGTCGAGTAGTTATTTTTTCAGTTTTCCAAGAGATGACAGTATCTTATCAGTCCCTCCTTTTATTCTACCCAAATCCTCAAGGATAGACGTAGTTAATATTACTACATATTATGTATAAAGATTGACATTAGTTGTAATCTATTTATGACTGCCACTGAGACGTTCGCTGCTGCCGTAAGAAAGCGACCTCTGTTTCTTTCTTCCTTGTGCGCACACTTTTGTTTGACACGACGGAAATAGTAATTCTAGTCTGAATATTTTTTTTTCGAGTATATAAACGAGTTATGTGTCTGAGGTTATGGTACATAAATAACGGCTTTAACCAGTTTGCCACCACAACATCCTGTTCTATATGTTTACACAGCTGTCCGAGGTACATCGTACTATACCTCACCATTGCTGTCTGCTGGCCCGTAATTCGCACAAATACTACAAGATATGCCGGCTTACGGGACCGGCTTAGAGCGCAATGCAGGACGGTAAGAAACGAGATTATTATCACCTCTGACAAGCGCTGCCGGCCCAGATTACCGCCCGACTCCGGGTCTTAAACTCATCCGATTCCGGGATTAAGCTGGCTAAAGCCAAACATTTGTCTAGAAACTGTGAAAAGGCGAAGCTGTTATTTATACGTCATTTTGGATGGAGGACTTTAGAGCTTTGTTGAACCCTTTTACTTTTCGAATCCGTGACGAACGGGGGGCCAACAATGGGGTGCGAGGACAGCCGGGACCTCCTTGGGAGATGGGATTAGAACCACCTTGGCAATCCGGATGGGATTATGATCCGGCAATCACAACAGGCTGTTTTCTACGACTCCCGGTGAACAGAAGGATTGTTTGGGGTTCACATTTACGGTACGAAAAGTGTTGTCGTAAATTATTGGGGATCAGCGTGGGAAATGTATGTTTTTACAATTCATTTGGGAGTCGTACAACTCAATAAAACACTAAAAGACGAATAGTGTTTGTTTAGTAGTAAATGTCTACTACTACTCTTTCCAAAAAAATGTGTTACCCCGCAGAGAAGAAAGAAACAGAGGTCACATCCAATAGTGCGCTTATTGTGTGTCGAGTAGTATTTCTTCAATTTGCCTTGTCTGCACCTTCTCAGTTCTTCCGTCATCCTCCCAAATCCTCAAGGATAAACGTAGTAATCATTGCTACAGATGTATAAAGTACATTAGTTGTAATCTATTAATAACTGCTACTTAAGCGATCGTTGAGGACATACGACCACTGTTTATTTTATCTCTGTGGTTGTGCTGCCTCAATCTAAAACTATTAGAAACCAATCTGTATTTGTGAAAGTCCACTCTGAAGACCTATTATATTCGGGAATCCAAATGATATGGAAACAGTTTGTTAATTTAATCAGAGTTTTAGAATATTTCTATTCTATATGAAATCATTCCACATACTTCCAATGGCGTTCAAGATAGGACGCCAAGGGTTTAGGAATTTTTCTCTCACACACTATTAAAAAACTTAGTAAAACACTACCAATCGGTTGCCTGGATACCTGGTCCACGTTGGTAATAGCATGTTCACCTACTTGACGTACCACTTTTCTTAATTTTTTTTCAATATTAACAATGCATAAATCACAGAAACATTATATTCTCCAGAGTCTAAACGTGCCTTAAGATTTTGAAAGAGATATCGGTTATGGTCTAATCCCGCCCCCCAACCCGAACCTACCTCAACGACCAAAAAATGTGCAATACTAAACATCCAAGTGTGGTTTCAAAATAAAAGTATTCTTCTATCGATCCCTAATGTACCAACAGAATTAGGAAAAGACTATTGCTATGGGTTCCAATGTCTAAAAACCAAAATCTTGATCCAAAACTCTAAAATCCCTGTGTGATATCTATCTGTAAGGATTCCTCTCTAAAATCCAATCATGCTTTCATGCTTCAAGGGGTGTTAATTTAAAATTATTTGGCTTTCAATCCAAGATGACATTTTATAATATCTTAAAAACTAAAATAAATGGTCTCCACTATACCAAAAAAAACCAGGTATAGACCATAAAAACCAATAAAAGACATAGGTCTTCGTCCGTAAACCTTTCCGGTTGAATTTCTTAGCGAAGTCGAAGGCTCTTGAAAACCGCAGACCCGAGATTATTAAATGGGCTTGAGTCAAGAGTTCCCAGCTGAAGTCATGGATAGAGTTCACAAATGAGGCTACAAGCATAGTTTCCTGGCGAGGCCACAGGCAGGACTTTCCTACAAGCCGAAGGCCTTATATGAACTTAAGCAAAGTCCCATCAAAGGCCGTACAATTATCAGATCTCTCACAATTATCAGGAACATCAAGAGGGTTTGGTGGTGAAGCTAAGTTACATGCTAAATTGAAGAACCATCCTTGAAGCACTATGGGTATTAAAAGTATGTGGAAGTATCTGGAGCTTTGCTAAGTATTGATTGATATCTGAGATAGGGTTCCTTGATCCTGTGATGTCTCAAAAGGATTTGATAGCAGCTTGTGCTAACTAATGCGTGTGTTAGCAGAGTGAGTGAGTGGGTCCCCTCAGTCGTATATATCCACATGCTGCGGTAGTCACCGATCATCATATTGTTTACAGGATGAGTGGATGGGCCACTACCAGTCATGCAGCCTACGTTCCCCTGTGATATCACGAAACTGACAACCCTCTCGTTCATCCAAACATGTGAGACAATGTTTGATCTTATCGTAATTTCGACAAACCCATCACGAACGTGACTGATAAAGCGCTGGATCCTACAATTGTCTTACCTGTAAGATCTCTGATGAAGCCGTTCTGTTCTCAGTTCTTCCCCTTCCTGCCCCCGCCTTCTCCAGAACGCAGACTCTAGGAGCTCTAGGTAATGAGGGGCTACTAACGTTGGCGCCAGCTCTGCTCGTGTCCAATGCAAATTCTCACAGCACTCTCTTTGTGAACCCCTGTCCAAGCTCCTGTGTTTATTCCTCGTTTATTTTTCAAATTAAACAGACCCTTTGTGGTGAGTTGGTAACGTCTCGTTTTTCACCGGTCGGCGCGTCCGCGGATCGCCCTTAGTCGCGCTTCTTTGTGCCTGTTCGTGCGTGCGTGTACTTAATGTACTCGCATTTTTCTGTAATATTTAGTTCTTTCTCTTGTTTATTTTCTGTGCGTCTTCTGACTTTTGTTTGACCACGTGATTCCGTGCGTCCGATTGGTCGGCTGCGCCCCCCTCCCCTTACCTGGCCGCCAGGTGGACGCATTTTGTCTCCATGGCGACAACGTAAAACAATGATGGCGCCCCTGCCCCTCCCACCTTATTTCTATCTCTTTATTTGACAATGTTTAGATTAGTTGGCGCGCGGCGGTCCCGGACTATCCATCCATCAATGCTCAAAGCGCCGAGAGTCCGACGTACGCGACCAGAATGCTGCCAGAGCCTCGCCAGTCGCAGCGTCCCATTGTCCTTGCTCCTGTGGTGCCTAAACAACGCCCAGTAGCAATTAATCTCGGCATCTTTAAAATATTTTGAATTCCTACAACCACTTTTGAAATAATTATGTCCTTAATAAGGATTTCATGGAGTACGTCTGTAGAATAAGAATAGACTCATAAGTATTTTCTTCTTTTACTTAAATCGTAAAAAAATTAGTAATAAAGGAAGCTGAAACAGTAATTTTTTTAGTAACTAGACACTTTTTACCTTTTACTTTTTACAAAATTACTACAGTAATATTTGAATCTAAAAAATTGGTCGTAAAATGTGGTTTTTGATTGATACAAAAAAATTAAATTAAATCCATGCTGCAAACATAACAAATTTTAATTAACAGAACAATTTACAAAGCTGAACCACCTAATTAAAGAAGTGGGCCTATATAATGTTAATTTAAATATTCTGTAGCCCAACATTTAAATGTATATACAACTACAGTATAAATTCAATAGTATTTTAGGCCTTCATGATTTAGCCTATATACATATATATATATATACTTAAAATAGATTTTTTTTAATTAAGAGCACAGGAATAAGACTAGGTGCCGTTAGTGGTCAGTGATAGAATCGTTAGTCACGTCAGTGCGTATGGTGGGTGGGAGGTCTGTCGGAAAAGAAATAATGTTTAATCCCCTACTGTCTTATTATATTAATATGCAAAAATTGATGTTATTAATTTATAAGACGCTTGTCTTTGTTGTTATACTACCGGGCATGACGTACGTACGAGGGGGGTGGGGGTTAAAGTGCTAGTGGGGTTTTATTTGGTACCAGTCACATTTTTAATTTCCTTACAAGTTTATTCCAAAGGCCGGATTATAAGTATAATATTTACAGTTTAGAATGAGATCCGCCAAACTGAGCACTCCATTAAGGGGTGATATTCGAGTGAAAAATATCGATTATTAGTTATATATTGATCAGTAGATCGATGCTACTGTATCGAGTTTCCTTGACAATCATTTACTACCAAATGCATTTTTTTTAACGTAAATAAAAAAACGTCCTAAAATAGAATGTTTTCCATTTTTATTGAACTTCTAGCAAATGTTTACAGAGAAAATGAGGCATTATAGAGCAAAAAGTCACTCGGATAGCAAATTAACATAGGTAGGCAGACATAACTAATTATCAATACTGTTGCCTGCTAACAGCTGATTGTTTAATCTAACAGACAATAAATGACTCTGTAACAACCCGCTTGGTAGAAAAACATTCTTGGTTATGTAACGATTGCTGATTGCAAAAACTATTGATAGGTTTATGTAAATGAACTTTAACGAGTATTGTATGCATATATTTATTCAAAGTCTGGTTATATTACAAAGTCGATGTTTTAACATTCTGTATATCACCATTTTGTTAACTTAAAATAGTAATTTTATCTCCTAGACGTATTATTTACTCGCTTAGATAAAAAATGCCATCTAAGTCGTCGACTTGCCATGTGTGTCGACAAGTTTAAACACTTATTAGGTCTTCACCTTCTTAAAAGAAACATATTTAATGATCATAATCAAGAATATACTCCTTTTACAAGTCGGAAACATTGTCATGTTACATGAAAAGACATAAAACTTCCTCCCTTGTACCTGAGGCAACCAATAAACAATCCAGAAACAGTTGTCGACTTTCTGTATGTTTAACTTGTTACTGTTTACTGTCTTGTTAAGTCAACAGTAAGCTTGTTTGGTTCCAAGGAGATGTTTCTTTAGTTTATGTTTATGTATACTAATATTATACATGAATAATGTAAGTTGATGTAAAGTTTTAGAATAAAATTAAGGTAGCTGTTTGTTGTATTTACGGCAAACTAGCTAAAGGCAAAAAAATGGTTTAATTCTTCACTTTATGTAATTATATAAAGTGAAGACAGTTTTCAAAGGGTGGTGTAGTCCATTGTAAATTTCCTCCGATTCTCAAGAGTGGTTCCAACAGGTTTTATATCTCTTTGGATAGTATGCATGGGGACAGCAAAATGTCACTCAGTCTGGACGTTTTTTAGTACTTTATGTGTTCAGTGTTTGTTTATTTTATCTATAAGTTTTGTCTGTTTACTTCAGTGTTTGTCTGTGTGAGTTGTTTTGTTTGTACTTGTTAAATGTTTGTTATTGTATTTGTCTATGTGGTTTTTGTTATTCACTATTTGAATGCGGATATTTTTCTGTATGTTGTGTTGTTTTTTATTTGTGTAATTCTTTGTTTGTGTGCCAATTGTTTTTGTATTTGTACTGTAAACAGTTGATAACGCACATAGGATTCAACAGTTCCACTTAAAAACGGGAACAATCGAAATCGGAGTAGTGATTTATTTTCTGTCAGATTGTCGAAAATATGTATAACTAGCTGTACCCACCCGCTTCGCTAGTCATAATATTAAGTTTGATTATTCAATCGGAATGTACAGAAAGCTTTCAGTTTACACTGTATTTTTCTCCCATTTTATGAGTTTAGCTTACCACAATTTTATTCGATTTTGTTTTTATTTAACATCTGTTAATAAAATAAATCACTAAATGTAGCTCCATTAGAATACCATGGGAATTTTGGAGGCCAGTGGGACGGAGATCTGACGTCGGAGAGGAAAATCATTTCTTAGTGAGCCTCTAGGGGCCACGATAAACCTATGTACAACATTTCAAGTCAATTGGACGTATATTTTTGGAAATAGTGATGAGTGGTAATCGGTTTTTAAATATATAGATCACTAATATCTCTAAACACTTAAGGGAGCTTAAATTTAAATTATATTTTAAAATAATGAGGTTTTATTTTAAGTTTAATTTTTAAGTTAAGTAAAGTTAACTTATGAAATGAGACATCTACGGTTGATATAAGTTTCTTAAACAGCTTCAGTTAAGAAATCGGAATTGAATTTGTGGTTTTTTTAATAAAAATTGAAAGAAGAGAGTTTTTGTTATGATTTAAAAACACAGATTTATTTTAACTTAATATATTTGCAGCCATAATAAAGAAGAAATTTACTAGTTACTATTATTATTATTTACTTTTTGCTTTCAACGTTTAAATTTCAACTTTCATTAAATTTACACATATTACACTAGATCCAGCGCATCGTAATTAGAATTACACAAATAAAAACAACACAACATACAGAAAAAACTCCGCATTCAAATAGTGAATAACAAAAACCACATAGACAATGTTTTATTGTGAAATTAAATAATTTAAATCTATTGTCAATCAAGATTACTAAAAGTAAAGCATTTTCTATCACCACACCAGTACAGTACTTTAAGATGTTAGTTTTCTGTTAATGTCACTTTAGAGTGATTTTATGTCGATTAACGCCAATTCCATTTACAATAGAGTAGGCTATAACATTTGATTACATTAGGATACCAATCCACATTTTTTTTAAATATTTTATATTAAACTTTGCATAATAAATTAATTTCTGCACAATCTTAAATCTACGAACCATTTAATTTATTTAATGATATATGTGAATTGTAAATTTAAATTTTACAGATTGGTTTAATAACATCAGATATAGCAATTTATTATTTTTGTAATAATTTTTTTACTAGCTTATATAAAGAGAGCTAATTCAGGCCTACCACTTACCAACGGTAAAAAGTAAAAAAACAATAAATAGTATATTTGAAATCGTGTGAAATAAATTCCACATGATTTAGATTTTTGTCAAAAACTTCTGATTTAATTAATCTATAAGGAGTTTTCATAATTACAAATTAAGGAGCTAAATAGTGAAGGTTCAACGTGGAATCCGTAACATAAGGGTTTGTTTCGATTTTGACTTGTAATTTTCGTAAGGCTGATCCTCACCGAAAATATTTAAAGAGAAAGATGTCCATTCTCTACCCACTAGAATTCTGTTTTTAAAATGTTCATAAATCGGGCAATTAGTCGTTAATAAATCTTCGAGTTTGTGACTTTTACGTAAGAAAAAAAGATTCTTTCTAAGTCGATAGATTTAAAAACAATACTTACAAAGTTATATTTGTATCACATCACTTGCCCTGGTAGATTATTCTGTACACTAAAAAATAATTACGGACAATTATCTTATAATTTTTATTCGAGTATGAAGTTAGACAACGTGAAGTACAGTCGACGTTGTTTTTTATAAATTGGCTTTTCTGTGTACCCAAACTTGGTTTTTTCCCGAATGAGCTCTCTTATTTTCATTAGACAATCATAATTTTCATCATAATTTTACATCAACATTCGTAAATTTGTGTAAACCTCCCTTTGATATTACTTGTAACACTCATCCACAATCCGAGTTCTCCTAAAAGCCTACTAACAAGCTCCCCCCCCGCATTAATTCCCCCCCCCCCACCTATTGAGACCGATCATGCTCTAACTTAACCTATTTTACGACTCGGTTCAGAACCGGCTTTAGGGAAAACCATAAAACTCAAGTAAAACTGCAGCGCTAGCTTCTGTTTGAACTTAATTGAGGCCAGATTCACACTTGAATCGGGGGTGGGGGTGTAGATAAAAGTGGCGCCTGTCTAGGCCTAGATAAGATTAGAGTCTTTTGTGACGCCGCTACACCTCCGCGGTCCTTTCTGTTTGTCAAAGGACCCGATAATCTCCTTAGTCCTGGTGTCAATCAGGACAACACATTAAGTGATAGCACTCACCAATATTTGCCGCGAGGACCAGACTTCTGTCGTGCATTAAAAACCACGATATGTTCGGGTTACATTCGGTTGAATTTAGAGATAAAAAAAGCACGCCTTTGAGCTCGTTACTCTTGCCTACAATTAAAAAAAAAACGTTGAAAACAGTAAAAAGTATATTTTTTTAAACGTTAAATAAATAAATAAAAATTTATTTATTTAACGTTCACCATCACCACGTCGTTGATCAAAACACCGCCGATCGATCAAAACACCAGCTCACCAGTCAATCAAAACATCTTTTTATCGGTTGTTCAGAAAATCATCCATCCAACAGTCGATCAAAACACCACTAATTTGGTTTAATTTGTGTGTATTAGTTTGATTTTTAGTAAAACGTTTTTAATTTTTAAGAGAAGCTTCCAAATCTTAGAACTTAGGGTTAAGCGGCCGGTCTCATAACTAGAATCTACATTTTCTGGTGACAACCGCGTCAAGGTACTATCTACAATAATTACAAGATAACCAGACGTTTCGCCCATACTGTAATGTGGCATCCTCAGTGTTATCTCTGAGACTCAGTGGTTTTGGTGGAGACTCTGAGAGTCTCAGAGAAACCACTGAGGATGCCACCACACAGTATGGGCGAAACGTTTGGTTTTCTTGTAAATATTGTAGATAGTACCTTGTCGCGGTTGTCACCGGAAAATGTAGATTCTAGAAGCTTCCAAAGTCAATCGATAATGCTGCTATTTTTCACCATAGTTCTCTATTAATATATAACAAAGTAAAGAATGCAATTTATTGTTAAACTGAAAGTAGTATACTACCTAATATTTTGATTGCTATGAAGACCTTTTTAGGTGTTTAAATGGACTTTTATTGTTTCATAACTTGTTATGCTATTAGGCAAGTTACATTTTTTCTCTGATGAATTTCATGAAATCGATAAACCAAAGACAAAAAGAAAATATGTTACTTTCTTTATAACTGAAGCGAACGCGTATAATTGAATTATAACTGATGGACTCTTTATAAATCTAAATTTATAAAGGTTTAAAAAACTATATATGGTTTGGTTGGGAATATGGGACGGACTGACAAAGTTCTGGTCTGCCAGTGCGAACTGAAAAACTACTTGACACCCGTTTAACGCACTATCTGATGTAACCTGTGTTTCTTTCTTGTGTGTGGATAAAAAACATACCAGCTGATGCATGCAGGTATTGTGTAGGAAGATAAAAATTAAGGTTGTCTTTCTAACAATAGAAAACTGTAGCAATTTTCTGTATACAATTTTATATTTTCTACTCTATATAAGTGAAGTTTCTAAATTTACATTGTATGGGCTAATATTGTTTTGTGTAAATTTACATTAATTAAGTTCAGACGTACATATAGGATTAATAAGTCAGGTACTAGAACATCGGAGGGAGCATAGTTTAACGTGGAATATGAATCAC
The DNA here is from genome assembly GCA_035578905.1 of Stictocephala bisonia. Taxonomy (NCBI): domain Eukaryota; kingdom Metazoa; phylum Arthropoda; class Insecta; order Hemiptera; family Membracidae; genus Stictocephala; species Stictocephala bisonia. The sequence continues at coordinate 4,290,850 of JAQJVL010000030.1, read as the reverse complement.
ATTCAATGTGTATGATTTTGTCGACTAAGTAAACAAGCCAAGGTCTTCTTAAAGTAAGGTACCAAATGCCCATTTATCTTCCTAGACACTACTCATGACCAATGAAGCTCATAAGGTGACCATTAAGCGGTCCCCTTCCAAGCAATGCGTATACAAGATGGTTAGATTACAGTATTATGCCCTTGTTAGTAGAGTTGAAACAAAATCATCGACAATCATAACATTCATTTTTAACATTATTAAATTACCATTGTAAAAGTGTAAGACATTAAATTCATCACAACTATCCCAAATGTTGTTTAGATCCTAAATTATTGATTTAATTAGAAATACAGTAAAAAATAACCTCATTTTCATAAGTAGGGGTTCTCCATCTTATTGTAGGTGAGGGTGTACACAACCGATTTTCTTATCTACAAAACCAGCCATATCGATAACTATGAGATGAGTATTTTGGAGGAGATCCTCTCACAGGAAAATCTATACTTTACACAATTTGTAGTTATTATTGGCACAAACAATTATTTATTACTAGCTGGCAGCCCTTGCTTCGATACGGGGTGGTTCTCTACACTTACTGTAACTTTCTATAGCCTTTCTTTTCGTAGTTCTCTCTAAACATTTACAATGATATAAAAGTTCAGCCTGCTGCTTTTCCCCCAGATAACAAAGATTTACCCTCTAGATAACCCTGTATGTTGGAGGGATGCAGAGTAGTGCAATCATGTCATAGTTGGTAGAAATGACCTTAACAATTTCACAAGAAACCAAATTAACCAAGCTTTAGTGTCATGTTAATGTTTTTTATATCAGCGGTTAGAGATTAATTATTGCAAATGTCGCTTTTTTTGGTAAAAGGAAACGTAGAAGGGCTGTTCTACTCATAGGGGTTGAATTTCGAGAAATCCATTCTTAGTGGGTCTCTTTGATACAAAAGCTAACTTCCCTCCAAATTTAATCAAAATATGTTTAGTGGTTCCAGAGATTTCGTGATGGAACCACTGAACCTCGTACATTGTTTTCGGATTGCATACGGTGTCTTGAATGTTTTATAGATTTATAATATATTTGTAACAAATCATTTCTCTAATGGTAGATGTTTATTTATTAAATTCATAAAAGGAACTGCAAAAAAACCCCTTCCATTTCTTTTTATTTCACTTCAAACACACTCAGTCACACTACTCGGAAACAAAAAAGTGTTTAGAAACCATTACGACGTGCCTGCCACCTAGTGAGCGAGAAAAGAAACAAGTGGCCGGTCTCCAATCACTCGGCCAAGCTTATCTTACATGGCAGGCTCATTATGCCGGCGATGAGCGATACCCCGCCAGGGGCGCTGCACTATGTAAATGATTGTTACCTGGACATTACGCGAGTAAACTTAAATAAACAATCCCGTTGGCGTGCGACTCAGGGCACGCGAGGGTTAGCGCGATACCATCTACAGGGCTATGGCCCAACACTAACACTACTACACAAATATATAATTCACAAGGTCCTGTCGACGCCCTTGTAAACGCAATCCTTTCTGGCTGCAGCCAATCGTAAAATGTTTTGTGGTTCACTAATTTGCGTGTCAGACTATCATTAGTGTTCTGAGTTTGGTTGTGTCTGAAGCTGTGGGTTTAAATTGTAATTTATCGTGATGTACATAGTGTGGCATTCATATAGTATGTATGTATGACATGGGGGCTGGTTAATAAAAAACTAACTCAATGACAATTTTCCCTCAATGAAAATATGAAGCTTAAAGAAAATTTGTCATATAAAATTAAGTGGTCTTGTTTCAGGAGTAAAAGAGTTAATTATAAAACATATATTTATTCGTATTTTCAGAACAAGAAATATTGTAAAATGCTAAACTACTAGAATCCATCCACTACCAAATTACTCTTACTTACCCTTAGTGGTCCATAACCCTCCAAAGCATAGACAACTTAGCATCCAATTTATCCCACTTAAACTCAACTATTTTCGTGTTGTACTCCAGTATAACCATAGCTTGGCCCATCACCCATCCTATCTGTACGAACCCTTAGTGGTACAGCGAACAGCATTACTCTATATCTACGGGACACTTTACCGTCCCACCCACCATAATTATACATAAAATCGTTGAAGGTCCTTACATGACTCCTATCGATAGGACTCCTCGCACTCCATCTAACCTGCCTCTAAAACACCATTGATGGGACAGCATCTCTTCTTATCTAAAGAGACCTTGGTCTGCCATGTACCCTGTCTAGACAAACAATCCTTAAAGATCCATCATCACCTCTTACCCATTGGACTCTTGGAATTACCAAAAGGAGCCTTGATGTTCCATCCATCCTACCTAAACAAACAATCCTTAGAGATGCATGATCCCTTTTTACCTATAGGACTCTTGGCTTTCTCCATCCACCCTACTTATAAAAACTCTTTTGTTGGTACAGCATCCCTCCTTACCCAAAATACCTTTGGTTTTACATCCAACCTACCTTTATAAACAACCCTTAAAGGTTCCAACATCATTCTTGGTACTCCACCAATCCTAACTTAACATTCTCTCCTGAGGTAGTAATGTACTTTTGAACGATTTGCGGGGTGGGGTAGGCGGGGACATTGAAGAAGAGGGAGGGGAGGGGAACACGTTGTATGTTAGTGACAAAGGCTCTTTGCTACTCCTAGCGATAGTTGCAACAACATCTACAGCTAAATTCCTTGGAGCGCTCAACTGGGGCATCTGGATGAACACACTTAAAGTGGTTTCAGTTGTTGCTAAATTTTAATTGTATTCAACTATTTCCCAGTTGGTAGTCTTATATATTTAATATAATATAGTACCGATATTGCACAACATAGAAGGAATTTTTCCTAACATGGATATAATTTTTCATATTTTAGAAGTATTATACTTATAGTCTCACAGTACTGTAATTGAAAAATATGGATGTGGTGGTTATTAAGGGTCTTGATAATGGAGGATGGAAAATAGAAAGGCATTTAGGTCCTGTAGACAAATTTATATAGGGCTTAAAAATTTATGTTTGTGATAAACATAACTAAACAAAAGTCATTAACATAAAACAATTGCCAAAGCAGCTGATCTACTCATCCTAGAGCTACAATAATGGAGTCTTTCAAAAGCTACTTAACCCTAAGAAGATGAAGATGGCTCGATTCGGGGCTGAAAGTAATTTGACAAAGATGACGGTGTGGGGGGAGGTGGTGAAGGGAAAACCAACATGGCTGGGGTTGTTGGTATTCACAATGTGCTAGGTGAGATAATTGTGTCAACAGCGTCGCCTTATCGCCGTGACACCGTATTGAAGCAGCGTCACTACATCGCCTTTTTGTACTAAGTAGGCGGTTGTGTCACACCACTTCAGGTTAATCCGCTATCAAGAGTTCGGAAGTCACATCGTATTCTAGCAGCTTAAAGACGCCTGTATAATATAGGTTTAGGTGTTACCGCCGCGGATGAGTTTATCGACCACTTCGTTCCTATACGAAACCCTGCTACCGTTCGAGTTCAAAGGATTATTTAAAATAGTCATTTTACAGTATTTATTCAATAAAAACTTCTAATTTCAAAAATTAAGTTCCAAATAAAATATTATGTGTGAACCTTTTAATTTCTTTTACAAACATTTCTTTAGTTAAGATAATTTTAAAATACATGTTAACATTTCAAGTGCCTTTTGCACACAAACAATAAGACCAATTTATTTACATTCAGGTTATGTTTACCTCACCTAAAAAGTCTAATTTTAGACAGCGAAAATTGCCTATTTATACCATTACAGCATACAATTACCTGTGGAGTGTCAGTAGCTCAGTGGCTCAGGAGATGGATTGTCACGCAGATGACCGGAGTTCGATTCCTGGTGTGGTCATGAAGATTTTATTCCTGATCTGATCCACGGATTTGATCAAAGTTTGTGAGACTTACGTTAAGTCAATGATCCTTAAACCCAAAAGTGACGGAGAATCAAATCCTGAACACGCCCGTCTTTAAAAGCCAAATAATGATACTTTGTAAACTTAGTGCTTCAAACAGTTGCATCCACTGATTTAGTACAACATTGTACTCACTATGAAAACTGTTTTCATTTTAAGAATACCTAATTAAGAACTTAAAAATAAGTAATAAAATATGTTATTTATCAGTATGTTAAAATGAGAAAGGGATGATTTAGATGGTGGAAAATAAAAAAAGAGCACCAATGATTGAATTGAAGAGAAGAGGGAGTAAAGGGACATTACCACCCTCTTCCGATTTCTGCCGATCAGACTCACAATAAAAGGAAGGAAAGCCACAGTCTAACCGGGGAAACATGGCGACATTTTCATATAGAAGTTGGGTTATCAAGTCACTCCGGTATTGAAATATCAGTGGTCCGAGCACACTGCAGCACCGATATTGGACTCCAAGTTTTCCAATTTTTAATTGTTTACCCATCAACCGATACGAATGCTCATTTTAAATCTACGTCACTTGCTCGACTTTTATTACTTCCGTTGAAACCGAGTTGGACTTTGAGATTTGTGTAAACTTATAAAAAGTCGTCAAATCTTTCGTTTACTTTTGGCAGCAATAAGGGATTTTTCGTCGTAAGTTTTATAAGTATTGGCTCATTTCTTTTTTGTTAGAGAGTTTCAAATGTCATCTCTCTTATGAGTCGAAACTTGACTTTTGATTGCTTATAAGTAAATATAAATGTAAGTTTTTTTCACACTCTTTATATACTACACACACGAAAATTATTACCTACACAGATTGAACTTTGTGGAAAATCAAGCTCCCCATTCAATCTACGACCAAGACTATTATATCCAACCGACAGCCCACAGCTTTCCTTACACGATGGTTGGCAGCTCGTTTAATGTTTGTTTTACACTTAGTTTATTTGGATTGAATAATAATCATGGGTAGAGAAGGGACAATATATAGTCTAGTCCATTAAAGTCACATTCACTGACATAAATTCTAACATTGTAAAAACGCACTGTACCCAAGTTTATCACTAAATAAGTACAAGAACGTACATGATTTATGGTGATCGATTTTTGTGAATAAAATTGTCCATCCTCAGACTAGAACGTCTCCTACTAAAGGATGCCAGTTGAGATAGGCACTTGAAATTTGTCATCTAGATAAAGATTGTCTCAAACTCAAACTCTGCAACAGAGAGCCTCAAGAAACACAAGAGTTTGTACGTGCATCATAAACAAATCCCTCATAACTGATCTAAAAAATTTAAACTCAAAATTTGATTTCTTTGGAGCCACAAATACTTAACATTTGTGTTTACTGGAGTTCAAAATTTGCAATAAAAGGTATTGTCTTAAATCTGAATGTGCAGTACTTTTAAGTGTTGGAAAGTCAAAATAAATTTTAGAGCTCTATAACTCTAAAAACAAAAAAAGGAATTATTTGTTTAAACATTCAAGCAAGGGGTGAAGTTTACTTGACCAGAATCCGAATGCAAAAAAGAAATTAAAAAATTGTGATTGACTGTCACAAGAAAGGGTGACCATGCTCAAAAAAAAAAAAAAAAAAAAAAAAAAAAAAAATGCGGAATATCGAGTTCCCCACGTTTCTAGCTAGCTTGCTTTCATGGCTTTCTTTATGAATATCCACAACTGAAACGTCCTTTAACATAACACACATACATTCCAGGCTTCTATAAGCTGGATACAAATTTATCGTATAACCTGCTTATGTAAGCTTAAGCGGGTTACCGCTGCTCGTGTTTGAGTGGGTGGGCGGGTCATCATTGTAATTTATAGTTGGGAGGCTCCTCAGTCATAACACTTGGTTGGGTGAGAGGCTCAATAAGCCATAAAACTTGGGTATGTTGGTGGGCTTATCAAGTCATAGCCTTTGGGTGGGTGGGGGCTTCTAAAGTCGTATCCTTTGAGTATGTCAGGGGTGGGCTCATGAAGTATAACTGTTGTGTATGTGGGTGGGCTTATCAAGTCATAGCCTTTGGGTGGGTGGGGGTCTTCTAAAGCCATATCCTTTGAGTATGTCAGGGATGGGCTCATGAAGTATAACCGTTGGTTATGTGGGTGGGCTTTTCAAGTCATACCTTTTGGATGGATGGGAGGCTCCTTTGAATATGTGGGTAAGGATTCATCAAGTCATATACCTTAGGTTGATACGGCACTCCTAAGTTAGACTTACGAAGAAGGCTCTAAACTTAAACCTCCCTTAAAAAGTCATGGTAAGTGTTCACCTGTAACTTTGTTTATAGTAGACCATAAACCTATCACAATTTCCCTTTAAATTAATTTTCTTATAATAATAAATAAATATTTAACTGCAAATCCTCAGAACAAGTAGCATATTTCGAATAAATTAGCCTATAAAGAGTGCAATGAATACATATTATAAAACGCGTGAGTTTCTTGCTGTTAAAAGATTATGAAGTAAAAAATAAGTATACCTACGTTCAAATCACCAAAAGCAAACAACCCTTAGCGACGCACAAGAGCACTCTCAAAACCATTTGTGTGAAAGGGGAACAAGAAATATTAACGTTTCCTACCAGCGCAGTTGTAGATCGGCAACAATGTTTTGTTGAGGAGGCACACTCCAGCCATTTTCCGGTAAAACATCAAGTGTGACGTCACCCACCCCGCCCCCAGGCGAGAGGGAGGACAAAGAAGACTCCTCAATAACGCGTGTCTACGCGCTAAGGGCGTGTCTCCGCTGATATTGGCCCCGTGTAAACACACTCCGACTTTAATTAACACTGCTGACGCTCTCCTGATTAATTTGAGACCCACCCCCACCCCCACCCCCCACTCTAGGGTCCTCTCTTATTAGCTTATTACTGCCTCTTGCAAATTTCCTTAAGCTATACTCCCGTATGCTACATGCGTATTACGTGCTATTCTCGCGAGTGTCACCGCGTAAATTGATTGCGCACCTCTTTGACTAAAGTCGGCCTTTCTCTACTTTGATAAAACAGCTCGCCTGAAATTCAAATTTGAGGCGCCAAATGTGCGATTTAAGGCGAATATGAGTTCGAGTGAACTCTGGTCTGGTCACCAACTGAGATTGACCCTATTCACATAGGGAAATTTATTAGTAGTCATATATCCTAGACATTTACAAAACCTGCAGATTTACTTGGAGTCCGAACCACGTAGTTTTGGTTTGATTTTCGGCTAAATCACAAGTCTGATACTCCATTCGCTCGAACACAGCACAGACACCTCATCCTTCTCTAGGTGTTGCCGGCGTAGTGGCTCAGTGGTTAAGGCTTAGGACTGTGTCGTACAAGGTCCAAGGTTTTAATCCCTAAATGAGCCAATGATCGGTAATTCACTCGTTGAATAAAGATCATGCACAGACCGAGAGGCCCATACTAACTGGCGAGTGACTGCCCCCAAGTAGAGCTGTAGAGGATACAGCACTATGCTACGGATAACTAAATGTACCCAGTTCGCCTATGGTACGAAAAACTGCTCGTGTTTTTCACTTGGAACATTTATTCCGTCTACAGAGTCTAGAGTGAGGATTGGTCAAAGTGAACATAGAGTAATAGAGTGGGCCATTCACTAGCCCACCAGTGCTAACTAGCATTGTGTGGACTGAGCACTTCTGACAACCGCGCTCAGTCCACTAACGTTCGAAGCGCTGCAAAGTGGTCAGTCCACAAAGTAGCTCATAGAAAACAGCATGACATCGCTTAACATGGTGATGAGCTGTATGTATGTATCTAGACTCTGACTTTTCGGCAATTTAAAATATGTTAATATTACCAGCACCAATTTTGGAATTTCATTGATATAAGATGCGTATTCTCAGGTGGCGAAAAACGAAACGAACTGTCTGAACGATTACTTTTTTAATCGTTAATCAATGTCTATTCAATAGGCGATCACAAATTGGAAATGGTTTAGTCAGCACGAGAATTCTGAGCCAAAATAAATGGCATCACTTTTAATGAATGTTCGGACCACTTTAAAAATATGTAAAGTGTTTTTAGGTAGAAAAATAGACATAAATTTTAAAGGGTTTGGTGTACTCTACGAGACTAGTGTATTTTGAAAAAAAAAAAAAGGAAAAAATGGCTATACTGTAGATGAATTTGGTTCAGCTGTGCAGTTGTCTCTTCAGGTTTTTATTTTTTATTCAAAAATTAAATATTAAATGCTAAAATATATTTATTATCTTAGCAAACGATGCTAGTACACAATATATTATTACCTTATTTAATGGGGTTCCTCCAACATTTTTAACTATCATTTTTTATATATTAACTACACTACTTCTTTAAAGAATTTACTATTCAACTTGTTAACGTAAAATTAAAATATTTCTGGCGTGGTGATTCGGAGGTAAGGCTTCGGACTGCGTTTTCCAAGGTTCGACTTCCCAACTGAGCCACAGCCGGCACTTCACTCTTTGACTAAATTTCACCCACAGGCCTGCAGATCCCTGTTAACTTACGAGTTGAGTTAGAAAAACCATTGAAACTATCCGGACGAGAGCCACCACAGAACTACCAACCACTCTTGTTACCGCTGGAGAGCTTTTATTAAGTGGCCCAGAAAGCATTTGCATTTTGCATAACTCCGACGCTGTTATCTGCTATCTACAAGATCGACCTGGCCTTAAATCACCGCCAGCGTGACCGAAAACAAATCTGATACCAGCCGAACAATCATACCAAACACGTATTATACGGGGAACAATCTGGCCTGATCTGGGCAATATTGAGAGATAAGGTATAGGCCCGTGCAGTACAATGAAGACATAAATAAAGGAGTCAAAGGGCAAGTGTATGCAGCTGATACATCAGGCGATGCGCATGCGCAACAGAGTGCATATAATTTTCACCAAATTTGAATGTAGTAAACGATGTACGAGACTTAAATGATAACCGTAAATTATGCTAGTATATAAAAGGCAAAGGCATGACTGATAAATGCCAAGAAAAGACTATAAAAGGTAGATACATGAAATTTTGTACATTCGGTTTCTCTGCGCAACAACAAAGACTTTCATCGACAACCACAGCACTCCGCCACAACTGGCTCCTTAAAGTTCTGAAATTGATAGAAATATTCTATTATATGTAATTGCTATTCAATATAAAAATTTTTATAGACGACAGTTCTTAAAGGCGCATTGACGTTCAGCGCTTAGCAACAACCTCCAGATATAAGTCGCTAATAAACACTTCTGAGGGACTGATAGTTGTAGAATCTAGACCATGACTAGGTCGGCAGGGAGAGCCTGAACTATCAATGGGGGTTGCTCTTCTCCTAAACTACCCCTTTGAAGAGTCTTCCTGAGTTGGAAAGATAGCACGAATCACCTAAACCACAAATTTGTCTCACTTCATATTTCTCGTTTAAAACAACAGTGCAATTTTTCTGGAGCTGTTCTATTGTATGCGTCTCAATCAACAAAAGCAACTTAAAGTGGAATCTTCTTAGGAAGGAATAGGGTTTACCATTGACTGTACAGAAACAAGAAGAAGACTGTCCGTGTATATTATGGGTCTAGTTAAGCCGGTTTTCCTGCTGTAAAAGATTAGTTCTTGTTCTGCCTCCACAGGTAGCACCACCGGTCTTTCTTTATCCCCACTCTCTGTCTCTCTCTAGCACACGCTGAAGTAACTAATAGCCGGATTAATAGAACGCCAAACAGTTGTGCGAGCGCTTAGTTGAAACCATTCGCCGATAGATAGCAGCAGAGGCGCGCTTCTACAGCAAATGCATTATTGGTTTGTCTGTTTGTTTCAATAATACAGAAAACAGTTTTATGATACAATTAAAGGTGGGATTGGCAAATGTGTTTTATATATATAGGCTAGACGGTTTAAAGGGGTCATGATGTTAGATCTGTCATGCGATTGAAAAGTTAAACCTGATATTAAGAAACGAATAGTCAACGATTGCGCATTTTTACTAGTTTTGTTTAAAAATGAGGTTATGTATATATTTTTAAGTTTTTGTACTTAATGCTGTTGTGGATAAGATGTGTGATTCAATTGTTGTCTAAAAATAAAAGTGAATGTAAATATTATAAATTCCAAGTGGGCGAAGGAAAACGAAGTAATCTGGAGCCCTGTTAAATGCAAAGACTGTCTCCAGCGCTCCAGTTGGCTAGACAGGCCGATGTGTTGACACGAGGGTTGACAACTTCCAGTAGCCCAAGACAATAGCCCATTATGCCTACAGTAGCCCAGTAATGCAGGGTCACGAGGGTCGGGTCACCCGTCAACTCACCCGGAATATTCCCGAGCACATCCACCACCGTCTCAGCTCACCTTTACCTCCCCCACAGAAGCTACCCCTCTGGCAGTGGATGGTATAAGAATGTAAAATGAGGGTTGACGGGGCGCCCTGATTGCCCCCAGTTTAATAATTCATGTCCCGTTTAGAATAATGCTGCCATTGCTAACATCGTGGCTTACCTTCTCAAATTTAAATTGTTTTTATTATTCTGATCTGACTTCTTTGTGTTTTACGATTCTAAGTATTTTTTAACGCTTTCAAACATTTAAATTTTTGCTGGGGCTGTTGTTGCTTTTATTTCATTTTTTTCGAAAGTTATCTTCTGAGTAAATACTTTTATCCACACTTAAAATAGTAGATTTATAATAGAAAAAAATTACAGAACATCGTCAATTCATGTAGTACCATTTGGACTACTCGAGTATCTGCACACTTTTTTAGAGCATAATTGTATATTATATTATCAAATCAACAATTTTTGTTTTCAAACAGAATACATTTAAACATACAAATATAAAATAATATATTACATTCGAACAAAGAACGACTATTTTTTTTTTTTTTTTTTAAGGAGAGGCGCCAACCTCCTTCTTAATCTTACTCTGCCCATTCCTCATAGACTATTGATCTGTGCGAGGAACTTAATCAGACAGAGTAAGAGGGCGAACCAGTACAGTAGAAGGTGAATATTACTGATACATTTTCCGGTCTAGGCCGGATTCGAACCAGCGCTATCTCTAACCCAAGCTCAAAGTCCTGACGCCTTAGACCACTCGGCCACCGGCTCGCCCATTTGATTCCCAATAAGATATTGAGCCAGTTTTACAGCTCTACTCTTAAACAAGAACTAACCTGTAGATTTATAAAGTGAACATTGTACTTCTGAGCTTAGATTATGTGGGTTTTTAATTGTTATACTATTCAATTAAATATTGAAAAGCACGCATTCCCTAATCAATACAAAATAACTGGAGGAGGATGGTTCAATACCACCGTTCATGTATGAATGGGAGAATGAGTCATCATCACAGTGCATACAAGGGTAGGAGGATTGGTCATCATCACAGTGCGAGTAAGTGTGGGAGGGTGGGTCGTCATCACAGTGCGAGTAAGGGTGGGAGGATGGGTCATCATCTCAGTGCAAGTAAGGGTGAGAGGATGGGTCATCATCACAGTGCGAGTAAGGGTGGGAGGATGGGTCGTCATCACAGCGCGGGTAAGGGTGGGTCGTCATCACAGTGCGAGTAAGGGTGGGAGGATGGGTCATCATCTCAGTGCAAGTAAGGGTGAGAGGATGGGTCGTCATCACAGTGCATACAAGGGCAGGAGGATTGGTCATCAACACAGTGCGAGTAAAGGTGGGAGGATGGGTCGTCATTACAGTGCGAGTAAGTGCGGGAGGATGGTTCATCACCACAGTGCGAGTAAGTGCGGGAGGATGGGTCATCATTACAGTGAGAGTAAGTGCGGGAGGATGAGTGGTCATCACAGTGCGAGTAAGTGCGGAAGGATGGGTCGTCATCACAGTGCGAGCAAGGGTGGGAGGATGGGTCATCATCACAGTGCGAGTAAGAGCGGGAGGATGGGTCGTCATCACAGTGCGAGTAAGGGTGGGAGGATGGGTCATCATCACAGTGCGAGTAAGTGCGGGAGGATGGGTCGTCATTACAGTGCGAGTAAGAGCGGGAGGATGGGTCGTCATCACAGTGCGAGTAAGAGTGGGAGGATGGGTCGTCATCGTCATCACAGTGCGTGTAAGTGCGGGAGGATGGGTCGTCATCACAGTGCGAGTAAGTGCGGGAGGATGGGTCATCATCACAGTGCGAGTAAGAGCGGGGGGTCATCATCACAGTGCAAGTAAGTGCGGAAGGATGGGTCATCATCACAGTGCGAGTAAGAGCGGGGGATGGGTCGTCATCACAGTGCGAGTAAGGGCGGGAGGATGGGTCATCATCACAGTGCGAGTAAGGGTGGTAGGATGGGTCATCATCACAGTGCGAGTAAGTGCGGAAGGATGGGTCATCATCACAGTGCGAGTAAGTGCGGAAGGATGGTTCATCATCACAGTGCGAGTAAGAGCGGGGGGATGGGTCATCATCACAGTGTGAGTAAGGGTGGAAGGATGGGTCATCATCACAGTGTGAGTAAGGGCGGGAGTATGGGTCATCATCACAGTATGAGTAAATGCGGAAGGATGGGTCATCATCACAGTGCGAGAAAGAGCGGGGGATGGGTCGTCATCACAGTGCGAGTAAATGCGGGAGGATGGGTCATCATCACAGTACGAGTAAGGGCGGGAGTATGGGTCATCATCACAGTACGAGTAAATGCGGGGGGATGGGTCGTCATCACAGTGCGAGTAAATGCGGGGGGATGGGTCATCATCACAGTGCGAGTAAGAGCGGGGGGATGGGTCGTCATCACAGTGCGAGTAAATGCGGGGGGATGGGTCGTCATCACAGTGCGAGTAAGGGCGGGGGGATGGGTCGTCATCACAGTGCGAGTAAATGCGGGGGATGGGTCGTCATCACAGTGCGAGTAGAGGATGTGGTGCGCATGCGCCAATTGTTTAATATTTGTCCTTTATGTGTTCTCGTTAAATTACTTGAATAAATATGTTTTAAGCGCTTTCAGTTTAAATCGCGTGTGCCATTCATTAGAGGGAACATCCATTTATTTGGTAAACTATACGACTTTTTAAGTTATATTCTGACTAATCTTTAATCTTACTTTCATTATCCAACTAGTTTACATAACCTATAAATAGAAGAAGAGCAGAGCACATTTGGCCACGCTAAAATAAAGTCAAAGTTTCTGTTATTAGTACAGATTCAGATAGCTGACCTAGTTTCCGCAAGGTAGCAGCTGTTAATGGGAAGTCAACTGAGATAACAGAGCCCGACTACTCACGCCCATGCCCATCTCACTTCAAGGTCGCCTCCCTCACCCCGCCTCTAGACGGACTTCATTGACATTTATATCAGCGGACTGATTACGATCTACTATTTTACACTAAAATGCATTTTTGAATGATTGACGTCACAAATTAAGATGAAAATAACAAAAATTAAGACTTCAAAGGGTAGAGACGGAATCGAAATAAATTCGTACAGATTTAGGAAGGACAAAACACTAGCAAATGGTGACCTCAGCTGGAGATGTTTGGACCGGAAGTGTTCAGTGTCAATAAAAACAAATTCCGCTATAACTGTATTGAAAAATAAAATTACACCAGACCAGCATAACCATGAACCGCAAACCTCTACATCTAACCCTGCCTCGGAAACATCTTTGGCGTCTACTCCTACATCACACGCTTCATCATCAGCACTGTCACCTACAAGCCCCTTACCAGACAATTCTGACACATCGTTAAAGTTGCCTGAATTCCAAACACCAACATTAACTAACCTACTTTCCCCTTACATGAAAATAACACCTGAACCTCCCAAATTTACCCAAATAGACGAAGAAAATAAATACTTAAGGCAGAGGGTGGCGGAACTAGTTTACACAAATGAGGCTTTAACGAACAGATTAATTACACTCGAAAAGCATAACATGGAATTAAAGGGCAACACCTCTGCTATAAGTTTAAATACATCTAGTATAATACAAATACAAGGACACACAAACATGAAAAAATCTACACCAGTATTACACACTCGAGTAGAAAAGCCGCTTTCAATTAGTATAGCAACACAGACTGAAACTCTACCTATAAGTAGTATGAAGGGTATAAACGTTGTGGAGACTGATATGGGAGAAGTTATCGATGAGCATAGAAGAGATTCTACTGTCGCATTCGCCCATACAATCTCTGGAGATTTTGAACGCCCAAGACGGATGACAGCCGGAGTTGCTGTAGTATTTGGAAATCGGTTTGGCAAACCTCTGGGAAAAGATTGCTTGACTAGATCACTGACATAATCATAATCATAAACATAATCAATGCATCGATGTCTCAGGGTTTGTTTCCGTCCGAACTGAAACAGACTCTGATTCGTCCTATATTCAAAAATGGAATTTCCAGCCTACCGGAGAATTGGAGACCAGTCGCAAATATTTCTACCGTTTCAAAGGTTTATGAACATGTATTTGCAAATAGATTGACAAAATTTTTGTTTAAATATAATTTACTATGTAAAGAACAATTTGGATTTGTAAAGAACAGAAATACTACAGATGCAATGGTAGACCTCGTCACGAGAGCTGTCACTGCACTGGATAATAAACAAAAGTCTGTTGGAGTGTTTTTAGATTTGCAAAAGGCTTTTGACTGCTTAGATCACAAACTACTTTTTAAACGGCTTTACGAGCTTGGAGTTCGAGGTATAGCCTTAGACTGGATTCAATCTTATTTATCATCTAGGACACAAATTGTTAAGATTGGTAATGCACAGTCAGAAAGCATGAACCTTAAATTTGGTATTCCTCAAGGTACAGTATTGGGACCTATTCTTTATATTCTTTATACTAATAGTCTTACGAAAACATTAACCGACATAAAAATCACAATGTACGCTGATGACGTTTCAATTATATTGCATAACAAATCGTGGAATAACTTGGAAGTTGACAGCTTTTTGCAATTAAATAACCTATATCAATATCTCAATAGCAACAATCTACATGTAAATCCAACTAAAACAAGCTGTGTAAACCTTTCACAAAACAATTGGACTGACTTTAGCCCTGTGATATTTATGAATGATATCGAATTACCTTTTGTTTCTGAAGTTAAGTACTTGGGACTGATATTTGATGATTCCTTTTCTTGGAAATCACATGTGAATTTTCTCTGCTCTAAAATATCCTCTCAACTATTTCTTTTGAAGAGGTTTTCCAACTATGATAATTTATTTATTATGAGATTGATATATACATCACTAATAGAATCGAGGCTGAGGTACGGTATCATATTATGGGGCTCAACGGCCCAGGTAAATTTTAAGAGAGTCTTTACTTTACAAAAAAGAGCTATACGTATAGTTGCAAAATTAACTGGAAGAGCATCATGTAGATATTATTTTAAAACTCTCAAAATATTAACATTGCCTTCACTCTACATTTACGAAATGTTGATCTATTATAAGTTTAAACTGACAACGTTCGTAACCGGTGCAACTGTTCATAATTATGAAACAAGGCACAGGAACCAGCATAGGCAATCATCACATAGACTGGAACTTTCGTCAACCCTTCCTCAGAATATAGGCCCAAAACTATACAATAAATTACCAGAACAAATATGTAATGTAGATAAAATAGCCACATTTAAAAATTCCTTACATAATTTTTTGATTGAAAAGGCTTGTTACTCCGTCAAAGAATTTCTCCAGATGTAAATAGAATAGAATTATTGCCAAAATATTCCAGATTCATATAGAATTATTTTCAAGGTATTTCAGTTTGATTCATACATAATTATAATAAAACTTAATTTAATTTTCATTACATGTTAAAATATATTTTGTTTGGAACTAATACAATTGTAATTGCTTACTTAATTTTTAGTTATAAGATTGACGTTTGTAATACAATGTAAATTGTCAATGTACAATAAAGAAATTTTGAATTTGAATTTGAATTTTGAGTAAGGGTGGGAGGATGGGTCGTCATTACAGTGCGAGTAAGAGCGGGGGGATGGGTCATCATCACAGTGCGAGTAAGAGCGGGGGGATGGGTCGTCATCACAGTGCGAGTAAGGGTGGGAGGATGGGTCGTCATCACAGTGCGAGTAAATGCGGGGGGATGGGTCATCATCACAGTGCGAGTAAGAGCGGGGGGATGGGTCGTCATCACAGTGCGAGTAAATGCGGGGGGATGGGTCGTCATCACAGTGCGAGTAAGGGCGGGAGTATGGGTCATCATCACAGTGCGAGTAAATGCGGGGGATGGGTCGTCATCACAGTGCGAGTAAGGGCGGGAGGGTGAATAACTATAAGTTAGTGTCTTAACTTTTAATGAATATGGAGAGTACAACCCAAACCGTTCAGCTGACTTAAAATTGTCATTCCCTTATCTGTTTTAATACTAATCAAAATTTCGTACAATTGTTTTACTGTACCACAATTTCTGGTTTGGTTTTTATAAAATGGTTCAATTTTTAATCAAAAAAAGATTAAACACGTGTTGTTCATGTTGTAATAAGATGTAATGAATAATTTATTAACCACAAATTAGACTTCTAACAAAAAAAACTAGTTTTTGGCATATTCTGACAGCCAGCAAAAAGGTTATAGACCTCTGAGTGAAGAAATGTTAACATACTAAATTGTTTTTGACGTTGTTCCTTCCTTTCTTTTCTATACATTTTTCATTACATTGTAAAGTACATTTAAGAGCGTTTTCCAAACCTTTCACGTTGTTGCTAGCTGTTTGTTTATTTTTGATTTTTTTTCTGTATGCTAACTTGAAATTTCATCTTGTATTACTTATAGCTACTTAATATTTAGGAAGGCTTGAAGTTTCTTATAATTAATCTCACGTTAGCTGGATATTCTCTATTATTGATTTTTTTATATAACTGAAATCCATAAACACGATGTCAAGGTGAATAGCCTGCCTTATATTCCCTGCGTTATTGATGTTTTTCCTTAAGTCTATTTCAAGGGTTGATTATACTTCTATTAAAATGCCAATACCTTACTACTAGTAAGGTAAGTTATGTTTCAGATGGACAAAATCTTTTATTTTTAATATCCAAACTTACTTTATTTAATTAATCCAAAACCTCGTTCTTGTATTTCTAATGTTACAGATATTTTTAATGTCTTATGGTTTTTTCAATGTTATATAATTCGTAAAAAATACAAGCTTTTTTTTGTATTTTAGAAAAAACGCTTTCTCAACGTTATATCTAATAACCAATTTACAAACAAGAGACCTAATATTGAAAATGTGTGGACTGGTCTATGAGTCTGTAGGTGAACAAGTTTAGTTATTATAAAAATATCTTGAACCCAAGGAACATTGGAATTGAAATGGCCATCAGCTGATCGCTGAGCCCAGCTGATTGACATAACCTTACATTACTATGAGATATAAATAAATTGTTTTTTGAAATTAACAACTAGCCCATATTTTACAGTTATCAACTATGAAAACTCTAGGATTTAAATGTGTGCATTTTATTTAAATAATATTAATTACTGGTAAAAAATACAATCGGAAACTAATCGGTTCTAATTTGAAACTCGTACTAAATTATTTACATTTTGAGTAACAAATATAAAATATGTTAAATTTTTAAATCTGTTTACAAAAAAAGAGTTGAACAAACCGAAATTCAAGCCTAAACGATAAAACTCCTTGTATTAAATATCCAATTATTGTACGACGATGGCAAATCGACCAATTTATGGGTTGAGCCGATGCAAATACAAGACTTACGATCGTTGTGTCAGGGAAGGTCAGCGATCAGCTGATCGTATGAAGTCGTCTTAGAGGATAGGGTGAAGGATGGCGACACTGGCTTGCTGCTTACACTTGTGTGGCCGGTCATAAATAAGGATCCGGCCGGAGGATGTGGGGTGGCCTGGTCACTGGAGTCGTATGACGGATGGACTTGCCATTCCTCGACATTCGAAGGGCAGTTTATCGTCACCTAGTGGAATTGTGTGGGGAGTATAAGTTTAAAAAAACAATTTATTTTATTTTATTTTTTTTAACTTTTTATGTATACTAGGAGACACCCCTGCACGCTTCGCGTGCCAACGCCAACTCTCGCTGCACTCTATACACCTCGGCCTAGGCATGTTACTTTTGACTACAAATAATAGTAGTTTAACTATATAACATAAAATCACAATATTAAACTTATTTTTGCAGTATCTCACTCACAATACTTACGTTGCTTCCTATTTATTTATTGCAGCTGAAGATTAAACTCTTAATGCATCAAAAGGATAATGTCAAACATACAAAATAAACATGTTTATTTATTTACAAAACAAATTTTATTAATTTACTACAATCAACCCATGTTATTCTTATGGAAAAAATGAAATTTTGAGGGGCTGTTTGTACACCTTAGGAATGGAATCCTTTGTCAGTGGGTCCCTTCGATACTAAAGCTAACTTCCTTTGAAATTTCATGTAATCCCGTTCGCTGGTTTTTGAGTTTTCGTCATGAGCAGGGAGTCAGTGGTATTTGGCTTTCATACATATAGATTGGTAATGATGAGTATATTCAACATATTCGAAGGTTACGGTAGCCGTCACTGCTGGGAAGTCAACAGCTCCATAGTAGAAATGCAATCTAATCGTCAAAAGGCTAAAACACGCCATTCTATTTCAACTGTACGGTTCGTGTTTATTTATAATAATGAGTTATAGAGAAGAATGTATGATTATTAAAATAACAATCTAGCTGATCATAAGTTTTTATTATGAAAATATGTTGCAGTTTTATGTTAGTTCTTCACCTATTAAATTACACCTAAAGCGGTGAGGACCGAATCGTTGAAACAGAAACCCATGATTTTGTTTTTTTTTTAAGCGAAACGACAAATGTTCTAAACAAAAACTCTAAAAACAAATAAACAACAAAAAGATACAGACAACATTTACAGAATAGAGGCTTGGCCAAAAAAAAAACCCACCTAGTTCAGAAAACAAAGCAAACCAGAAACAAGACACGATTCCCTGAGGGATTTAAAAGCACATTAGGTCCAGGAAGAAATAGGCTTAACTGGTCTGTAAGCCGATAGTGTGTTGTGGGCGCCGGTCGGCCTTCGGCTCAAAGCCCAAGTAGGCTTGAGACAATGGTGTTATCTGGGCAAGCCAGTGGACCGTCGCCACTGGTCGTGATAAGTCGCTGCTCCCTATTGTGCGTGTACTTCGTCCTTTACTTGCTTAATCAGGCTGCGATCAGCAAGGGGTCATGTTATGCTAAGAGGAAAAATAGGTTTGTGTTTTTAAAATACTAAATACTTAAAAAGGAAAAAATCACAAGTGAAGACTAACTTGACCTAGTTGGTTGGTTACTGATGACATAGCTGGGAGTTAAGTCCAGCTTGACCAAGTTGGGCCAAACACAGATGAACTAAGAGTTTGGAGCGGGACAACCAGCTGAACTATTTCATAATTATTTTTACTCTGGTGGGGATCGAATTTAATTCCTGAACAACGCCAGGATTAGGAATTAAATTCAATATCAGTATCACTGTACGTGTATGGGTTGGCGGGTGGGTCAATATCACTGCACGTGTATGATTGGGTCAATATCACTGTACGTGTATGGGTGGGTGGGTGCCTTACCAACAATGTTAATAGAAAATTAATTACTTAGCCATGATATTTGTGGCATTAATTTTGAAAGGTGTTGCGATTGATTGTGAAAAACTATCGTGGCATTTTTTATAAGAAGTCATTATATCGATATGAATTAAATATACCCTTAAATTGTACATTTTTTTGTGTTGAACCATTAGTTTACTGTTTAATATTATGTATTGATCATATAAGACACTTACGACTACATTGATAACACTGGGATACTTAACGTCTTTTGTTTTCTAACATTCGAGTTAGAGTTCATAATTGATACTGTAAAACACAGTAGCGAAACTATTTTAAATGACCCAATCAACAACTAAACTGAGCAAGGCATTATGTCTGACTTCATTCTTAGTTTCACATCCTGAAGCCATCACTAGAGTCGTCATTACCTTTTAAACGTTCATTGGGGGGGGGGGGGGGAGGAGTTGTACGGACCCTCCAAAATGGAATGAAAGTTGATTAAACGACTATGCACTTTTATTAATAAATGCCAAAGCCCTTTATTTGCCTATGGTATGATATCTTAATCAGTCTTATTATCAAACAAAGAAAAATTAACAAATCGATAATTCTATAATCACAAATTAAAACAACAAAGTTGATCATTCGAATATTATAAACTAACAAAATCTATCATTCGATGGCCATAAATAAGCAAAGTCAATATCATTATCATAAACTAAGACAATCTACATTGGATAGTCATAAACACAAAATTAATCATACGTTAGCTTTACATAAAAATAAATCGATTCTGAAATAATCATAACTAATAAAGTCATTATTCGACATTTTTAATTAATTTGTTAGTGTTAATCTTCTTCAAGGACATTATTTTCGTTATAAATATAAAGTTTACTAAAACTGTAAACTTATTATTTAAGACTTGATATTATTAAAAATTGTCCTCGCAAACTGATTGAAAATTTCCATACACAGGGTTAAAAACAAAATTAAAGTGTTTATTATATCACAAAAAATTATACATTGACATGCTGAACATACATGAAACGTGTTCATTTTATCCCCGATTAGTTCAAAACCCTCAATTAACCTATCACCTATTATTTAGATTTTAGACGCCGACATAACTTAAACGTATTTTAATGCATTTATGAATGATATAGCCAGGGAAATAAGGGACCTATAGGTTTACATGGAATCCAAACCACGTAGTGTTGGTCTAATTCTCAGCTAAATGACAAGCCTAATACTGAGTTCTCTTCCCAACACAATATACGGACCCTAGCTGCCGCCCATCACGGTTACCCCCAGACTTCTCTGGTAGTGTTCACGTCGATGGCAATCATTAAGCTGACGCTGTGTTGCTGTGTTTGTATTAATAGAACCGAGTATAGAATCTGTCGCCTACAATCTCCACCACTTTGTCCCCAAGTATCTGTGTTACAGACTTAACGCACCTAGTGCCGACTTCAATAATTTTCCACTTCAATTCAGAGTCGATGTTTATGTTTCCGGATTGGAACCGAAAAAATTAATCAAAGAACGCACAATCGTCATGTTTTTGCAATTAAAACAAATCTAAAAAGGTAGACGTTTGTGGTGTAAAAAAACCCAACCAACCGTATCGTAGATTTGTGGGAATCGAACCGGTAATTTCTTGACTTGTTAACCGTACAAGTCGAACGCCATGTGTCGATCATTAATATCCATCGGTAATATCTCGTCAATTACCATCCGACTCACATTGTTGAAGCCCACACTTGCCCTAAAAGCTGATAGTAGAACGTGTACATACTCAATACGACACATTACGATAGGTTTTATGCATTCTGTCTTGTTGTTTGTTTATCTTAACTAAATAGCCTATTCGTGTTTGTGATTGTGTTTAATTATTCTCTCCCGCCATTGGATCTTTTATGGCCCTTGCGTCCGGCCGCCGCTTTGTAACTGACAACATTTTATGGTAATAAAAGTTATAAGTATTCTTTTTAATGAATTAATGCTCTAATTATTTTTTATTATTTGTTGAATGGTTCCATTTTTATGATTGTTAGTTAGTTAACTATCCCGGATGATGATAAATGATTTATATTTCTTATTTATATTAGTTATGAGTAAGGGAGACGGCTTCTAAAATATTCACCCAGTACAAGTGTTGATTGTATTATTTACTTACAAATAGATATTTACTCGTGTAATGGGAATATTTGTTCCATTAATATGGTTGGTTAGTGAGGTCTCCCACTGCAACTGGTTTAAACCGTATTCGATTTACATGGGACTACACTAGCGCTCTTCAATAAACATGGGACTACACTAGCGCTCTTCAATAAACATGGGACTACACTAGCGCTCTTCAATAAACATGGGACTACACTAGCGCTCTTCAATAAACATGGGACTACACTAGCGCTCTTCAATAAACATGGGACTACACTAGCGCTCTTCAATAAACATGGGACTACACTAGCGCTCTTCAATAAACATGGGACTACACTAGCGCTCTTCAATAAACATGGGACTACACTAGCGCTCTTCAATAAACATGGGACTACACTAGCGCTCTTCAATAAACATGGGACTACACTAGCGCTCTTCAATAAACATGGGACTACACTAGCGCTCTTCAATAAACATGGGACTACACTAGCGCTCTTCAATAAACATGGGACTACACTAGCGCTCTTCAATAAACATGGGACTACACTAGCGCTCTTCAATAAACATGGGACTACACTAGCGCTCTTCAATAAACATGGGACTACACTAGCGCTCTTCAATAAACATGGGACTACACTAGCGCTCTTCAATAAACATGGGACTACACTAGCGCTCTTCAATAAACATGGGACTACACTAGCGCTCTTCAATAAACATGGGACTACACTAGCGCTCTTCAATAAACATGGGACTACACTAGCGCTCTTCAATAAACATGGGACTACACTAGCGCTCTTCAATAAACATGGGACTACACTAGCGCTCTTCAATAAACTTTCTTATTCACAGTCATGATAAATGATCTGCCATTATGCCTTAACACCCAATCTATTATTTATGCAGATGATGTAACTCTACTGGTTTCACACAAAAACTTAGAAGTTCTCAATACATTAATGATAGATTCACATAATAGAGCTATTGATTGGTTTTCATCCAACAGACTACACTGCAACAGAGAAAAGACACAGAAAATTATTTTAAGCCTATCAAAAAATGAAGATGCTAATTCTGTTAAATTACTAGGTTTTCATTTAGACAATAAGTTGAATTGGCAAACACACACTGATACAATTTGTAAAAAAATAAGTCGTGTAAATTATTTGATTTGGAAACTTAGAAACATGTTGCCTGATAGTTATTTAAGAACAGTGTATTTTAGTTTTTTTCAATCACACATTTCTTATGGATTGTTAATATGGGGCCACTCTTGTCATGTACATGACATTTTATTACTACAAAAAAAGGTTATTAGAACCTTGTGTAGAGCTGGTCCCTTAGATCCGTCTCGACCTCTTTTCAAAAAATTAAAAATTCTCACTGTTTATAACCTGTACATATTCCAAGTATTACTCTACACTAAAGCTAGTTTGAACAGTTAAGATATTAGACAAGACATCCATAGTCACAATACCCGTTACAACAATATGATTGACATTCCAAAGCATAGGCTTTCTAAAATTTCAAATTCTTACAAAGTCAATGGAATTAAATTTTTCAATAAACTTCCTCAGTCAGCTCGGACCATTCCTTATGCTCAATTTAAAAATAGTTTGTATAAATGGCTAATTGATAATCCTTTTCATTGTATTCAAGAATTTTTAGAACATGACCCTAGCCTAATAATATTATAATAACTAACTACTATTATTTCAGACAATCTTGTTTCCCAGTTAATAGTGTTACATAAATCTAAAGTATGCTAAAATTACAACATGTTGCTTATAACCTGTATATATAACTAATATGTATGTGTTGACAATTCCTATTTCAATTTAAATATTGATCAATGGAAATAAACTATTTGATTTGATTTGATTTGATTTGATTAAACATGGGACTACACTAGCGCTCTTCAATAAACATGGGACTACACTAGCGCTCTTCAATAAACATGGGACTACACTAGCGCTCTTCAATAAACATGGGACTACACTAGCGCTCTTCAATAAACATGGGACTACACTAGCGCTCTTCAATAAACATGGGACTACACTAGCGCTCTTCAATAAACATGGGACTACACTAGCCCTCTTCAATAAACATGGGACTACACTAGCGCTCTTCAATAAACATGGGACTACACTAGCCCTCTTCAATAAACATGGGACTACACTAGCGCTCTTCAATAAACATGGGACTACACTAGCGCTCTTCAATAAACATGGGACTACACTAGCGCTCTTCAATAAACATGGGACTACACTAGCGCTCTTCAATAAACATGGGACTACACTAGCGCTCTTCAATAAACCACAAAACAGCTGACAATTTGAGAATTAAAATTTGACATTTGATGGGAAATATCTATCGATGTTATTAATAAAGCAATGGTGTAAAGATCAAATTTATGAATAAAAGGAGAGGGCTTGTATATCACTTATTTACTATTTTTAAGCCTGAGAAAGGACCGCCATCAGGTTGGTTGATCTTTGGCGTTTTTATGAGTAAATGAGTCGTCTTAAGTTAAAAAACTTGAAATACAATAGTTATTTTATAAATAATTTTTAACGAAGTTTGATAAATGTTTCATGGTTGTGGATATATACACAGAGAAGAAAAAAACAGAGCTCCGCTAAATGTGTGTCGAGTAGTTATTTCTTCAGTTTGTCGTGCCATGACAGTGACAACACCTTATCAGCCCCTGCTTTAGTCCCACCAAATCCTCATGGATAAACGAAGTAATTATTACTGTACATGTATAAAAATGTACATTAGTTGTAATTTATATAAAACTATCACTGAGGCGTTTACTGCGGTTATAAGAAAGCGACATTTCTTTCTTTTTTCTCTGTGATTTCAAATAAGCCTGAGTAAAGATCACCATAAAGTTGGTTGACTTTTGCTCTTTTTGAGAGTTGATGGATGGTTTTAGGTTGAAAAATTTAAAAACAAAGATACTTTTTAAAATACTTTTCACCGTGAAGTCTGAGAAATCTTTCATTGCTGTGGGTATATTTTTATGTTGGTTACAACAACGTTTATTTAGTAAATACTTGTCCTATACACTTAACATTGTAGATTTTTTGGACTATGATTGTGTTACAATCAGAATTTCTTAGACAAGTTTTCAAAAATGAGTGTTATTCATGAGGAAGCCTCCCCTATTTATAAACCCATTATTTACCCCAACAAAAAACCCTTAAGGAATCCTAGGTATGTTCCAGGTCTTTTTAAATGGTAAATCCTGTTCCTCAGAACGACCGTCATCCCGCGGGACCAGACTCCCGTGACAGAAGTGTTGAATCTGTCACCTGACGTAAGGTGTGAGTGACAGCCAAGATGGATGACTGGCTTTGTGCAAGGTCATGGTGCTGTCAAAACATTGAACGATCACGTTTCTACGTGTCCTGGTCCACTGGCCAAAGATGTGTAACGAACTATTGTAGGACACGGGCTCCCATGTACCGACAGAATGTCACAGTCATCCGCCCCAGAGGACTAAGGTGCGTTCCTGAATCAAAATATGAATCGCTGCATGTGTCATCAAAAAATATTAATCCATAGTACTACCCTTTTTTATGACATAAAAAAAAAGAAAAAGAGGTTGCATCCAATAGTTCGTTGTATAGGTAGTAGAGTTCTCCGTGCAGTCCCTCCGCTCATCCAATAGTTCGTTGTATAAGTAGTAGAGTTCTCCGTGCAGCACCGTTGTTAGTCCCTCCCCTCATCCAATAGTTCGTTGTATAGGTAGTAGAGTTCTCCGTGCAGCACCGTTGTTAGTCCCTCCCCTCATCCAATAGTTCGTTGTATAGGTAGTAGAGTTCTCCGTGCAGTCCCTCCGCTCATCCAATAGTTCGTTGTATAGGTAGTAGAGTTCTCCGTGCAGCACCGTTGTTAGTCCCTCCCCTCATCCAATAGTTCGTTGTATAGGTAGTAGAGTTCTCCGTGCAGCACCGTTGTTAGTCCCTCCCCTCATCCCCTTGAAATCTTAAACGTCATAGTTATTACTACAGATGTATAAAGACTTACTTTAAAGTGTATTTATTCAATCCCCCGACTTGACTTCAGAGTGCTCCTACAGCAAGTGCTTGAACTACAAGAAGGTTAGACATGCTATGGCCAATGACGTGACGATCCTATCCAGCCGTAACCATAGCAACGCCTTAACGCCTTGCATGATTGACAATTGCAGTGTGCTCACCAGAGCTTCACTCAAGCACCACTAGGTGTGCTCATATCAAGTCATATTCTTTCAAGAGTATTGTGTAATGGCGTTCGATGTGGCCATTAAAAAGTGACCTCTGATTCTTTTTTTCTCTGTGATTAAATGTAGTAATTATCCATGAATAGGCCTACAGTAGGCCTACTCACGTGCCGGTATTGTTAGGCTATCGTATCGGGTTCCGACGCCGTTAGTTCCATCGTTTGTTACCAAGACTCGCTACTGTAGTTGTAGTTCCCTACTTGTCTCACGATACTTGATCAACACCCGGGAACCTAATATGAAGTGTTGCCTTTCACCAAACTGGGAAAAGTAAGTTCGAAGACGACTTGCGTACCACTACCACTTAGTTTCCTCCACCGCACCCAAAATAATTGTGTGGTTCAATAAACAACACAACAACATAAACATAAGCTACCAAGCTATGAAAGTCAGCAAAGTCCATAACACACTTTGGGTGTTCGTGAGAAAACAATCCAGTAATTGTAAGTCAGTACTTGGGCGTAATCGTGAAACGAAATTATAATGGCTGTAAGGGTATAATGCAAGGTCTTAAGTCATTGATGGTTATCGGCAGCACGTAAACAGTCGGAGAAATATAGAACGTGTGCACTTAGCGTGAACGGTAATATTCAGTTACATTACTTAGACGGTTGATACAATCAGACTTGTACCGCGTGGTTCGGAGCCCACGTTGTACCTTGCCTTGTCAACGAGCAGTAATATATAATTGTCAGGCGCGCACTCTCTCTTTCATAACCATATTCAAAGCCAGAGAGTTGATCAGTGACTTAGTGACTTCTCCCCCCTCCCCTCCTCAACAACATACTGTATCTAAAATCCAAAATAAACCCCCTTTTTTAATTTCGTGTTGCGTCTAGAATAAAAAGGCAAATCCCAGGCTCACTCACTAATCACTAATTCTCCAACTTCCTATGTAGGCACAGAGCTGAAATGTTGTACACCGTTTCTTTAGGTCTTATATAGGACAAATAAAGTATTTTCATCTTGATAAAATACACCTAAGGTGTTGAATCCGCCCCTAAAAGATATTTACGTAAGGAAAACATTGATTTTAGTAAATTAATAATAGCTGTTTTGTAAATAAATAAGCATGTTTATTTTGTATGTTATATAGTTAATCTACTATTATTTGTAGTTAAAAGTCACATGCCGTGGCCGAAGGCCGAGGTGTATCGAGCACAGCGAGCGGTGGGATTGGCACGCGAAGCGTGCAGGGGTTTCCCCTAGTGTATATACTTTAAAGGTGATTCGCAAGACTACAAAACTGGTTGTAATCGCGGGAAGAGTAAACGGTTATTGTAAAATGTTCAACAAACCGTTACCTATTTTCTTACAGCTTAGAAAATACCAACAACAACCAGTTGAGTCCTTTATGATTAAAAAAAACACGAAAAGCATTTTAGCAAGTCCGCAGTAGTACCTGTCACAGGGACTGGGAGCGGGAATACGGATCACCTGCGGCTGGAACTGGTCGGGCGATGTGCTATCGGGGCGGGACAGGAGTCCATTCATGGGCCTGCTTATTAATTAAAGGTGGAGTGCTACCGGTCCTAAGGTGTGAGGCAATTAGAAGACCCCCCGTCAGATACGGCCGGAAGTCTTATCTCGCATCTCTCATTCAGCTCATCCCTCCCGGCTCGCACACCATCGGGTCGTGACGACATCCGTCAACCCCGTATCGTCCATCTCCAGCTCATCAGCTGGAGTCTGCTACCTCCGGAGCCGGTGCGTGAGATCTGCTCGGGTACTTCCAGAGGCAAGGCTAAAGAGTCGCTAACAAGATCTCAAGAGGCTGATAAGTCATGACACTGTTAAACCCCGTCTCATAATGTTCATCAGATTGTAGAATTGACAATGAGTTGCTCCCTCCTCAGCCAGGCTACTATTGGAGGAAGTATACAATCAGCTGTGTAGCCCAGATAAGCTCATGTATCGGTAACACTGTAGCTCGCACACTGTACTATATTTCCTTTTTCTCATCCAGAAAGCTACCATTGGAGCAAGTTTCAAATCTGCTGGGTAGACCAGATAAGACTGTGTAAATATTCACAATATAAATAATTAACTCATAGTTTAAATAGTCTACATTTATTTTCTTTTAGTTTACTTTTAAATATAAAATAAAATAGTGCATTATGTATGCATGATTATATACGGTAGCTTATTTTAATGTACTAAATATACAAATGTGTATCCTTTAATATATTGATGTGAGAAAAAAACATTAAATTTATGTAAAGATAAGTGACGATAAATTCAATGTATTGAACAGAATAGTTAATTGACAAAACTCATATTATTTTTAATAATTAAAAACTGAACTTATTTTACGTGCAAAAAATTTTATAATGTATTTATTAAAACTATCAAATTATGGATATTTTGTTAAATTTCAATTCTAAATAATAGTTAAAACCTATTAAAAGGAAAATGGAATGACATAACCATGTAAGGAGGAAAATATTATAAATCGACAGTCGTAAAAATGCGTTGGTGGTCGATCTGGAAAGCAATGAGTCCTGTCAAGGGGTGGGGGTGAGTTTGTCAATAAGCGGGAAGAAGGAGGAAAGAATGACGGCCATTCTAAAACTTCGCGCTGTCAAACCGTTGGTGACGAGAAAAAATTCAATATCGTTGAACCGGTATTCGGGAGTTCGGGAGACAATGAAAACCCTGTCCTCATATCGGCATATTGCGGGAGATTCCGGCGGCGACAAGACTCCCGTAATCCAGATTAATGGATGGCCGGCACGCTCAATAATGTTTACATTCACCCCCTCGCCACAGCTGAGATATTGGGATAAGGAATGTCCCATTATATCGTCTCGGATATTGTTGTCCGATCTTCTTCGGACGTTGTAGATCATCACCCACTCCCGTGCAAGGTGGTTTATTGACATACCGATCTTTCGGTACAAGTTTTCGATCACAATGGGAAATTGAGGGTGAGTTCGTGAGGTTGGTGTTCAAACTATGATACCATTTAAAAAGTAAAGAATATCTTGTCGGCTTGGAACTGACAACAGTTAAAGCATCGTTTTATCCGCATTCTAAAAAGCATAAGAAATAAAAATCAGTGGACCTATAATGGACCATTGTGGCACCCGGGATTTTCCTATACGTTAAGATGTGTCAATGTTACATATCCAACTCAGTTTTTAATAATGTAACGAAATAGTATCACTGTTAATTTCAAACCTATTTCCGAGCATCGTCATGCAAATTAGTATCAATTTATTTTTCATAAATTGCAGACTTTTAACATTTATATTTATGTTTTTTGAATAATACTTTTAATAAGACTAATTTCCAAATATTTCCCCACGTTATATTGATATTGGTGGGTAGCGTAGTTGGTTCAATCCCAGCTTCATGTGCTAAAGGTTGTCAGTTCGATCCCAATCAGAGTCAATACATTTTGAGAAGGATCAGCTGATAACCACCGGCTGCTCATTTGTCATTGGGCTATTAATTAATGACACTTTCTAAGGAATAGTTGGCCTTAGTTTGTAACAATGACTACATTCGCTCATCTACACTCATCACACTCAATCGAAATCCATATTCGCCCATATCTTGACGTTCGGCGTCTTATGAATAAATAAATAAATAAAAAAAATAAATATAAACATATATTAAATCAATCTCATATGCTTATTTAAAATAAAAAAGCTTTGAAAATTAACTTTTCATTATTTTCTATAGCTTTTAGTTTATATACAGTTCGTATCTGTTGTTTTGCAATAGGTGTATGATAATCGCTTTGTCAACTTTCTACAACTCTAAGTGCTGACTCTCAATTCTTGTTGATCCACTTTTCTTATTTTTCAAGTAATCCATACACCTACTAAATAAACCAACCCAATCAACACACCCCCAGTTCTTTTTTGCTTCTTTCACATCACGTACAGGTCAAAGTATACTTCGACCTAATACAGTGAGTGGTCAGTGCCACAAACTACCAACGTTTATTTTTAGAACTTAGGCTTAAGCGGCCGTTGTCATAACTAGAATCTAAACATTTATTTGTTGGTTATTATAAAAATATATATATATATATATTTTTACCATTCGGGAAATATTTTCTCGTTTTGTTTCTGACTGTCACGTCAAAAATTGTGTTTTCATAGCGTTCTTTTAAACATGATTTCATGATGATGGGAGAATTTTCCACTGAAAAGACAACCTATTAGACGATATTATTTACAAAAATTCTATAATTAATAGTTTAAATCGGTTATATTTAAGATTGATTTATATTGATACATACATTAGCTTCACGTACAAGGTTCATGAAAACCAAAAATAATTTTAATAGATCGAAATCTTAACTCGACATTTTATTTGCGATTATTGTTGTCGTCTGCCGATTAACACACCGATATTTCGGTGACGTAATGTGAACATGTTAAGTTTAAATCACGAAGCACGAATGACGGCTGTCACCTGGGGAGCACTTCCCTCACAACACAAGAGTGGATGTAGATGGATAACGCCCCAGGGCGCAGGTCTACACCTGTTTACACGGAACCTCACCCCGGAGGTAATACGACAGGGTGTTACAGAGTTCACCTTATCTATCTGCTCTGTACAACGTGTTGATTCACCAGAAGTAACAACCCTCGTACATTGTTGATTTATTTTAGACTTGTCGGTCCTAAATTAATGTAAAAATATGTGTTAGAGTAAGCGTTTAGTAACAATATTTTTAATGTTTGATATAAAATACCATCTGAGTCCATTGGAATGGTTTGTTATGTATGTGTACTTTATGAGTGAGTGGGTGGGTCAACACCACCTTACATGTAAGGGTGGGTGGGTGGGTCAACACTACCTTACATAAAAGGGTGGGTCAAGAAAACTGTACGTGTATGGGTGGCTGGATTGTGTTTCATTTAAGTCCATTAGTTCCAGTTGAAGTTTTCAGTTATATCCTAATAAACTTGAAATAAAATTTTTAATTGAATAAGTAATGATCCCCCTCTTTTAAATGGTCATTGGTCTTAAACTGACCTTACTAAAATTATGACTTGTTCAAAGGCTACATTCACTCAATCTCACCACAGAGAGGAAAGAAACAGAGATAGCTTCCTTATAGCCACAGCGAACGCTTCAGTATCAGTGAAAATAGGTTACAACTAATGTACATGTTTACAAATCTGTAGCAATAATACTTACGTTTATCCTTGATGATTTGGAGAGGAATAGGTGGTGAGGCTAACAACGGTGCTGGTCCTGCTATACGCACGGTGAAATGGAGAACTATCTACTCGGCGCCCCAAAGTTCTAACTCGACACCCATTCAATGCATTTTGGATGCTACCTTTGATTTTCTTCTCTGTAGTTTCACTCGTTGGCTATAAAAATGCACCATAACTCGATGATATTACAGAACAATAAATAGGTTGTAAATATTTTAAGGATTTAATGATAGCAGACCTACCTAAAAAAATAATTTTATTCTAACTAGAATAGTATATGAAAATAGTATGTAAAATTGTCTTCATCAAAATGTAAATAGTTCCTAAATGTTGTTTAACAGTACATTATTCTACATTCTACTATAATGTTAATTACAAACTAGTTTTTTCTAGTAAAGTAAGATCATAAATATGTTAAACACTTTAGAGGGTGCGAACCTCTATACACCCACGTCTATTGTTCCTCCAGTTGTCACATCCATGCTTGAAACAAATGTAATAAATGCGATCCCATTTTTGCGTATGTCGCCCTTGTACAGAAACTTGGGGGTCGTCCATCAAGGATGTCAGCCCCAGGACCGGGCAGGACATCCCCAGAATTTATAGGCGGCCTCTGCCACAGTACCTTATGTCCGACTTGTTCCAACCCCTTTAATTTGTGCCAATTTACACTCCGTTTTGCATTTCGAGGGCAGTTTTCACCACTCGTTTCGACCGCAACGATGTTAAACCACGCCAGCTGGTTTTTTACACCGTTGTTACGTATGCATTCTGCGGTGTCAGCTCCTGCGAGATATAAGACCCCGGCTGAAATGGAAATCAGCTCTTTGTAACGTTAATTAAACAAGGTTTACTCGCGTTGTTTTCGCATCCGGTGGTCGGACCGAGGCGGTGTCCGCGCTTCAGATTAAATTATTTTCGAGAAAAAGGAAAATCACTAATGGATTTCTCAGTTACTTTATCTGATCGTACTGTGACAAATGTTTCTTCACTCACTTACAAGTTTTTGTAACCCGTATATTTAGAAAGAAGATGTGAACTAATTTCGTGTTAATTGTGATTTATTTGAATATTTTCTGATGTTTGTATGATTTGTTTATCTTACAATTTTAGATCAGCTGTTTGTTTTTTTTAGTGAAAGACTAATATTTTTAAAAGTGAACATAAATGCGAGTCAATTTAATTTTGTAGAAAATTTTTATACTGTGAAGCAGCCATTAGTATCGATATGTCGCGATAAAGAAATTTTCTGGAGATATTTCAAATAATATGACTGTATAGTAATATTTTTTAAATTTTATGAGTTTTAAGCTAAACAAATGAACAAATATTAAACAATATCAAACAATATCAAACAATTCAAACAGTGTTGTCTTTCAACCGTAAATGTTTGCACCACTCCATCTTTAGTTTTTCAAAAATCTTGAGACACTTCGAATGATGATTTTTTTGTAACAAAATTATCAATACACCTTTCTCGTGTACCTTAAGAATAAATAACTTATTAGTTTATTTTGTTTTTTATAAGTTTATTAATAGGTGACGTAAAATCGGTTGTTCAAATTTAAAATCTGATTAAGAATTTATTAAGGGTAGTAATTACATTTTCTCTATCGTTGTCTTCTTTTTCTCTATAGCAAACCATTAAGCCAGTATAGTTTTAAAATACCTAAGATAACACGCCATCTTTGGAAAAGTAGTTGCCATCTTCAATCAAACTAAATTTTTCAAAAAAGCACATACAAACTTCAGATGACAGTTCAACGCGATTGGCTGTATCCTGAAAACAAACAAACATAGACGACATACCAAACGTCGAGGTAGAAAAGGAAATTATTGTTCCCACTCTCCGGCGAGTAAAGATCCAGTCTAATCTACCTATGAAGAAAAATCAAATTCAGGTTTTGTAAATTTTGCCAAAATATGTATTGGTATTTTATTTGTCCAAAATCAGCTCCCGTGTAGGCACGCCACTGATTAGGAATGTACTAAAGACACTCACACTACAGTAGCTGTGAGTAAGGAAAATGAGTAGTCAAGGGACTATTCCCCCCCATTTCCCCATGCATTGGTAAAGTGAGTGGGCCTTGACTACGACTGGGATATACAAGGTGTCCCAAAAGTCCCACCCCTCCCGTGTAACTTTTGAACGGAATGAAACAAACCAATCTCCTTTGGAGGATAGTTATGCAATGGACTAATGACGACTTTTACGCTATATGAGAACCTATCTCCTGTCCCCAAAGCGGGGGGGGGGGGGTTGGGTGGTAAGTCCAAAATTTCAAATGAAAACCCCCATTAAGTGACAATAATCAAGGTCTTTATAAAAGAAGAAAAATGCCACAAACTACAGGTCTCTAACAATCCAGTACAAAACTACAGCCAGTCAAAGGTTTATTTAAAAGTTACCCCTAAAACACTATCAAATCAAATCTTTTGTTGTTCATTGACATTTAACAATGGTTTTGTTGACTCATCTGTTCGGACTTATGACCTTGTATTTACTTGATAATGATCTGTTAGCTTCGATTTTTTTTTAATTTTTCTAAAATTACCTTATTCCTGCTTTAATTCTAAAAGAGTTTTTTTATTGATTTTAAATGTAATTTTTGACAGGCTGTAATTTTGACTGGATTTAGATAGAGGCATCTAGTTCGTGGCGCTGTTCTTTATTTATAAAGACCTTTAAAATGAGGTGTCACTTGATGGTGGTTTCCATTTGAACTTTTGGACTTGCCCCCCTCCCCCAACCCCCATTTATGGTTGAAGAGTTAAGTTCTCATATAGCGCAAAATTCATCATTATTCATAAAATAACTATCCCCCAAAGGATATTGGTTTGTTTAATTCCGTTCAAGAGTTACAGAGTGGGGTGGGACTTTTGGGACACCTTGTATAAAGTAGACTGTATCTCCATGCGTCTGCATCCCTCTCAGGATGACAAGACAGGTGATAAGATGGGATCCTCATGTTGGACAAGTTTGGACCAATGTTGGTATCAAGTTTTATTAATAAGCTTCCCGAAGACATTAAACAAATAAATTACCCCAAGAAACGCAAAACTCGACTAACACACCTCTTGGTGTTGAGGGCATTGTGATTGTAGGAATCTGGCAATGAACTCCAATTACAAATAAAAACGGAAACATATTCGTTTGTATGAAGATGTTTAAATTGTGACTACATTCAGCAGTGTAAATAACGCGTGTGTGCAATTTTTATTCTATCAGTGATTTTATTAATTTAACTTCGTCCAAATTAATCACATTCCACGAAGGTAAGTAAAGATAATACGAAAATAAATAAATCCGGTCGGAACCACACGGCAGATAAATCAAAAATACTTGACAACCGGCAGAATTACGTTTACCAAGTGAGAAAATTCATTTAACACTTCCAGTTGACTTTAATAAACAAACACGAGATTTTGTGGCGGAGTGGGGGCTTGGGAGGGGGAAGGGGGGAAGCATAATTGAGTGGTGGCAGAATATAGCAATAAAATACAAATAAAGTGTTCGTAGTAATAAACGGTGTAGAGGCAACAGAGGGTTTATGGTGTGTTTTATGGGGGGTCACCATCAATCCCCCTTCTATTTGCTCTCTGATTGAACAAATAGTTATTAAAAGATAGAACGAGTCGGGCAAACAGTGAATACGTCACACGACGCCTCGTAGGAGCTGATCAATCGAATAATAAATTGGGAGCAGAATATGACGTTTGTCCACAAGATCCAATTTCACGAGCCGGTGGCCGCCCCTTTGGCGGGCGTCAGCACTCGATATTACTTTTTTGCCGGTCTCTAAAATTAGTTATTGATTCAACCTGATAGCACCACGATTGGCATCGATCGTCCTTTTGTATAATTTAACGATTAATCGAAGACTAACCGGATGAACATCGATCATCGAGTTCGATTACGGTTCAATTAGAGATTTTATAACATTTTTTTCTCAACTGCAATTCAGGTTTGATATTTTTAAGCCAATGAAATTACACGTCGGCACTAGTGGCGCAGTGCTGTAACCCAGTTACTTGGGGACAAAGTGTTTGAGAGATTTTAGGCGATAGATTCTATGCTAGATCCTCTGAATACCATAATGGCGTCCGTTCAATGGTTGCCGTCGGAGTGAACACTACAAGAGAAGTATGGGGTGTCCATGTTGGGTGGTAGTCAATGTCCGGATATTGTGTTGGAGAGAGAACTGAGTATCAGGTTTTACAATTAGCTAAAAATTAAACCAATACTACGTGGTTCGTATTCCACGTAACGCTGTAGATCCCTTAGTAGCACTGGCTAATGATATATTAATAAGTAGTCCTCTCTGAGCATTAGTCGGGCTCAGTAACCAGACTACACTGGTCATCCACTCCAATCCTACACTCATATTCGCTTTAAAATTCCCACAAAGTTGTGTCAGTGTCTCATACCCGAGAATAACTGGGTTTTAATTCGACTGCCTCAAGTCTAATTCAGATTAATAAAAAAATAAGAGAGTAAACATCTAAACAATAAAGAAAATAACCAGAGTAAACACTTAAAAATATAAACAACAAAAACGTACCACCAACAACAATAAATAATAAATTAATAGACAATGCAGTACATATACATTAATAACAAATCGTAACAGCAAGCAATTTAGTATAGAAAAATATAGAATGTGGAAGTCTAGTGTGAATTTACAGACTATATGAAAGGTCTATTTCGGACGGAACGGACTTTACAACAAAAGGGGAGAAATCTAAAAAAATTCACGTCTTGAAGGAATTGTTGTCTAGTACTGTTTGTATTGTAGCTGTTAGGTTAGGGTTATGTTGATAAATAGAAGATTTCATGTCTGATTCATTATATATACAAATAACTACCTAAACTACTTATATATTTACAAGAACATGTTGTTATTAGGTTCATTTGTAATGAAAGGATTTGCCAGTAACCTAACCTAACATACACAATATCTTTGTGAGTTTATGTGGAGAAAGCGCCTAGGACATATTGTATAATGAGTGTTTAATACGTCCTGCAACATCTTTCATATTCCTTTATGGATATTCGGTAATTGAAAAAAAGTTATGTTTGGCGGGCAGCTAAAGGAATTTGACCTGTATTTCTAAAAAGAAGTAGTGTCTGTGAATGTATAATAAATAATAAGTTCTTTGTATTTGGTGTTTAATTGCGATTATTCCATGTGATTGTGATGTTTAACCAAAAAGTTATTAGCGGTGTTGGTTAGTAAATAATATCTTGGTGAGTAGCCTAATGTTTGAAGTTATGCTTGTAAACTAATAAAATGATTTTTAAGATGACTTTTCAACTGGTTGTAGTTTTGTGAATATTGTTGATTTAAGGGTAGTAAGTTTATGATAACTATGCACTTGCTAGACACCTCGTGAAACTTTAAAATGTTATCAATATAGGTAAAAACTACCTATATTTTCAGAAAAACTACTTTTTACAGAATACACGTTTTATACAGAGTAAAGATAACCCATTTTTGGGTAATTATGATTCTTTAATAGTATTTCCATGTTTTTTAATTGTACGTGCTTTTGTGAAGCTGAACACATTAATAAAAATAATATAGAGGTACGTGCATTATGTGAGAAAATTCGAAAAACCGACTTTTCATAATTTTTTATCATTTTAATGGAAATTATTTCTCATTTCAAAATATTTACTAGTGATTCTAAATTATAAATACGATCATCTTAAGTAATGTTTACCGCTTAAAACAAACACATAATTTATTTCTATGGATGTACAACATTACCACTAATATAAATACATAATATAATCCTTCAATTGCTTCATTACATGTTTATTTGTATACACACAATATGTTCCAACCGATGTGCTCTGACAATGTCACTGCCACCACAATATGAACTATTTTAGTATACTTTTATCTTATCGGTTTCTTACAATCTATCCTTGCTAAGAGCAGACGTCAACTTCTGTCTAGTATTAAATTAAAATCATTCGTGAATAAACCATCATGGAGTGTGCCGGCCCTTGTGGCGTTTTGCTTTTCGGAACTATATATTTTCAATTACAACGAAGTTTCAGATTTTTTTTAATTGTTCATAGTGTTTTGAAGAACTCGATTGTGTGTCCTAAATGTGGTAAGATCGATTTAGTGCTGTGTCGAGAAACGTTGTACTTTCGTCGTAGTGAAACCGGACCTAACCTAAGTTCTTCAACAACAGAGTTTGTCAGTTCACAACAATTGTGTTGATAGATGGTAAGTAAATATTTCGTTTTCAAATATCGAACAATTATTTTATAACTACATTTGAATATAATTTAGATTTTTGTATTATGTTTTTATTGTAATTAGTTATCGTTACAAATCGTTTTGAAGTCGTAAGAAAGTACAGTAAAACAAATAACCCATCTAAAAACTAACCTCTGGAAACATCACTTACTTCTCATTTTTACCTTATTAAATATCATTTCGGCGGTAAAAAAAATACTTTTCCTCTAAATATAGGTCATTCTTTAACTACCAGTGTATTTTATGAAATTATCAGGATTCATGAAGCGTCTAGAAAGTGCATAAATACCTAGTTTATTAGTGGTGGAATCCTATATTCAGATACTAACTTCCCTTAATTATTGTAATGCCTTTGCACTTGATATTGCCTTTGCCTCACATTATGCTGTAATATGTAATGCACATTGAAATACATAATGGGTATTTATGCGCTTTGTAGACATCTCGCCAATCTTGACTTTTTCATTACTTGACTTTTGAATGAGGTCTATATTTGATGAGAATATAATTTTTATTCTCCGAAATAACATTTTATACAAAAAAATTGAAAATTAAAAATTTTTGAAATTGTTATTTTTCGTCTTTTTTTTATTTGATGTAGTTTTTCGTGCTGAACACGAATTTGATTCGCGGAAAATCACCTATGGTGGCCATATACAAAATGTCAATATGAGCTATGGCTAGCCACCAAAAACAAATTCACACGTATTCTAGAAAGAATTACGGCCGGCAGGCCGTCACGGAGGTCAGCCACCCGAATTAAATGAAAATTAAGAATTTTTGTTGGGTATATAGACGGTTAGTATAAGTTAGGTTATGTTTGGTTAGGTTAGGTTAGGTTAGATAAGTAATAGTCTAAGTGTTTTTTTCAGGCCGACAAATTTATTTTATTGTAAAACCAATTTTTTTAATCCGTGTTCAGCATTAAAAACAAGTAAAACAAAAAAAACAATTTGTTGAAAAATTCCAATGTTTGAAAGAGTTGATTTTTTGAATTTTACATAAGAATTAGTTTTTTGATTTTTCGGTTAAAAACAAGTTTTCCGTGGCTAAAATCAACCTCATCCAAGAATTATAGACTTATATTTCACTACTTTTTTCAACAAGAAATCGCATTTTCAGAGGCGTCTAGAAAGTGCATAATTAAAATTATTTATAAAAGGTTTTTATAACATAATACAAGAGAACATCACACAACTCAAGTGTATTTACAATATAGGCAGGCCCCTATGTACAAAATGTACAAATATTATTATTATGATGATCGATTAGGTATTTTTATATATTATAATTGCAAAAATGTATTAATATAAATATAATATAACTAACTTCTGTCAAGAGACCTCTTTTGAAAAACAGTTAACACTATCATCTGTTTAAAACTTTTTTAGTACAGTAACAATTAATTTTATATTTAAATTTTATTTTTTGGAAAAAAACTTTAATATTACAAAGAAAACTTGGTTTGGCTACCAAGAACCGTCATGTAACCCCATATGATTTTCAGGGGTCTTTTTTAGAATAGGACCCCAAGTCTTGAAAATTTGAAATTGAGGTATAGCAAACATGCAAATCAATAACCTAATCTAACGTAACCAAACCTAAACTCACCTAAACCAAATCTATCTAACTTAAACTAAAATAACATAAACTAAACTAATCGTCTTTTTTTCATTATAACATTTACTGAATCACGTTATTTCTATAGAAAATGTTTCAAGAGTGGGGTTTCTATTTTATAAAAGACCTGTTATAAGACCAAAAGTGTGGAGACTAACGGAATAGTTGAGAACGGGAGATTCAGTGTTGACACTGGGCTCTTAGATTTAACTGGCAATTGTTGTAGGGGTTTTTCACACAATTCAAATCTTCATTGAAATTAGAGATTTAAGGACTGAAATCAGTAAACAAATCATTATTGGGAAAATAGGCATAAATTTGAGACTACTTTTGTAAATATTACACTTAGTGTGTTAGTTGTTTTTTGAAGTTATACTTCTTTGCGCCCGTTAGACACTTTGGGATGGGATGTTGGTCGAGAAACCGCGTCACGCTGAAAAGTAAGAACAAATTTTTAAGAACTATCGATTAATCGATTGTTAATCGAAGAAATTTAATCGAAGAAATTACTGATAATGATAATATAGGTGTATAATATAATAATGAAGTCACGTATAATATATTGAAGATAAATATATTGAATAATATTAAAAAATGTCTTATATTTCATTTATATATCCTGTCTGTTTGTGTGCGTGAGTGGGTGTATGAGAATGGCCAAAGAAGTATAACTTCCACCGTGTGGTCCGACGCACACCCAATTTTTTTTTTTTTTTTTTTTTTTCTTTTACGAGAGGGTTGAGATTCCTCTATCCTGCGTGTTGCTTCTCAGCTCTGTGAATTATTTTGATCCCTCAATTAATAGATCCCCAAATTCACAATCTAATCGCTGGTGTTTCTACAACCTTGACAGTGTCTGGTTGTACTAGTAGAGGTTGTGATAGAGTGTGCTACTTTGTGAAAATTACAAACTCTATTTAAAGTTCAGTTCAAGTTCCACTTTTTGGCAGATGTATTGAAGATGATGACACTTCCGACGCTGAATATAAATTTACATAAAAGCTGTAACACGTCACAGGTCACACGAATGTAAAAGATATACTCTTTTTCGGGCAGATTCCATTAAATGCCCCCGCCCCCCCCAAATAGAAACTACGTTTTACAGGTGTAATCATGTAGCCTTACTTAACCTACCTACCTACTTACATACCCACATATATATATATATATAAAACTACCTACCTACCTGCCTAACGTAACCCAACTTAACCTAACCTAACCCAATCTAACCAAACCTAACCTAACCTAACCCACCCGCCTACCCACCACCCTAACTACCTACCTACCTAACCTAACCTAACCCAACCTAACCTAACATAATCTAACCTAACCTAACCTAACCTAACCCAATTGTATTTGGGGGGCATATAACGGAATTTGACGCTCTTTTTGCTTTAGCCACTTATAGCCACGTATCTACATCCATCCGTACGTATTTTAATTAATTCACCGGTGCGAATCACATTTTTATAATAATTATACCACAAATACATTCAGGCGTGCACACCTGTGCAACATACAA
Organism: Stictocephala bisonia; assembly: GCA_035578905.1. NCBI lineage: Eukaryota > Metazoa > Arthropoda > Insecta > Hemiptera > Membracidae > Stictocephala > Stictocephala bisonia. The sequence goes on along the minus strand of JAQJVL010000030.1, from coordinate 4,250,326 downwards.
TCAGTAACAACGAATGTTGAGACAACGATGTTCTATGGGTTTTTACCATTCCTACCCCGAGTAAGGGATGTGGCAGGCCATGCCGAGTGCTCGGTCAACACACCAGTGTAATCTAGACGGCCAAACACTACTAGTAGCCTATCGACAACTTTACTACTGTTCACTCCCAACATTTGTCTTCCTGGAATATTGGATATTGACGTATCATCCCTGCCTTTCCACGTGCACCCTTTCACCCCGATGGCATTTGTGGGTCAACTCCTGGCAACGGCTTCAATTCTGTTCAAAGCACAAGATAAGTTAGTGCCTTATTTTAGTCTGAATTAGAAAGAATTTTCATTATTGTTTGCCACCAAAAGAATCGATTTCAACAATGCTAATTGAATTGAAATGTCTAATTTTAAAATAAAAAAGCTTTAAACTTTTTTTGATGTTCAGACGTCAAATTTCTAATGTTAATATGAACGAAAATCCGATTAAACAACACAACGCATCATTATATTAATGCCAACGAATAGAAATTGGCATATTCAAACAATCTAAAAAAGATTGAGGAACTTCCGTAGTGCAAATATTCTAGGTACATACTCGACGCGTTCTTTTTTCTAACAATGTTAAGGTAGTTTATATCACTTCCTGGGAACAGTCAACTTGGAGTGCAAAGAAAATGTTTAATACAAGTATACCTTCTTATGGATATCAAATTTAAGGTCTTTATCAGTAGAAGACAATGTCGCTTTAGCTTCAGCAGAGGTCGAACTTTACCTCTAACGAACAACCGGGTCAAATATGGCGGCCGTTTGACTGAGATTAATTTGTTGTCATTTTGCAGAGAAAAGCCCGTTTGACACTAGACTTGTGAAAGTAGCCTACAGTATGTTCTAATAATATGCACATTTAACCAGATGTAAATTTAACATTTGACTTAATTAAACACTTTCTCCTTACTCCTAGTAGACCATCCACCAGGAATTGCAGCAGCCCACTTGACACGTCTTATTAGTAGGTGTTTGTGACCTGTAAACATCGTAATGCTTTTCGGTTGGATGTCTAAAGTGGTTGAAAGATCGTTAAATCATTCCACAATTTTACAATGTTTATCCAATGGCAATCCAGTACGCACTTCGAACGGCTTTAATTTCCAAGTCCTTGGTCCATTTGAGATGAACTTTTTCGCATTCGGTTGTATTGATAAAGACCTATATTTTGATATCCCATTAACATATGCTTGTACTCCAAGTGGGCCGTCCCCAAGAGGAGATAGAAATTGTACAGTGTGCCAAAAAGTAGAATTTTTATATATTGTTTGCTGAATTTCAATGAGTTCTGGAAAGTTTGAGAAAATATTGAGCTGAATCATTTCTGATTTTCCACCCTCTGTAGTACTGTACACTTAGTCTTAAGCAGTTTTGAACATTTACCGGATATTATAAATTAATTGTGGAATTTAACAATCAACCATCAGCGTCTTATGTTGGTGTGAAGATCTGTCAACATGTATTGGTTGGCAGGATGGTCGTCTTCGATATACTTCTTGTCCAATCGAGTATACTTCAACGTTAAAATAATGTGTTAGATGATAACGGTCGGATTAATTTTATCTCACTGTATGTATAAAGTTGATCAATAAACAAATAAATAATTTTAGTGTTTTTAAATCTGATTTTTAGCGAATTTGTAAACTTTATATGAATTTAATTTAACATTCTCAAGTTTACAAATTCCCTAAAAATCAGATTTAAAAACACTAAAATTATTTAAAAACACTTAAGAATGTTAAATTAAATTCATATAATCTGTTGTAAGGTAATTAATTATATGGCAGATGCATATACAATACCTCGATTTCTATATGTGGTACATGAGACGTTTAGTGTACAGTATATTTGAATTATTGTTAAAATTCACCCATTATTTATGGTACTTGTTAGATAATTTTCACAGTATTATGTTATATGTTATTTATTATACATAAAGCAAAACCACGTTATGTAATTTTGCCACCGAATGAATTTATTTTAACTTATCTCCATTAATATTTTATCAGTTGTCAGTTTCGGTCAGGTAATATTTATTCATAAAATACGACCTATATCTAATTTTGCATAGGTCTATTGCAATTAGTTTAGAATAACTGAAATTTGTAGTTTTGTATCGGTTATTTTGTCAAATTACAATCGATTATCCAACAAGGTTCGATACCTAACACTGTAGTCTGGACAAAGTCGCTGTTTTTCAGCCAGGTTTTTAATTAAACGGACACCGGCCACCCTGTAAATTGCATTTGCTTTGTGTGGACGTGTAATCGAGGACGGATGCAAATCCGCAGTTTTACCCTGTCACCCCTGTACAAAATTACCCGTTTTTACTACTGCTTATGCAGTTTTGTACGGTCTAGAAATGATCTCGTTTTTCCGCTCTTTCCTATATTTCAACAGATGATGGATTAAGATTGACAATAATCTAAAAGAAGTCTTTCGTGTGTTTATTGTCATTTCGTGTCGAACAGATTTGTCGAAATGTATATTTTACTTTGTAACTAACAAGCAAGCACCGATACACATGCAGTATCTTCATTTATCTTTGAACATAATGTTATTTCATTTTCTATATAAAACGTTTTTCTAATTTACATTGATTGAAAATAAATGATAGCACACAATTAAAGTAATATACATGCAACTAGTGTTTATAGTGTGGTAGTAAAATATTTTATAATCTCAACTACTTTCATTCTCAAACTACTTCACTACATAAATTGATTTTATTTAATGTTTTGTAGATAGGTTTTCACAAACGTAGGCCTGATATTTTTCAGATAAATTTCTTTAGTTTCTTTTTTTTTGATTTGGGGTTTTTTTTTATTTATTTGTTGAAAACGCTTTTGCATGTGTGTAATTTTGGTTTAGTTGTAATAAATTTGTGTATTGTTACACAATTTTCCCTTTGTAACATTTGTTTGTATTGTAACAATTACCTTTTATTTTTCAGTCAATTTAGTATATATTTTTTTCATTCTAGCTTAGTTCCTTGATATTTTGAGGGTGTTTTACGTAATAAACAATGTGAAATGATATAGTTTATTAATTTATTGCTGCGATTTTCTCCCTTTTTGCATGTTCAGTGTTTAGACTATGAATGCTTTACAGTTAATTGTTTTAATAATTTATTGCTGTTATTTTATTACTGCGAGGCCATGCGTCAAAAATGAAATTTAATCGACACGCCATTACATCCTCTGACTGCCTCCCTTAGTGGCCTTTCCCCTGACCTTTCAGGACATTCCATCAAGATCAGATTGTAGGGAATCCACCCGTTCGCTTGTTTCATAAATTAAATTTCTACTCTTTAATGACCTAACGTGCTTCAAGTATGATATGTTTTATGAATTATGTGTCATAGCGGAGTAACGATGTGTCATTTTATTCATATTAGAAGGCATATCTAACATTGCTGCTACGAAATGTTGGCTGTAATTAATTGTGTTAATTAAAATTTACCTTTTCTCCCTCGTCCTTATCATATGTATTTGTATCACTTTAACAAAATATGTACACTTATTAAAAACAAAACTCAATATAAGAGAAAAATAATTGTTAATATATATTCACAGTCTACAATACAGCACTTACATCATGTTTCTTAATTTGTGTAAAAATGTATTAAGAACATTTTTGATTGTATTTTTTCATTATATTTAATTTTAGGTACAATGTTAAAATAATTCTCATTTTTATATTACTCTCTTTTTAAATTTAAAATTTACCATACTAAGAATTTGTTATGCCAAATATTATAAAAAAATATATAGATAAAAAAACAGTAAAATGGTGGCATCTTTTTAGCCTATTCAATAGTTTTTCCGCTTTATTTTCAGAGAAAAATACCTGAGAAAAATGATTTTTATAGCTTAAACTAAAAGTTAAAAAGGCAATTCAAAGTAACTGTAATGTAATATAATAAAACTGTATTTTCAGCCTTTATTTTAAACTTGTATAAAACGTCCCTTTTTTGTAACTATCCGACGCTCTTAATCTAAAAATTGACTAAGGTAGTCTATACCTGGGTAAGGGTTCCCATTTTGAACTCGATCTGAGGAAAAACTTACAAATATTTAAGGGTTCAGCTGTCAACTTAGTTAACTTAATAATTTTACATTAAAGTTAACCTTAATTTGAACTAAGCTTATTATCTTCATACTTAGGCACTCATATCTTGACGATTGAGAACTTCAGATAAATAAAAGAAACTTACTGACAGTACATACGCCCTTTCGTGATACAAGAGTCAGTGCCCTACGCTCTCCTTCAAATGGTTCTGCCTGATAGTACAGGACCCTCTACAATGTAGGGTGGTCGGAGGGTGACACAAATATTGTTCACCAGACGACAGTGTATATACCTTAAACTAAAAGTCTCCTAAATGTATGACAGTTTCTGTTAAGGGTCAAATTCTTCTGGTGAGTCATATGTATAGAGTAGGTAGGTATGATATACTACCAGGAACAGTGTAGGCTATGTTACTACAGTGAGAGGAACCCGTCTCTTTTTTTAAACAGTTTTTCAAGTTGATTACTTGGAGATTGCACAAGGCAAAATACGTTAAGTAAAAAATCTGATTAATCTTTAGTTGTTTTGTTCACATGAACAAATATTCTTTAATTCAATCTGCCAGTCTTCACGAAAAACGCCAAAAACATGATTTCCTTTTTCAAGGACCCGGTTCGTAATAATGATTGTACCGTAACACTTGAAGTATCGTTTGATAGGTGAAGAACTGTTCTAGCTAAACATAATTGAGTTTTGTATAATATTTAGTATTTTAATATTTTTTATAGTTAAATGTGTGAAACTTAATTTTCATTCATGACGATTTTAAGACATTTAAAGTAATTCATAGCTTCAACTCACGGTCTACAAGAAAGGACCTTTTATAATCATTCAGTGTTTACTATTAATTATTATAGTAATAATTACAAACCGTACAGTTGAATTAGAACAGCAAGTTTTAGCCTGCTGGCGGAGATATTGTGTGTCTACTACAGGGCTGTCGACTAGGCGGTTTGTGGAACGGCCACCTTAACTTCCATGGCCAGGTTTCAAATTACACCCCGTCATTGTCACTTTCAAAATACAACTCCCTACCTCAATATATTCGCTAATGTTGCCAGCTCGCATGCCAGGAAAGAATAACTCAAAACGCAGAACACAAACACGACCGAGTCCGACAGAACACGGGATACTTCAGTTCCAAACTTGTAAGCCAAGGGCTGATTAAGATTTACACATGGCGGATCCGAACCCCGTGGATGGGGCCATTAAAAAAACACATCGGTTCGAACACGAGTGATGTTTTTATGACAGAGAATTACACGGTGTTTTCGAGCCGGCGGTCGGTGAGGTCCGAGACCTCATGCGGCGACCTACGGCCTCGACATGTCCTCCTCGCGTACCTACAACGGACATAAATACCGAGGTATAAGATCGACACAGTCTCGATGACGGTGATCGGACAGTTCGATCTGACTCGGTACATCCGAGTTACCAGAACGTCTGGGCCCTGAGGTTTAGATCATAATAACAAATGGAAGTTTCAAAATTAAATACAGTACTTTCAAGGTTGAAATTGGACTTTATAGTAGATAAAGAAAACAAGTACCACAAAGATTAAGGCGATAGGTGTAAAGAACTCCGTAGAACAAGTAGTATCATTCGATTTTAAATAGGATTGGACTTTAAGAATGTACATGCATACCACTTATTTTTAAATTAAACACATTTTTTACTGAGCAAGCTACAATTGCAAAAAGTTGTACGTTTGAATATTATCGTACGAATATTTTATATTATGGGGAAAAATAGCGTTGTACAAAATAAATAAACAGCCAAAAACTAAACAACTAAAGCTGACCTATAAAGGTGCTAGTTGAAATAGACTAATACGAGGGAGAATACAAATGATCAAACAACATTTCCCCCTGAACTCTACAGATTTATCATCTTTTTTCTCTATTCTACGTGTGTCTCACAAGGATCATGCCAGTCTTTTGGCAACTAACCATGTATATTTGTTATCTAATTAGTAATTCCATTGGATAAAATACGTGTGAAGACTCGAAGAGTACAGGGTGTACAAAATTATTTAGTGCTAACAAATCTAATTTAACAAGTATTATTTGAAAGTGAGGAAAGTCAAAACTCTCGCCGGTCTTTCTTTTATTCACCCTTTTAAAATGTGCTTAGTGGCCCATCCACACATTTGATAGACAATACATTTACATTAAAATCGTATTCGAATATTTAACTAAAGTATATGTACTAAAACTTTTAAGGTTTAAATTGTTTACTTGTTACGCTTTATTAAACTTCCATTTTTTAACTGAATTATGGACAATTATTTTTTTTAAAGTTCTCTTTTTTCAAGCTTTTCGGAATTGCTTATTTTAATTCAGTTAATTATAAAATTATGCTCCGATAAGTCGACTTTGCGTATGTTGTTTCGTTTGTTATAAAAATATGATTTAAATTCTTTGGATAATTTCAAGTTATTTTTGTTAATATATTGTAAAACGTGAAGACAAATTTAATCGTCAATTTTTAAGTACGGACATTTTCCATTGTCTAAAAGTGTTTTGTTTTATGTATTTATGTTTTAAAAAAATTGTTTACAGTAGTTCCAAAATGAAATGTACTCGATTTTGAACCTTATATGTAAGTCTAATATTAATTCAATTTTTTAAATAATATATTAATTTCCAGATAGTTTGGTTTTGGGTCTCACCATATAAATTAAAATTTTATTTTAGCTTATATGGTAAACTATAGTAAAAGTTGTTTTACTATAGTTTACATGCTATAAAAAACAAAGTTTTAGTAATTTTTTTAATGTTGCACTTTAATAAAACTTTGTAATAAAAGTATTCAGCTTAGAACATTGAAATGTTGACTAAGTTTTAAAAAAAATAGTTTTTTTATACAGCATATGTAATTCGCGGAATGTTTACTTCGGTAAAAAATGTTCATGTTCTTGTGACCTCAAACAGTTTGTGAATTTACAAGGGCTGTTACGAAAACAATTGACAAAGTTTTCGTAGAGGGCGGAGAGGGCGAAGTGCTCGACTGGAGAGTAACATAGACTAGAGAGGGATGGTGGTGACACGGTGTTGACAAGGGAGAGGACGTAATTCTTACAGTGGATAGGAGCTGAGTGTGGATAAATCAAGGGATGAGGCTGAGCGATCTCTGGCATCACAATTCATCTTGAGGGTGGGCCGCCACCGGCAGGACTTTGTATGCGTGCAGTGAGTGGTCGGGGATGAAGCCGACACTGGGCTACACGGCCTCTTATGGACTCTGTGCTGTGAATACGAATGTCGCCGACAACAGTAGCAAAAAATAAACAGGAATTAAAATTACAACTTTTTAGGCTAAACTGTTTTAAACGTAAGTTTTTGAAAACAGAAAAATAAACTTGTTACATATTGGATCGTTTCATCTAATTTTAAAATCTCGTATCTTTGGACTGAATTTAGAAAAACTTTTTGATAAATATGTTAGTCAGCCTATTTTTCTAGATAGATAGTTATAATAAATAGCCTTATTATTTATAAACATAATATTTAATTACGCCTATGTTTTGATTTCATATCTAAAATCACGAGCAATCATTTTCAAAGAATTAACAAAAATATATTATCATATTTTAAATAAATGCTTGTAATTGATAAAAAAAATTAACTAACTTTATTTTTTGACTAGAATACGTTTTATTCTTTTTATGATGACTAAATCTACATTGGTATTGCCTTCTGGAGTTATTAAGATTTGCACGATTAAGGATATCTATAAGTATAGATTAATGTATTCTCGTTCTTTTTTTTATACTTCATGTTTCGATTTCTTTTCTTATTTTGCACCCTTTCTGGTCGATTCTAATATATATGACATTGTTTTCGCGTATGTAAAAAATTATGTTTATGAAATAATATTAAATTATTATTAAATAATTATTCTATCACATATTTGTAAGTTCCAACCTAACGAAAAATCCAACTCCTGGTACGGATCTCCTAAATTATAAAATTTCAGTAAGGAAAATTAAATAATGGGAATTATATATAAAACGTGGAGGGATTCACTAAGGATTAAATGTCAGTGAATTTCTCTGGTTTCAATAGTAAAGTAGTCCAAAGAAATAACCTCACGTCCTTTATTTTTGTTCGCTATGCTTGCGTGATTTTGGAGAAGTACAACTAATTTCTACCATTAATTCGAATATATATAACTCTGTTTTTGAAATTTGTTAATGATGGAGTATCAGATGAGGAAGACAAAGGTAGTTGGACATTTGCCATCATTACGTGAAAATTACCAATCACGACGTTTCGATTTGGTAAAACCCAAACCTTTTTCAAGTGCTAAAAACTAAATTACATACACAAACATGTTATAAAACTGTTCTTAAACTAATAAAAGTTAAAATTAGTTTAAGAACGTAGTTTTATAACATGTTTGTGTAGATGTAATTTAGTTTTTAGCACTTGAAAAAGGTTTGGGTTTTACCAAATCGAAACCTCGTGATTGGTAATTTTCACTTAATGATGGCAAATGTCCAACTACCTTTGTCTCCCTCACATATAACTCGTTTGTTTCATTGATTACTATAACATCCAATGAAACAAACCAGTTTATATATTTCTAATTGTCTACAAAGTACAAAGATTGAATAGGTGCATTAAGGCTAAGGGAGAATTCCCAAATACATTTATTATTTGAAAAAAAGAAAAAAAATGGCAAATAAAGCCACTCTGATATGTCCTATTGGAATCGGGACTATAGCTTTTTATGCTTGTCGGTAAATATGATTTAGACGGTAATATTTTTTCTTCGTGTTACTGGTTCCTTAAAAAAACACACATTTTATGGTGGGGATGATGTACTATAGGGTTGCAATATTGACAAATAAACAATTAGACTCTTGGGTAGCGTATTTTTCAGAGGACCCTCTGCATTTTGAAGGATTTTGATGAAAATTTCCACATGTAAGGATTTGAAAGAAATGTGCTCTAGAAGAGATTCTAGCAGAATTTGAAATTTGTATAGCTTATTATTTTATAATAAGGTGATCATAACTTTCTTATCACAAGAGTAAAAGTATAACAGAGGTCATAATTGCCCTAATTTTCTGCAAAATAAATTTATTTCCATTTTATTCACTTGCAGTAAAATAAATTCTTTACCAAAACTACACTAATAACAGACTTGTAATAAAAATTAAGGTAACAATAGATTTGTAATAAAATCAGCCAAAGATTATGATTTGTTTGTAAACTTGATGAACTTTGATTTGAAAGTTCAAAAAAGACAGCAATTTTGAAATGGCTTAAGATAACACAATGGCTATTTTTATGCTATTTAGTAGTATCGCTGTAAGGAATTGTGCAAAATGTCTAGTCATTAGGATGCACCGTTCTTGAGCAATTAATTTTGTTGTTAAAAAAACACATACAGATAGATAGACACTAAACGGAGTGGAATTTGATAAAACTATTCATTTTCTATTCCAAACCAGATTTAGAATCCGGACAAAATACCGGGTGTTCCAAAAGTCTTAGCACTTGGTTATAATTTCTTTATTAGAAAAACGTAGAATTACGAAACTTAAGCGTTTCTTCATTGGTATTGTTTTCTACTTTATGACACATTTTTCAGTCATTTCGCCTAACGGAGGTACGTCCCGTGGAGAAAGTCGTGACAATTTTAAACGTAAGACTAAGTCGAGTATCACTTCATTTTAAAGGGGCTTGGCTTTAAAAAACAATGCCAGAAACGTGACTTGAAAAGGGTCATTCAGTAAAAAATGGCAGCTCTTTCGAGTTTTGACATTTTGTTAACGGTTTTACTTGGGATAACATTGGGCGTCGTAGTAGGTGTCTAAAACCGGCTTACTGATTGAAAAAAATAAACACCTGTTAGTACTTATGCATGTTCATTTCATTCCTTTAAGAAAAAAAGATAATACTCGTTACAACCTTAATGTTTAGCAAAACATCAAACAAAACTTAAAAGGGCGCCATTTTTACTGTGAATATTTTGAAGTCGCATTTGCGGTATTGTATTATAAAACCAAAGACCTTTAAAATGAGGTGATACTCGTCCTAGGCTTACATTTACAATTGTTACGACTTCACCACGAGACGTCCCCCCGTTAGGCGAAATGACTGAAAAATATGTCATAACGTAGAAAACAGTACTAATGACGAAACACTAAAGTTTTATAGTTGTACATTCACCAATAAAGAAATTATAACGAATTTGCAAGACTTTTGTAACACCCGGTATAATCACGACGCATTTTTAGATCTTGTATGGTCCATCAAGAAATCTATGGAACCACTGAACACATTTCCATTAAAGTTTGAGGGAAGTTAGCTTTTCTATCATAAGTCCCTCAACGTTCCCTTTTTTCCAAAATAGTGAAATTAGCATTTAATTTAATAATTTATTTGAAATAGTTTATACAAAACGTGTACGTGACACAAAATCTCGGCTAATTTGGTTTTCATTATTAAATTTATAGGGTAATTTCTACTGATTCTGACATGATTGCAATATTTTGCTTCCGCCTAAATTAGACTTATAGGGTTTTCTAAACTATAAATCTTTGTTTTATATCTTGTATATATCTCTAGGAGAACGGCAGTGGGCTGCACTTTTAGATTTTAGAGAGAACCACGAAGGGAAGAGTATAAGTAAGGGCAGAGAACCACCGCGTAGCGAAGATAGGGCTGTCGGCTAGTTAAGTAAATATGACTCCTGATTTTTGTAGTTGAAAAGAATTCATATATTTCATGAATATTTTGAAACAAAATTTAACCTAATTATTATAGTAGTCTATGTTTTACTAACGAAAAACAGCATTATTATCAAACTTATTATATCTATTATAACACGTTATTATATCTATAGGGCATTTAAAATGCTATTAACTAAGAAGAAAAGGTCAACAATTTAATGGTAATAAAACAGTGGTCTCTAAATTTAAAGATATAAAATTAAAGTGCTCTACATAAGCCGCCCTCTCACAACAACACGTGTGACTTTTTCTGGTATTCTTTATTCACTCATTTGAAAATTATAAATTTACGAAAAATATGCACTGAACTAAAAGAAATCTTGGTGATTTTAATGAAACATAAAGGCTTAACAATATTTTGACATTTTCATAAATATTTAGCTCAATCAATTAAATATTTTTAGAAAAAAGTGTAATATTATTATAATATAAGTGCCTGAGTTATGGCTTTATTTTTTTTAAAATTTTTTCGTCCCCTGAGCCGTCCTACGAATATAAAAATTGCCATGCTGGAGTACAGTTCTTTACACTGATTTTTTTTCTTAACAAATTTTCTATTCTGTATTTTTACCCTTCTAACAACTCCAGTTTATCTGCGCCACTGTATAAACACTCTCTATACACTAAAACCTCGACACAGTGTTTTATATATCTCCAACGTCAACAAGCGGACAGTGGAGAGCGCAGTTTTCCATATGTCCGAGCCCCTCAAAAGCGATCTGTGTTAGCATTTCCCACAGGCTAAACGTTGACTTTGCGTCATACCCGACGATTTATTTTCCTCCGAACAAACCGATAAAAGCAAACAAGCGTTAAAACCACACATCGAGCAAATATCGGGTCGCATTTTACAATCTGGCGCTAGTTCGGTATTGTTTCAGCGCGGCCCGCTTAACTAAACCAATAGTTCAATTATTTGCTCGCGGCCAAAAACTAGATCGGCAATGGTTTGTTTGAAAATAGAAACGGATCGTTGTGGCTATCTCGATAATGAATGGGTGTTTGTCCGCGATGGTCGGGCACAATTTAATAACTCTCGTGTTTACTCTGGGAGACATGCGGCCAGCTGGGTTCTTGGCCGTGTTTGTTCAGCCTGCCTAACGAACGATGCCCGTATTGTCGCGCCCACTTGACAATCCGCGAGCCTCAGGTGGGACAACATAACGGCCAGGGGGAGATCCTCTACAAACATATGTTGCCGACACACGCATTACACATTCAACACCGAGGCTTACAGCTACACCGGGGTGCCTCTTGTAACCCAAGGTCTGGGATCTGATTCTACATGAGAGAGCCGGGTTCGCGGCCTTTCTTTCGTCGAAAAAAAATTCCAGAGAGAAAAATAAACAGAAGCCGCTTTCTTATTGCCGCAGTGAACGCCTCGGTGGCTGTTCTAGATATATTTCAACTATTTATACATTTGTAATAATAATTACTACGTTTTTCCTAACTGGCAAGGTGCTTGACCTGCTTGCTATCACATGGAGAACTGGAGAAACAACTACTCGACACACATTCAGTGCACTATTGGAAGCGACCTCTGTTTCTTAATTCTCTGTAAAAGAACACAATTGTATCATTGTATTTAAGTCCTATTGAATATGTTCGATGTTTGCTAACATAATACTGAATAGATCGTATTTTATTCTTTAATTCATAAATAAACTTTCCTTCAAAAATACCGTTCCAACTTTGTACGTACTACACACAGTCAATTTTAAATAGTTTTCTGCATGGAACAGTGGACAAGGTCCCGGTGACATTTTGTCTTTATTACATGAGAGACTTTAATTTCTAAAACAATATTTACACAAAATGTACAACTCAACAGCCTACATTAATGTTTTGCTAAATTTTTTATACATTTCTTTAAGGTTGTTAGGTGTGAGAGAGTGCTCAGTAGCTTAAACCTCATCATTTGATTTATTTTAAACTATCAATTAAATTATCTTTCTATTTATTACATCTTATCCGAACATTTTTTCAATTTAGAAAATTATATTTAATTGGTAATAGTATAGCCATTAAATATAAATAAAATTGTTTATTATAAGTGTTACGAAAGATGTATGATAAGTTCTTTGCTATATAAATCGAATATTAACATAATAAAATGTTACATATTTACTATAGACTATAATTTGACCGTACAATAGGCGTTTCTGTTTGAAAAGCTTCTCAAGATGTTAGCTTACTGCTATCAGGAACAATAGACGTTTCAATACTGATAAAATTCGTACATTAAATTCCATTTGACGTAACAAAAACCCCAAAAAGTTGGTAGAAGATTATATCCATTATTTTATGACGATAAATTACGCTTAACGTATTGCTGAATCAAGGTGGTCCAAAAATCAAAGGGTTTTCAACAAAGTACGACAGGATAAAAATGGTTTCTGCGTTTTTTTAACTTTTTAGACTCGTTTACATAATCGATTAAACAATAACCGATCAAAAGTAATTTGAAAAAATTATAACACAAAAATTATAGTAAACAAATTTCAAATAATAAGGAAATAGAATACAGAAACTAAGTTCTTAAATGAGAAAATCTTAACTAAAATTGTATGGCCGTATCAAGAGAATGGAACCTACTAGATTAACGAAGTAAATTACAGAATTATATGAAAATCAAAGTAAGCCAACAGAAAAACGATTAAATAGATTGTTACAATGAAAGAGAATGTAAAACACCAATTTAAACGCAAACTAGGGACACATTTAAGCAAAAACTTTTTGTAAGAATGTCAGAGGGTGACAGGAAAAAGAAACGGAACAACCTGATTTTGCGAAAGGAAGAAAGCTCATTCAAAAGAATGAAATAATGTTTTGAAATTTTCAAAACAATGTTGACTGTAATAGTTCTTGAGATCTTACTTGACGTGAATAAAAATAAATGAATTTTATTTATTTTGAATCCAAGTTTGTAAATTGCAAAGTAGTTCAAGTATTTTTAATAAGCTAAGGCTGAAATTCAATCTTTCAGCCCTATAATTGTAGGATTAGACTTTTTATTAAAATCTGACGATGGCTAATATCTCTCATTTCTCAAACCGACAAGCTCCCACCGGGAAGCATGATATCTGGAAAGTCGATCCCAGCGGACTAAAACATGCTGTTCTATTTCAAATATTCCGTTCGAGTTTATTATTATGACCACTGTACGAATAATAAAGGCCCGATATAGTAGATCATAAGTTGATATCATCAGTTTTTAAATTTAAAATCGTCAATAATTCGTTTAAAGTTTCACATATTTAGCTGAATAAAAGTATAAAATTATTAATATTTTTTTTCTCTAGTAAATGTTAAAATGTTGCAATAGGATCACCGTTACGGATGGAATCATTGAAATAGAAAAATATTTTTTTGCGTTTTTCGTGAAGTCCCTTCCAAAACGTCTAGTGAAAATCGCATAAGTTATTGTAACACATTATTTTTATTTACAGACAGATTATTTGTTTAATTTTAGATTGTAGGTCTAAATAGGCTACAGTACTGAAGTTTACAAATGCAACTTTTTGTACCGCATTAATCCCTTTGGTGAACTTTAAAGTACATTTTCAAATGGTCGGTGATTTAATTTAACACCAGTAAGCAGATAACATTTATTCACTTTGTATTCGGAATGTCGCTTATCTGGTATATTTATGTAGTTGCAAGAGTCCCTATTTCTCCGGAGTTCCCATGGCGGCGAGAGCGGTCTATAAATGGTGTGAACCCGAGACCCTGCAGCCCCTGTGAACACGGTGCAGTATCATTTACCTAGCAGCAGCCGTAATGAACTCGACTGGAGAAATGTCCAAGCATCTGTTCGCAATGAGAGCCGTCCTCTAATAAGTCAACCGGAGACTGTTCATGTAAATCCGGCCGTGACGGTACAAGCCCGCACTCTCATGACGAATGCGACCGCCGGTAAGTGAATCGCATAGCCCACTCGGCTGGTCTCATATTTCTGTTTCGGGTGGGAGCCCAAACAAGCGACAGCCCACACTTGAGCCCGGTGACTTATTGGGTATAATTCTAAGATACAAATAGGAGACATTTGAAATTGAAATCAACTCTAGCAGATACAAATCAGACAATTGTAGCGTGGGATTCTCTCGTTTCTTCTCTTTCGTTCCGGTTGGCTTTCATAGGCGTTCTTTGTTGAGTCTTACATCGTGTTGTATCAATCATTGGGCTTGACGTATGGTTTTGTTTGTTATATCATTGTATTCATTACTAGAACAAAGAATAACATAAAATAGGCCTTTCCTGAAATAGGCCAAAATTTTACTCTCTTAATTCTTGTGCTTCCGTTTTTCGTCGTCAAAAACCTGACATCTTCAGAGAACTTGTCAAAATAAAAAATTACACAAAACACGAATACTTACACAAAATTATTTAACTTTAACACTTTCTCTGAAAATGTGGAGTTTTTGACTAAACATGTAAACACAATAGTTTAAGAACATAACAATTTTGGACCATCTGATTGGGCGTTTCGCTATACGGAAAACGCCAAAAACATGGGTTTCTATTTCAACGATGCGGTCCGTTATGATGATCCTATCGTAACAATTGATGTTTCTTTTGATAGGTAAAGAACTGTTATAGTGTATAATAACTTGGTTTTTATAAAAGATTTATTATTTTTATAATTTTTTACAGTTATACACGTAAAACATTACACGTCATTCATGACGACTTTAAATTTTAAAAATCGTAATATCAACTTATGCCCTACTAGTTTGGACATTTAACAACCAAACAGTGTTCACTATAACTCAATATAATAATAAACACGAGCCGTACAGTTGAAAACAGAACAGGCTGACGGTTAAAATTTCATGTCTATTATAGGGCTGCCAACTTCCTAAAAGTGACTTTGCGGTTTGGGAAATAGCTACCACAACCGGTTCAACACAGTTTGAAAACTTATTTAATTCAGTAATTTCAACAAAGAAGCCTGCATATAAACCTAATATTGTTAATATGTTTCACAGATATCTTTACAAACCAAAGCTGTATGATTAATTTTCGATCATATTCTTATGGAATGTATTGTTCGGTTACACTTCATTCCGGTTATAGTGTGGTGGTTCGGTTACAAAGTCGACACGTACCCAACAATGACTAACACCCTGCCATCTGGCGACGTAAGACGAAATCTATCGATCATACTCATTGTTGAAGTCACGTGACACCCTCCCCTCCCCTCACCCGGCCCATTCATTAGCCGGGCTAAAAACTAATGTCAAATCCGTGTTTGTTTGTGTTTATCCGTGCGGCATGTCGACCGCAGAAAGACATAATTATAAATCATGTCGAACAGAAACGTGGTTCGTGAAATAAGATTTGGAGGGGTGTGGAGGGGAAGCGACGTGGGAAGTAGGGGACAGTATTTGCTGTTTGCATTAGGCCCAGTGCATCTGCCTAGCGACCCTTCCAATAATATTTAATATCCTATCGCTTTGTGGTCGCCGGCCAATATATCAAATCAATCCTCCGCCAGATTGCCTGCTGTGGGCATTACTGCCCCAACGGCCTCCTTCAACCCTGCCGTCTGTCCAAACATCGTAAAAGTGCTCTCTGTCCACCCCCTGAACATCCTTAGAACCAATGTCATTTAAAGCACTATCTAACACTGTTTGAGTCGAAATTTCCGCAGTTTTGAGATTTTAGCTCATTCCACGAGAGTTTGGAGTACGGGCATACTCTGAGGTTTGTGGGCACTAGTTAATTACCATGCGTCGACCCTACCTGAATGCATTTGGATGAGATATCATCAGATGGGTCGACGCAGGTTGTTGTTAGGTGCAGCAGAGGGAAGAAAGAAACAGAGGTCGCATCCAGTATTGCGGTACATAAGTATCGAGTAGTCCTTTCTCCAGTTTGCCATACGATGGTAGATCCAGCACCTTGTCAGTACCATCTTTATTCCCTCAAAACCCTCAATGATAAACGTTGTAAGTTTATACTGCAGATGTATAAAGATGTACATTAGTTTAATCTATTTGAAATTGCCACTGACAACTACGTCCTTTGTATCTTTTTCTCAGACAGCACAAGTACTGTAGGAGTTTTCCTGTAAGTGTACTATAGCACACTGAGTTAACACTTGTTTAACTATATTCGTTCTCTGAGGTGGGTTTCCAGTGACCTGTTCCCTAGAAGTAGGAGAAAGAGACTGAATTCTCCTTCTACGACTTATTAGTTTTTTCTTTTTAAATAGGTAAAATTATTGCTTAGGTTAGGTTAAAGGGCACGAAGCCATGAACATATTAAGGAGAGATAGGACAACAGCTAACTTACTTTAAAAGACAAGTTCACTAACACCTTGCAGTGGAGAGAACAGATAAGAGAGATCACATTACACAAATTTTCATTTTAATTTAAGCCTATTATGCCACACTCTCCACTACCCAAGGTGATTAAGATTCCCTGTATAGTTAGATTCTGATGAAAACTTTCCCTGTCCCACATTTTCCATGTCTCAAAATTTCCGAATTGCAGAAGAACCCAATTAGCCCCACTTTCTAGGTAGCCCGTAGTCTCAAAATTTCTGTGCCCCAAAATTTCCGTGTTTTAAAATTTCCGGATTCCAGAAGAATTTTTATTCGGACGACGCGGTGATGATAATTTATTCTGCAATCGTAAACTTCAAATCAGAATATGATCGTAAATTTTAATACCATTTGAGGTGTAAATATTTGCCACTGGCTCTTACCTCAGGTGAGTAGAGACAGAACTCCACCTCTTTAAGTAAAGTATTGTTTTGATGATGAATAAAACTAATAAATAAATGTATGAATAAATGCCATTTTCCAAAATGTAAATCAAATTAAAAGTAGTTCCTTTATTCTTCTTATTTTTTTCAACCATTTGAATATATCTCATTTAACACAATTGTGTAAAGGTTGTGACTAAGTTCTACTACCTGGCGTCTAAAAAGGATAGTAAAAGGATGGTGTGAGGAATATGAAGAAACTCGTATGCCATGCATGGCATACTCTATAAAAACATTGATCAAGAGCGTAATTTAGGAAAAGCTAGTTCGTTGATTCTTACGTTAAGAGGCAAAAAATGCCATACTTCTCGTGAACTCACAACAGTAAACATCATTGGGATGTAGTGACCTTCGACCACAGAGAAGAAAGAAAAATAGATTGCTTTCTAAAGGCCGCAGTGAACGCCTCAATGGCAGTTATAAATAGATTTAACCAAATCTACTATTTTATACGTCTGTAGTAAAAATTACTCTGTTTATCCTTACGCATTTGGGGGAATAAGGGGAGGACACAAAATGCTGGCCCTGCAATCACATGGCAAAACTGGAGAAATAACTAACGACTCGACACATAATTCCACACATTTAGCCCAACATTGGATGTGTCCTCCGTTTCTTTCTTCTGTACCATTTGACTTACATTATTTCATCGTATATTCCACAGTTAAAAATAACATTTTCATCAATCCGAACCTTAAGTCACAGAGGAGCATGACCGGAGCATTAAAAAAAAATTAAAAGGAATAAGTTTAATGAACACAATAAAATATTTAACGATTTTTAAATTGTGAACAGCTTATTTTTGTTTTTTATTTTTGGAAGCAGAATTTTAATGTGTTAATACCTAATTGCTATAAACATCGTTATTTTACACCCCCACACAAAAACAACGAGCCTTCGTCAATTTCCACAGAACTGTAGGGTTTACCACTTAAACCCGTAATTTTCCTAAGTGAAAAGCTCGGGTCTTGGGCGAGGCCAATTAAATGCGAGCAGCAAGTACCTTTCAGGACCAGGAGGGCACTAAATACGGAAAACATCTCCGCCAGGACCAAAAGGACTGGTCCGTTTCCCGCGACACCAATTATATCTCGCCATAAAACATCTCCAGACTCCTCTTGTCTTTTTTCAACTCGCTATTTATTTTCCAGCACTCGTCGCTGCTTCCTTTTGCGGTCAACTGGACAATGAAAAGGCGGTCCTGGCGCCTGGATAGTGGCCTACAACAAAAGGTCCTGCTTCTGCCATTGGCATTCTTCGCTGCCTCTGTGCATAATGTTGTCCTGGAAAGGAATCGGGGATGGGAGTAATTATGTCCATGCGTGACACTTGCAGTAAGGTCTCCAGCCTCTGGAGGTTGGAGGGCTCAAAAGGACACTTCTATCGACAGGTTGAGCCGTGGCACGTTTTGACTCGTTGCTTGGATCACCGGCTGTCTCCTTATCAACATCATATTATTTTTCAAAATTTACTTTCTCCATTTGTTAATAAATTATATGTTGCATTTTAAGAACTCTTTGTTTTATATATAACCACCCTAATCAACAATGAAACTACTCGATTGCAAGATATTATATATCGGCTCTGTTGGTGCAGTGCTGTGTAACCCAGCTACTTGGGTGTTGTGGAGATTGTAGATACGTTCTATGCTCGGTCGTTTTCTTACCTACACAGCGTCCGATCAACGGTTGCCATCGGCATGGACATTACTAGAGAAGTTTGGGGTATCCTTCCATGTTGGGTGGTAGTCAGGGTCTAGGTGTTGTTTACGGAAAAGAACTGATTATAAGGCTCGTCTGTTAGCTGAAAATCAGACCAGTAAACAGATTTCACCTACGTGGTTCGTATTCCACGTAAAGCTGTAGGTCCCTTAGTTGCCCTGGATGTTG
This sequence comes from Stictocephala bisonia, assembly GCA_035578905.1. Lineage (NCBI taxonomy): Eukaryota > Metazoa > Arthropoda > Insecta > Hemiptera > Membracidae > Stictocephala > Stictocephala bisonia. The sequence continues at coordinate 4,230,811 of JAQJVL010000030.1, read as the reverse complement.
GGATATTAGTAGCTATTTCTGAGGAACAGTCGTCCTAGTTAGAAACAATTACTACACTTGTCCACCAACTCTTATCACCCTCATTCACCATTCATTACGAAAATAAATATATGTAGGCCTATGTATAAACACCACAAAACCTCAAGTGATGTAATTTATTCATTTAATGTAAATATATTAACTAAACATGAAGTCGAACTTGAAAGTGTTGTATGTAAAGGAACTTTAGTTCTAATCAAATTTTCTTGGACTGCAGTTTGTTCTTACAAGTTTCGAAAAAGTTCTATTCTATGATTATAGCAAACGTGTGGTTAAAAGCAGAAGTTTATCATTTCTTTCACTTTGCTTGTTGTTGTATTTTATATATATCATATTAAATATAGTTATGTATTTAAATTATTTAGTGTATGTATTAAAATTACTACTAATAAAGAGTAATTTTTTCCGTTAATTTCTGTTGTTATATGTTATAGGCGTGTTTAGAGAGGGTATTATTTACAAAATCTGGTATATCCGGCAATTACTTATTAGATAGTTCATACTCAATATTATATCATCTTTTTAGTTAGTTGGAAATGTGTTAATTAATATGTAACTATATAATTTTTATAAATATATATTGTATTAAGTATAGATCTTTGCAGTTTTTCTTTGCATAGCCTACTTCTTATTTGAGTATTGTTTTTTAACTGTATATTTGTATATGTTTTTTAATAATTTTTCTACATTTTCTTGTGCCATCCAGTATGTATTTAAGTAAAGACTGATTTTTATATATTTTCCTTCCTTAGTTAATATACCAATAGAAGAAATACATAATTTATCGTTTATTGTTGATTTGTGTAGATTATGTGTGTGTAGAAAAATAACTCCTCTTTTTCATAAACTTACTTTGCTAAAGTGAAATAACATGTTGTAGGTCAATCATTTAAATTTATTTGATGTTAAAAGTTTACAGCTGAGGTATTAAATAATTTTCTACCAACAGAGCGGAAATCGCAGCTTATTTTATTACTTTTGGTTGACGATTACTTTAATGAAAACATACAACTGTCACACGGCTGTGTCAATGTGTTACAAAACACTGTAACACAGGCAATCTCTCTCCTAACAACTGGTCGTAAAAACATAACATCTAACGTACATAGTTCGGCGCTGCGCCCGGCGTGTACCTGTCCGTGTACGCATTAAACTTAATTTTAGAATTGACGCAAACTACTCGGGACATAAATCGGAACGAAAATAAATATGGCGGTGTCGGAGTTGGTGAACACTCTGTAGAACGTCGGAACACGCGGTGAAGACAAGTTGACGAGTGGCTTAAATTAAGAAAACACCGGCGTAAGCGTGCAGCTGTCCGGAGAAACGGACGGCTCCAGAATTAGGGAAACAACCGGGTGAGAAAATATTAATTAAACATTTCAGCGACAGAGATGTGTCCTGAGAGAGCGGGCTTCCGGCCGCGCCGGAAATGAAGCCAAGTTGCCATGGCGACTCGCGGCGTCAACATCTCCATATCAGCCGTGAGAGAGAGCGTTGTCAAACACTGATACACCATTACAGGTGTCTCTAATTTATTAAATTACTGAGTGTTTTAAACTATGATGTTGGCACTAGTGGCGCAGTGCTGTAATGGATATTGCAGGCGATTGGTCCCCTAAATACCGACACGGTTCCCACTCAATGGTTGCCATCGACGTGGACACTAATAGAGAAGTTTGGGGTGTCCGTATTGGATGGTAGTCAAAATTCAGGTGTTGTGTAGGCTAGAAAACTGAATATCAGGCTTGTCAATTAGCTGAAAATCAAAACAATACTACGTGGTTCGGATTCTAAACAAAGCTGTAGGTCTGTTAGTTGTCCTAATTATCAGGTTACTAACAAATGGCCATTATTGAGCGTAAGTCATACTCAGTAACCAGACTCCACACTCATCCTACACTCGTGTAAATCATTCATATTCCTCTTAAAATACGTACAAAGTTGTGTCGGCGTCTCGTATCTAAGAGATTATAAAATTGCCCCCAAGACAAATAAAGAATTGTTTACTTTATAGTGCATCAAAAGTTACCTTATTTTGATCGTTCAGCTTTAGATGTTGTTGATAGCAAATGACATTTTCTATCTTTCGATTTTTTCTCAAGTTTCAACGGAAAAACCTGAAGAGATCAACCACTCTCCCTTCGTGCTCTCTTCACACAACGAAACACAGTGCTGCTTAGGCCTACTTATGTAAAAGACTGACTGTTAAGCTGAAAGGTAAGGTGACTTTTAGCTTTTATCCATCTATTAAAATTTAATTTGAAAATTTCTGTCTGCGCAGAAATTCTGTGTATCCGAGTTTGAAGGTTGTTTACTAAGAAACTAAGAAGCCTACGACTTGATTAAAGTTTAAAGCGAGTTTAAATTGATCAAAAATCAATTTAAAACCACTGCATTTACTTAAGCATTTCAAAATAATGGAAGTATGTATACATTTCATAATGATTATAACGTTGCCCATTAATTATATTTATAACCTTTAGAAGCTAAGAAAAAATTGTTTTAAGAAATGATTAAGAAAATTTTTATTGAGAAGTTAAAAAAATGTATGTCTCTTAAAGGAAGCATTCATGTAAACCACGCATTAAAATATAAATGTGATACATTTTCGTTTTTTTTTTTTTTTTTTTTTTTTTTTTTTTTTTTTTTTTTTTTTTTTTTTTTTATTGTATTAAAAGTGTAATGTTGATGCTCAGTGAAAACTACTTAAAATTGCGGTACTTTTTTGTCCCAACTAGCATAAACATTATTTAAACTTATAGTAAAATTGGAAAGTGCATATCTCATAACGGATTGGTAAATGAGGAAAACAGTAGTGTGATTTTATTGCTCATAGGCTTCTTAGTTTCTGTTCCGACAGTAGTCTACATCTTTCAATATAGTCATCAAACAGGTCAAACAAAATGTTAATTGATTGGAAAATAAATTAATGTTGTTAAGAAAATCTAGCAAATAGATAAAATACTATTTTATTTTATAGGTAATTGCTGATATTACTGAAGATATAATACTGCATCAAGAGAAGTTCAAGGCTTTTTAGAAGAAGTATGTGGAAGTATGAATAAAGGCAGATTGTGTAAGCGAAGACAAGATTGAAGAGAGAAAACAACAAAGAAGTGGGAACAACTCTCGTCTGGAAGATTGTAGTAGGCTTTAGTTACTAGTTAATAAATTTAATTAATATTATTTTAGTCTGTTGTAATATAAAACATTAAATGCAATACACCTTGATAGGGTAGGTTTATGAGAGACGGTTTTATTATTTTTTTAAAATTTTAATGACAGCCTGTTATTGTGCATAAGAAATAATATATGAAATATATTTACATAATTCTTTAGTAAATACATTTTTCCAACAGTGTTCTTTTTATTTCACGCATTGTCTTATTTATATGTGGAAGGTTCATCAAAACATGCATTCCATTAAGTAGTTTCAGACTAGTTGCATAAGTTATCACTACCACCCAATAGTTATTTTATCTCAAATATAAAACGCCAACAAAATAAATCACGGAAAGAAAAACAGACGTCAGTACAAATTTAAACAAAAATATTTGATCTGGAGTACATTTGGTAGAGTGGACCTTCCCGAGACCACTTCAAACACAAACGCGACCAAAGTATGGGCAGTACTAAATTTTATTAATATCTGTCAAGATGGCGGACGATGTCCCACGTGGACGTTGTTTGAGCAAACAGGGTTCAAAGAGAAAGATGAAACAGTTTGACGAATGAGAGAGGCGATCGTGTGTTTGGAGAGAACTCCTCGATCTCTCCAACAAATACACAGCAGTCTACAACTGTTTGTAAAGGACACCTCAATCGCTCATACTTCTGTCCTTTATCGACCATTGCAATGAAAAGGATGGAAACGTTTAAACTAAATCAGACAACTTATTTAAGGGGAATGTTTGGAGAAAACGGAACTGTCAAATCGTTTCCTATGGGTAATTAGATTCAACTTTGTCATGAATGTTTAAATATAATCGTAAATTGACGTTTCGATATAGGTATATGCGATTTCAATATACATCTAGATAATTTGTATCATTTGATTGAGATACGATACGTCAGTGTTTAAAAACTCCGAGTAGTAAGTGATAGTCCATACTCTATAAACGTATCAATGTTTTGTATACTCTTGATTTAAATTATCTTTTTTTATAAGTAACTTTTTTTTACAAAGTCTAAACTGACGCTATTTTATCTATAAAAGTATATGCCCTGGCTTTTCACAACTCAGGGGTATTAGACAATGTTGCTATAATAATACTTGGTCTTATTAATGTCCTGTGTGCGGAATGCGAAAGTAAAAAAAGGACAAAAACACTACCTTGAGGTAGTCCATCCCACACTTAATATATCGGAATCCCATATGAAAATATCGGAATAACCTTTATCGTATTGAAGGGTATTATGACTAGAGCTAATTGTATTACAAGTTGCCGTTGTCAAAGTCGGGGATTCGTTAACCAGAAGATAGAACTTTTAACATTGGGGTGTTGAGTTCCGCGGGTTGACTCTTCCACATCCACAACCAGAAACCTAAAGTGCTTCATTAAAACGCCTTACATAAAGAAACTTGCAAAGATAAATTAAAAAATGGTAGCTATATAAATCACTTAAAAGTTGTATCCAGTTAAACTAATTTCTAAAATATATGAAAGGAATGATTGTATTCTTATGTTTTAGTATTTATATTATTGGTATGGGTAAGAACAGTTTTGAATTTTTTTATCTTCAGTAAGTTAATTATAATCCAAAGATTTACTATCTTGTGTAGAGTCTGTATGGTTTTAAATGTTGATTTTTTTGCATTCATTGAAAACCTAAAAACATCTCTGTATACCTCACAGATACTAAAAGCGTAGGAATATATCTAAATACTTCACAAACTAATCAGATTTTCTTTATATTACCACAAATATAAAGTATAGTGAATAGTAATAAACAAAGTTTTAACATGACAAAAAAATGTCAATTAAAGTAAAAGATTTATTGGACATATTTATACTATTTATTTTATAAGTTGCATGATTTTATTTAGGACATATTCTTTTATAAAACTAACCAGTTCAACACAGTATAATACGGATTATCGAATATATCATTATGTGAACATCCATATTACAAATTCATAAAAAGAATGTCACGTTATTTTTTTTCTTTATTCCTAAATACAATTAATACCTTACAACTATCTTACTCGAAGTTGGATGTTCACGTTAGAACAGATCTACTTGTCTCTACTAGTAGTCCTCACCGGAAGTTGGATGTTCACGTTAGAACAGATCTACTTGTCTCTACTAGTAGTCCTCACCGAAGTTGGATGTTCACGTTAGAACAGATCTACTTGTCTCTACTAGTAGTCCTCACCGAAGTTGGATGTTCACGTTAGAACAGATCTACTTGTCTCTACTAGTAGTCCTCACCGGAAGTTGGATGTTCACGTTAGAACAGATCTACTTGTCTCTACTAGTAGTCCTCACCGGAAGTTGGATGTTCACGTTAGAACAGATCTACTTGTCTCTACTAGTAGTCCTCACCGGAAGTTGGATGTTCACGTTAGAACAGATCTACTTGTCTCTACTAGTAGATCTAACCGAAAGTTGGATGTTCACGTTAGAACAGATCTACTTGTCTCTACTAGTAGTCCTCACCGGAAGTTGGATGTTCACGTTAGAACAGATCTACTTGTCTCTACTAGTAGTCCTCACCGGAAGTTGGATGTTCACGTTAGAACGGATCTACTTGTCTCTACTAGTAGTCCTCACCGAAAGTTGGATGTTCACGTTAGAACGGATCTACTTGTCTCTACTAGTAGTCCTCACCGAAAGTTGGATGTTCACGTTAGAACGGATCTACTTGTCTCTACTAGTAGTCCTCACCGAAAGTTGGATGTTCACGTTAGAACAGATCTACTTGTCTCTACTAGTAGTCCTCACCGGAAGTTGGATGTTCACGTTAGAACAGATCTACTTGTCTCTACTAGTAGTCCTCACCGGAAGTTGGATGTTCACGTTAGAACAGATCTACTTGTCTCTACTAGTAGTCCTCACCGGAAGTTGGATGTTCACGTTAGAACAGATCTACTTGTCTCTACTAGTAGTCCTCACCGAAAGTTGGATGTTCACGTTAGAACAGATCTACTTGTCTCTACTAGTAGTCCTCACCGAAAGTTGGATGTTCACGTTAGAACACATCTACTTGTCTCTACTAGTAGTCCTCACTGAAAGTTGGATGTTCACGTTAGAACACATCTACTTGTCTCTACTAGTAGTCCTCACCGAAAGTTGGATGTTCACGTTAGAACAGATCTACTTGTCTCTACTAGTAGTCCTCACCGAAAGTTGGATGTTCACGTTAGAACAGATCTACTTGTCTCTACTAGTAGTCCTCACCGAAAGTTGGATGTTCACGTTAGAACAGATCTACTTGTCTCTACTAGTAGTCCTCACCGAAAGTTGGATGTTCACGTTAGAACAGATCTACTTGTCTACTAGTAGTCCTCACTGAAAGTTGGATGTTCACGTTAGAACAGATCTACTTGTCTCTACTAGTAGTCCTCACCGAAAGTTGGATGTTCACGTTAGAACAGATCTACTTGTCTCTACTAGTAGTCCTCACCGAAAGTTGGATGTTCACGTTAGAACAGATCTACTTGTCTCTACTAGTAGTCCTCACCGGAAGTTGGATGTTCACGTTAGAACGGATCTACTTGTCTCTACTAGTAGTCCTCACCGAAAGTTGGATGTTCACGTTAGAACGGATCTACTTGTCTCTACTAGTAGTCCTCACCGAAAGTTGGATGTTCACGTTAGAACGGATCTACTTGTCTACTAGTAGTCCTCACTGAAAGTTGGATGTTCACGTTAGAACAGATCTACTTGTCTCTACTAGTAGTCCTCACCGGAAGTTGGATGTTCACGTTAGAACAGATCTACTTGTCTCTACTAGTAGTCCTCACCGGAAGTTGGATGTTCACGTTAGAACAGATCTACTTGTCTCTACTAGTAGTCCTCACCGGAAGTTGGATGTTCACGTTAGAACAGATCTACTTGTCTCTACTAGTAGTCCTCACCGGAAGTTGGATGTTCACGTTAGAACAGATCTACTTGTCTCTACTAGTAGTCCTCACCGAAAGTTGGATGTTCACGTTAGAACAGATCTACTTGTCTCTACTAGTAGTCCTCACCGAAAGTTGGATGTTCACGTTAGAACAGATCTACTTGTCTCTACTAGTAGTCCTCACTGAAAGTTGGATGTTCACGTTAGAACAGATCTACTTGTCTCTACTAGTAGTCCTCACCGAAAGTTGGATGTTCACGTTAGAACAGATCTACTTGTCTCTACTAGTAGTCCTCACCGAAAGTTGGATGTTCACGTTAGAACAGATCTACTTGTCTCTACTAGTAGTCCTCACCGAAAGTTGGATGTTCACGTTAGAACAGATCTACTTGTCTCTACTAGTAGTCCTCACCGAAAGTTGGATGTTCACGTTAGAACAGATCTACTTGTCTACTAGTAGTCCTCACTGAAAGTTGGATGTTCACGTTAGAACAGATCTACTTGTCTCTACTAGTAGTCCTCACCGAAAGTTGGATGTTCACGTTAGAACAGATCTACTTGTCTCTACTAGTAGTCCTCACCGAAAGTTGGATGTTCACGTTAGAACAGATCTACTTGTCTCTACTAGTAGTCCTCACCGAAAGTTGGATGTTCACGTTAGAACAGATCTACTTGTCTCTACTAGTAGTCCTCACCGAAAGTTGGATGTTCACGTTAGAACAGATCTACTTGTCTCTACTAGTAGTCCTCACCGAAAGTTGGATGTTCACGTTAGAACAGATCTACTTGTCTACTAGTAGTCCTCACTGAAAGTTGGATGTTCACGTTAGAACAGATCTACTTGTCTCTACTAGTAGTCCTCACCGAAAGTTGGATGTTCACGTTAGAACAGATCTACTTGTCTCTACTAGTAGTCCTCACCGAAAGTTGGATGTTCACGTTAGAACAGATCTACTTGTCTCTACTAGTAGTCCTCACCGAAAGTTGGATGTTCACGTTAGAACAGATCTACTTGTCTCTACTAGTAGTCCTCACCGAAAGTTGGATGTTCACGTTAGAACAGATCTACTTGTCTCTACTAGTAGTCCTCACCGAAAGTTGGATGTTCACGTTAGAACAGATCTACTTGTCTCTACTAGTAGTCCTCACTGAAAGTTGGATGTTCACGTTAGAACAGATCTACTTGTCTCTACTAGTAGTCCTCACCGAAAGTTGGATGTTCACGTTAGAACAGATCTACTTGTCTCTACTAGTAGTCCTCACCGGAAGTTGGATGTTCACGTTAGAACAGATCTACTTGTCTCTACTAGTAGTCCTCACCGAAAGTTGGATGTTCACGTTAGAACAGATCTACTTGTCTCTACTAGTAGTCCTCACTGAAAGTTGGATGTTCACGTTAGAACAGATCTACTTGTCTACTAGTAGTCCTCACTGAAAGTTGGATGTTCACGTTAGAACAGATCTACTTGTCTCTACTAGTAGTCCTCACCGAAAGTTGGATGTTCACGTTAGAACAGATCTACTTGTCTCTACTAGTAGTCCTCACTGAAAGTTGGATGTTCACGTTAGAACAGATCTACTTGTCTACTAGTAGTCCTCACTGAAAGTTGGATGTTCACGTTAGAACAGATCTACTTGTCTCTACTAGTAGTCCTCACCGAAAGTTGGATGTTCACGTTAGAACAGATCTACTTGTCTCTACTAGTAGTCCTCACTGAAAGTTGGATGTTCACGTTAGAACAGATCTATTTGTCTACTAGTAGTCCTCACCGAAAGTTGGATGTTCACGTTAGAACAGATCTACTTGTCTCTACTACTAGTCGTCACCGAAAGTTGGATGTTCACGTTAGAACAGATCTACTTGTCTCTACTAGTAGTCCTCACTGAAAGTTGGATGTTCACGTTAGAACAGATCTACTTGTCTCTACTAGTAGTCCTCACTGAAAGTTGGATGTTCACGTTAGAACAGATCTACTTGTCTCTACTAGTAGTCCACACCAAAAGTTGGATGTTCACGTTAGAACAGATCTACTTGTCTCCACTACTAGTCCACACCAAAAGTTGAATGTTCACGTTAGAACAGATCTACTTGTCTCTACTAGTAGTCCACACCAAAAGTTGGATGTTCACGTTAGAACAGATCTACTTGTCTCTACTACTAGTCCACACCAAAAGTTGGATGTTCACGTTAGAACAGATCTACTTGTCTCTACTAGTAGTCCACACCAAAAGTTGGATGTTCACGTTAGAACAGATCTACTTGTCTCTACTAGTAGTCCACACCAAAAGTTGAATGTTCACGTTAGAACAGATCTACTTGTCTCTACTAGTAGTCCTCACTGAAAGTTGGATGTTCACGTTAGAACAGATCTACTTGTCTCTACTAGTAGTCCTCACTGAAAGTTGGATGTTCACGTTAGAACAGATCTACTTGTCTCTACTAGTAGTCCTCACTGAAAGTTGGATGTTCACGTTAGAACAGATCTACTTGTCTCTACTAGTAGTCCACACCAAAAGTTGGATGTTCACGTTAGAATAGATCTACTTGTCTCTACTACTAGTCCTCACTGAAAGTTGGATGTTCACGTTAGAACAGATCTACTTGTCTCTACTAGTAGTCCTCACTGAAAGTTGGATGTTCACGTTAGAACAGATCTACTTGTCTCTACTAGTAGTCCACACCAAAAGTTGGATGTTCACGTTAGAACAGATCTACTTGTCTCTACTAGTAGTCCTCACTGAAAGTTGGATGTTCACGTTAGAACAGATCTACTTGTCTCTACTAGTAGTCCTCACTGAAAGTTGGATGTTCACGTTAGAACAGATCTACTTGTCTCTACTAGTAGTCCACACCAAAAGTTGGATGTTCACGTTAGAACAGATCTACTTGTCTCTACTAGTAGTCCTCACTGAAAGTTGGATGTTCACGTTAGAACAGATCTACTTGTCTCTACTAGTAGTCCACACCAAAAGTTGGATGTTCACGTTAGAACAGATCTACTTGTCTCTACTAGTAGTCCTCACTGAAAGTTGGATGTTCACGTTAGAACAGATCTACTTGTCTCTACTAGTAGTCCACACCAAAAGTTGGATGTTCACGTTAGAATAGATCTACTTGTCTCTACTACTAGTCCTCACCGAAAGTTGGATGTTCACGTTAGAACAGATCTACTTGTCTCTACTAGTAGTCCTCACCGAAAGTTGGATGTTCACGTTAGAACAGATCTACTTGTCTCTACTAGTAGTCCTCACCGAAAGTTGGATGTTCACTTTAGAACAGATCTACTTGTCTCTACTAGTAGTCCTCACCGGAAGTTGGATGTTCACGTTAGAACAGATCTACTTGTCTCTACTACTAGTCCTCACCGAAAGTTGAATGTTCACGTTAGAACAGATCTACTTGTCTCTACTAGTAGTCCTCACCGAAAGTTGGATGTTCACGTTAGAACAGATCTACTTGTCTCTACTAGTAGTCCTCACCGAAAGTTGGATGTTCACTTTAGAACAGATCTACTTGTCTCTACTAGTAGTCCTCACCGAAAGTTGGATGTTCACTTTAGAACAGATCTACTTGTCTCTACTAATAGTCCTCACCGAAAGCCATTCGTCGTTCAGTTCAGCTCTTTCCTAATGTGAATTGATGACATCGTTAAAAAAGAAAGAGACATTTTTATTTGCCTCTAATTTGTTGTAATCGCGGTTTTGCCATAAAAAATCTCCTAAAGTGTTGGTTGGGTGCCCACACACAAATTTAATTGCCGTAAACAAATATGTCACCCCGTCTAGGAGCAGTATATAAATACAATTTCCAGTTCATTAATAGGTATATAGAAACGAACGAAAAATATATACGGACTTACATACATGCGTAGTACATACATACATACATACGGACGTACATACATGCGTAGTACATACATACGGACTTACATACATGCGTAGTACATACATACATACATACGGACTTACATACATGCGTAGTACATACATTCATACGGACTTAAATACATGCGTAGTACATACATACGGCCTTACATACATGCGTAGTACTTACATACGTCCATACATACATACGGACTTATATACATGCGTAGTACATACATACGGCCTTACATACATGCGTAGTACATACATACGTCCATACATACATACGTACTTATATACATGCGTAGTATATACAAACATATATGCGGACTTACATCCATGCTTAGTACATACATACAGACATTCGAACTTACATACATGCGTAGTACATACATACATTCGGACTAACATACATGCGTAGTACATTTATACGTCCATACATACATACGAACTTACATACATGCGTAGTACATACATACGTACGGACTTACTTACATGCGTAGTACATACATACGTCTATACGTACATACATACAAACTTACATACATGCGTAGTACATGCATACGTCCATACATACGGACTTACATACATGCGTAGTACACACATAGGCATACATACGGACTTACATACATGCGTAGTATAGTATATGCGTCAACGGATGAGAAATCAGAGTCCAGTCGGGTAAATATTTAAGATGTTACCTTCTAATGGAAATGTTTTTAACACAAGTGTTTATTTATCTCTGACAAATATTCTGTCATTTTGTGAGATTGGGTCAGGAATGCCATCGCGAGAGCAGTCTTTAATACGAAAAGTAGATCTATAAAAGCGCCGCTTGGTCGGACCGATCTGTGTTTCAACACCTCTGCTACCGGTACTTTATTTATAATCACTTTACGACTAAGCAAGTTTCAAAAATTGTGAAATGTAAACTACGGTATATAATTGAGGAAAAGTTTTGTTAAGTTGTTATACATACTATCATAGGTATGGTAAATTAAAGATATGTTCACCTTAATTTTTGTTTTTCACATAAAGATTACGTCCTAATTCTTGTAGGTGTGAGGAGGCCGTTTCGCTTCACGAAAATCGCCGAAAAGATGTGCTTCTATTTCAACGATTTGATCCCAGGTTTAGTACCACTGTGTAGAAACGACGACCTAAAGTCGTTTTTTCGAAAGTACACAAAATATTTCTTGAGCAAAATATACAAGATAGAGTTCTTCTCAAAAGTACAAAAATTCGAATTTTTCTATGAAAAAAAGTGTTTCTATTTCAACGATTTGTTACGTAACAAGCTAGTATCGTAACTCTTAAAGTGTCATTTAACAGGTAAAGACCTATTCCAGGGGATCTCACTTGATGTTTTGTAAAACCCAGAGTATTTTTCCAATTTTTGTACAGTTTAATATGTGAAATTTTAAATGTGATTGTTGACGATTTTAAATTTATGTGACAAACTCATAATGTCAGTTAGTTGTCCCCTAGATTGGACCTAATAATAATAATAATAAACATAAGTGTTCACTACAACTCATTGTAATAATAAACTGGAACAGTACAGCTAAAATAGAACAGCTTGTTTTAGCTCGATGACGACAAAATGTCGACTTTTCAGCGGTGGCTTTCAGTTTGGAAAATATTTACTTAAAGCACATATTTAAGTAAAAGTTAATTTAATATTTCCCACATTTTCATACTTTATAATCTTCTCAATATAAGGAAGGGGATTAGCCTCTCTTTAAATAGAAAATAAATATCCACTTATATTTTTCTGAAAAAAAAGTTTTCTATTTTGTTTTATATGAAGCTTTTTTCATTGTAATGAACTATACGAATGAATATCAGTTCGAAGGGAATAATAAGATGGATTTTTAATCCTCCATTGTGTCAAAGATAACGTTTTTTATCAAACTCATATAAAACTGGAAAATTGGAAAACAAAGAAAATTAATTGTCATCACATTTTTCTAGATTAGGCAAAATTGTTTAAGGAATATGACAACCCCCTCCATGTACATGATAGACTGTAGATAGTTCAAAATCTATTCTATGAACACGATTAGATCTACTAATACACGATCGAGTAAGGACACTACGTTCATACTACTCACCCTACCATCAAACTCCCCATTATGAATAGTGTAAAAATGGTTTTAGTTGCATTTTCCAGTTGGTAATTATTGCATTTGGTTGGTAAATTATTGTACTTTTATAAGAATGATTACACAAAAATCGAATAAAATTTATTTAAAAATAACTGTTATGTAATTACAAAAATTTACTTGAAAAATATCAAATAATCTAGATTACAAAAAATACCATTGCCTCAAAAACAAACTAAAAAAGCATTTACATGCTAACAGGCATAGATGTGAAGCGGATGTGTGTTGTAATACATAATGTAATATGTATTTGTTATTGTGTACATGCCATGCTTGTATTCTAAATGGTAACTGGTGTTTGTTCACTAATGGCAGCTTACCAAACCACCTGTCGGCTCATGTGTCATGAATTGTGATGACTTTATTAAAACTTTCTAATCACAACTTATCCACACCACCCTCACTGGTTAAGCAATGACTTTAACTAATTTATTCCTTATGGAAATAAAGTACTAGCTCCAATAAGCAACAGCTGTTATAAACATCACTAATGACTTTAAACTATTATTAATATTTATTACATTTTCGAGCTAAAATCTATCCTATTATATTGAATGTTGATATTGGAATTCAATGCACCTATATCGTTAACATATACCCCCAATAAATAATCCTGTTTCTTCCTAATTTTAACATTTACATTCACAATGGGATAATGAATATAACAACTAAACCATATCAGTTATATTTCCTTTTGTCTAAATATTCCAAATAAATCGTATAAAAAACTAGATATTAAATAATTGTAGATTATTCAATTGCCTATTTACTTATGTTGGCAATGCATAAACGAGTTGCATTTAGACAAAAAAAAGCATCAACGTGCTATATCAACGTTGACGTCCCAATCAACGTGCCGTATTGAGACAAACCAAAACATCATCGTCTTGTATTCAGTCAAACCGATCCGTCTAAGTGTTATATTTAGACTAACAAATCCATCAACGTGACAAACCAAAACACCATCGTCTTGTATTCAGTCAAACCGATCCGTCTAAGTGTTATATTTAGACTAACAAATCCATCAACGTGACAAACCAAAACATCATCGTCTTGTATTCAGTCAAACCGATCCGTCTAAGTGTTATATTTAGACTAACAAATCCATCAACGTGACAAACCAAAACATCATCGTCTTGTATTCAGTCAAACCGATCCGTCTAAGTGTTATATTTAGACTAACAAATCCATCAACGTGCTGTATTAAGACAAACCAAAACATCATCGTCTTGTATTCAGTCAAACCAATCCGTCTAAGTGTTATATTTAGACTAACAAATCCATCAACGTGCTGTATTAAGACAAACCAAAACATCATCGTCTTGTATTCAGTCAAACCGATCCGTCTAAGTGTTATATTTAGACTAACAAATCCATCAACGTGCTGTATTAAGACAAACCAAAACAACATCATCTTGTATTCAGTCAAACCGATCCGTCTAAGTGTTATATTTAGACTAACAAATCCATCAACGTGCTGTATTAAGACAAACCAAAACATCATCGTCTTGTATTCAGTCAAACCAATCCGTCTAAGTGTTGTATATAAACTAACAAATCCATCAACGTGCTGTATTACAAACCAAAACATCAACATCTTGTATTCAGTCAAACCGATCCATCTAAGTGTTGTATATAGACTAACAAATCCATCAATGTGGTGTATTAAGACAAACCAAAACAACATCGTCTTGTATTCAGTCAAACTGATCCGTCTAAGTGTTGTATATAGACTAACAAATCCATCAACGTGCTGTATTAAGACAAACCAAAACATCAACGTCTTGTATTCAGTCAAACCAATCCGTCTAAGTGTTTTATATAGACAAAAAAATCCATCAACTTGTTGGGGACAAACCAAAGCATCAACATGCTGCATTCACACAATTCAGTGTATTTAGACGAACCAGAACATCAACGTGTCCCATTCAGATTTAGACACACCAAATCATCAACTGCCATATTCAGACAAACCGATGCAATAACGTGTTGTGACCAATGAGCTTCGTTTGTAAATAATTTCTTAACGTGCATAATATTACGTGTGGGTTTATAAAATTATAAACAGAAAAAGTCACTCTGCGTAATATTATATAACAAAAAAGTACATTATTATATAATCTTTGTTCAGTTATTTTAAAAAGTAGACCGATCTTTTTTATCTAGGCACCTTCATAAGGTGAAGAATTCTGTTTTAAACTGCACGATGAATTAGTTACCTAAAGATAAATGTTTTGATGATTGGAGCAGATGTGTTTTAAGTCCCGAATGATCTTCACGTCCTTTCAGAGGTCTCCATCAAATCAGTTTATTCCTTTATAAAAACCAAATAAAAATATGACTCACTCCCTATCCCTACCTGCATTTAATGCTAATTTCTAAAAAGAAATCTTCAAATAAAAGATGATTTCTTATCAGACATATATTCCCAACAAAAGCCTTAAGTTCTTTTAATTTTACTTTAGTGTGTTTTAGCTTCTGTACGTTACGCGTTTCGATTCCGCTTCACCGTATCACACAGTCGATTACTGTACACAAAGTGGATACACATGAAACATTTATGTAACGCCTGTTGCATTTTAATGCAGTCTACGATGTGGCCACTTAATGCAGTTTTATAACCAAGGAACTCGTTGTTAGATCAAGTCCGTTGGTTTGATTGCTCCTTGGTGTGAAAGTGATTTACGGCTTAGGAAAATAACAAACTGTTACACAAGTTTACATTTTTTAATTCAGATTGATGACTTAGATAAACGTTTATTATTCATCAGTAAGACGCCGATCATAGGGATATGAAGAGTGAATGTGACTGATGAATGTATATGAACGAGTGTAGTCTTTGTTACTAACTGAGGTCGACTGTTCTTTAGAAAGAACCATTTTTAATAGCCAGGGCAACAGAGATACCTACAACTTTACTTGGAATCGAATCACATAGTGTTGGTCTGATTTTCAGCTGATTGACAAGCCTGACACTCAGGCGTCTTCCCTACACACAATCCGAACCTTGACTACCACCCATCACGGACACTCATAGTTCTCCAGTTGTATCCAAGTCGGTGGCAACCACTGAGAAGACGTCGTGTCAGTATTAAGAGGACCGAGCAAAGAACTTATCGTCTTATTTACCTTATTTCATACCTGCTGTGCCTGTATTAAGAGGACTAGGTAGTCTGGACACTTATTGATTTTAATGTTACTTAACCATACGATAGTTTGGTTAGCTATTAGAAACTACTTAATTTTATGACTTGAAAATTTTACTTAACTATACAAAAATATAGTCGTTAGTATATTACTTATACACATTTCCGTGTGATTTCGGTGTAGGTTTCTATCGTTTATATCCCAACTATAAAGCCACTTTTTGAAATTGAACTTAATATCACTTTAGGGTTGTAGTCAGTGACAGTTCAGAAAATATGCCACAAGAAGAAGAAGAAAAAGAACGTGGTCCATAAGGACCCACTAGGAGACATAAACGTAATGTAAGGCCGTGATAATTAATTAGGATACGTGAATTTATAACCTTCTTCTAAAAAATTCATTTTTCCTACGAATATTCTGAGTTAAAATTTGGCTGGAGTGTGCCTGTATCAGTTTACACCAAGAGAAATGAATTGCTCTTTGACTTGTTTGCTATTTTGAATAAGAGATCAAATCTCAATTACAAACCTCATTTGTGATGACATACTAGTAAACCAAAAATATGTGAAGATACTTCAATACATTATGGATATTAAACTTACTCCGTGTAGAAGAATAACATTTACAATATACAATAACACTGGTCACTGGAAGCCGATGAAAAGAAATGAGAGAAGCTAAATTCAAATTTATCCATCCATCTAATCTATTGGCACAAGAAGAACTTGAGGAGATCAATCAAAATTAGCTGTTCATATCAAACATCTAGTGTTGTCAAAGCAAGTTAAAAAAAATGGGTCTGATTTTAAGGATACTTTATGATTTATGTATTTAAACATCCAAATCAGGTACGCGATTGGATTCCTATCTTGAGATAAAAACCACTTACAATGGAGATGATCCACCCACTCAAACGAACAGTGGAGACTCACTGTAACCATGGAAGGCAAGCAGGTTTTTAACAGTACATATACTTTGTAAGTCAGGTATCTTCCTTGCATCACATATAACCACTATTGATATACAAGATAAACGTACAAATCTCTACTGATACCTTTTTGTTGCCTACACACCGGCTGTACATACACGCACGTCAGTTCAACGCTCAACACCTACTGCTACATCACATCGTCCACTTGAAAAACAACGTCTACGACTAGTTTTACATTTCTCAAGAATATATGTACTGGCCTAAAATGAGAAGTGTCTTATAAAATCACAGTAATGAGTAAATATATAACGTCGTCCTTAATAAATAGGAATATATTGCAAGTGGACATTAATAAGTATATTAGGTACAAATGCTCAGAAATGTCACCCGCGTTAAAGGATTAGCCAGAGTAAGGGATTTTCTACTCATAATCGACACCACTAGGACGTGTACTGTTCAACTACCTCTTGACTGTTGCTGTCAAGTAGTTGAGTACATTTTTCAATATACACCACGTCAATTAATAGCACAGTATTAAGTGTACAATATTATGACGTATATTATTAAATGATCTACCAAATATTAAGTGTAAAGGGTGGGAAAATGAAGTCAAGTATATTTGATGAGTGTATAAAGTAGTTAATGAGAATTTGGAGGAGGGTGGACAAACTAAGATGGGCTGATAGAGTGCAAAATGAGATGTACTGAGGAGCGTGGATGAAAAGCTGGGATTCTTAAAACTTGAAGAAGTAGAAAAATGAATCGGTTAGGGCGTGATGAGAGGAGAGAGCTTGTTGATAACAGCGTAGAAGGAAAATTTCGAGGAAAGAGGAGAAGAAGATATATGGTGGACAGAGTAAGGAATTACGAGACAACATAAAGACTTGCTCAAAATATAGGTTTGGCGAAAGGCTGCAGCAAGAACTGCCTGAGGGCAGAACACTCTTGATGAAGTTGACGATCTTAGGGTGTTAGTGGATTATGAAGAATTAAATAAATGTTTCAACCAAACCAATTCAGTAACTTAAATTCATAAGACAAACAAGTTGACGTAATGAGCTCTATGTCGATTCAAAATAATCGATATAGAACTCGAGTGCACTTGCACTCCAGTAAGCTCCTCCTTTGAAGGCCACTTTGCAGTTGTATACTGTTGCAATGTGGTCTGGCGAGTTCTCACTGGCTGGACAATAGTTGTTGACACTAACGCTGGCAAGTACAGTACAAGACCAACAAAGACGACGTAACGAGGTCTATGTTGGTTCAAAATAATCCAGAAAGCTCTTCCTTTGAAGGCCTATTTACAGTTGCACACTCTTGCAATGTGGTCTTGCGTGTTCTCACTGGCTGGAGAACAATTATTGACACCAGCGTTGGCAAGCACAGTACAAAACCAACAAAGACGGCTTAACGAGATCTATGTTGATCCAAAATAATCCAGAAACCTCTTCCTTTGAAGCCCTATATACAGTTGCACACTCTTGCAATGTGGTCTTGCGAGTTCTCACTGGCTGGAGAACAGTTGTTGACACCAGCGTTGGCAAGTACAGTACAAGACCAACAAAGACGGCTTAACGAGGTCTATGTCGATCCAAAATAATTCAGTAAGCTCTTCCTTTGAAGGCCTATCTCCACTTGCACACTGTTGCAATGTGGTCTTGCGAGTTCTCACTGGCTGGAGAACAGTTGTTGACACCAGCGTTGGCAAGTACAGTACAAGACCAACAAAGACGGCTTAACGAGGTCTATGTCGATTCAAAATAATCCAGAAAGCTCGCCCTTTCAGTATGCGTAGACACACGTGTTAATTAATGTCCAGAGGCGGGGAACAGGTCTGGAGACATCTCGCCACCGGGACACGGGATGTAAGGCCTACACACGGCCACACGCGAGCAACGACACACACACACACACGCAGGCACAGTAGCGGGTAGGCCAACCGGTGGTGACTTATGGGCCCACTATGTAAATGCGGATCAGATTCTATCTGCGAATTAAACAGTCTGTCGTCATTCACGCGTTGGCACTTACCTGCTCCAACAAAGAACCTAGGAAGGCGACGCTAGTTGCTACGGTGACCCTCTCTCCCACTACTTGAGATGGGGACAGCAAGATCCAGACGGAATGAAGTTGTTCAACCATTTCAATCCAGGCCGTGCCCTTGCAGTGTCATTTCATCATACTGCAACATTTCTCCTTGATATAAAACTCAGGATTCACAGTAAAAGAAAGCTTAAATAAAATTTTTACCCAGGTTAATAAAATACAAATTTTTTTAGAAAAAAGACTTCTTTTTCTTTAGAAGTCTTTTGGTTGGGCATACTCTGGAACATTTCATAATATTTTTTGTTGCCGTGGAACAGTTCATATTTGCTGGCCGTGATTAATTATATTAAAGTTTTACAATTAAATTAAGCCATCATCGCCGTCATTATCATAAACACTACTTATTCTCTAACTACAAAAAAAATTTTAACATCGTTGTTGGAAGTTTGGGTTATGCTTTAAAATGTGTAATGTAATTTTTAACCTTTTTTTCATTGGAGACCTATTTAATGAACTTCTTCAACCTAATTAACTTTGTTAATTTATTGTTTACTAATTTAATGGATAGCTTTAAGGGCTATTGATGCATTATTGAAAATTTAAAGTTTTACAGACTTTTTTCTCATTTCAATCTGTAGTGAGTACCCAATTATTGTAACTGCCTTGCTGGTTATTTCTTCACCAGATTTATGGAAAACTGATTCTCAGAATATCTGTGTTTGCTTAATAACAGGCAAAAAGCAAAGTTGAAAATACTTATAAGAACTGTTCTATAGGCAAACAGTTCACGCAAATGAATAGTTATGACTAAATAAGCAAGTCTTGGACATGAAGAATTTTCAAGAAAACTTTTTTAGTTGACGAATGCAATCTAGACAGTCCTCTACTGCTAAGGAAACAGTAGTACTTAAATCATTTTTATTAAAAAAGATAATTTTAAAAAACTTCACTTTCTGTAAATACTAACTTGATTTAACGTAAACTATTTTGAAATATGTATTTTGTACAAATTACATAAATTTTCTAAGATAAAATGTCAAATTTCCACAGAGAGGATGTCAACTTACATCATTGCACAAAATTAGCACCGCCCTAATCAATTCATCAAAGTAGTTCCTTCAATTAAGGTCAAAGTGGCATGTTAACCAATCATAGATTCAAGGCCTGTGTCAAAATGGGTCAACAGTATTCGGCCAGTTGTCTGGTAGGTCATGCAGCCTTGGGGTCACTCGAACAATGGTGTAATGCCAGAGGAAGTGCGGGGAGCTGCCGCGGGAGCGTGCAACCATCAGATATCGTACTGATATTGTTTGCCGGAGG
The DNA here is from genome assembly GCA_035578905.1 of Stictocephala bisonia. Taxonomy (NCBI): domain Eukaryota; kingdom Metazoa; phylum Arthropoda; class Insecta; order Hemiptera; family Membracidae; genus Stictocephala; species Stictocephala bisonia. The sequence continues at coordinate 4,210,228 of JAQJVL010000030.1, read as the reverse complement.
ATGAACTGATATTTTAATATTTTCACAAACAAACAGAAAACAGGATGTCAGCCGAGTTGGGTAGCTGTGTTGAGAACCTCCCTAGAAATTGGTATCTTGGTCCGATCTCCGGAGAAAACACGAACCACCGTTGACGAGGTGTTTTAATTATTCTGACGCTCTTGTACAGCGGAGTCTCCTTTGTTCTTGTGAAACGGCGTTTTGAGTTATTTGAGGTGTTTCAAAGAAATCTAATCAAATATTCCTCACTATTCAGTTTGAAATCATCCAAGAGTGAAAGCTGGTTTTGTTTGTTGTTGGAAGATGAATATTTAAGTCGATTTTGGATTGTTGCTGAGATAAATGGAAGATCGCAGCTGTGACTGTATAGCTAACAGAACTGTTGTTCCCTTATCACCGCCCGCGGCGTGCGAACAACAGCTTAAGAGCTTCTAATCAAATAATACAGCTTAAGAATCAAATCCGCCATCCAAACCTTAAAATGAAACTCAAAGATAATTGCTCTGTATAAGACTGTATATACATAAAATTATGGATTTTTTGCAATTGCACATATTATAGGCTGCACAAGGCTTTTAATGGTCGTCCTACACGATTTATGAACTCCTTTCCAAGGTCTGTTTACAGATAAGATTTTTGTTGTTCCCTCTACCTCCCCTATTAAACGAACACATCTTCTTCTACTGCCCTAATAACATGCTTGTATGTAAACACAATCTCTTACGGCCTTTTAACACGTTTTATGACGTTCTTTCTAGTTCTGTAACTCTACAAATGGATACTACCTCTTACAGCCACTCTGACCCACCCTACACATGCACAAGCGTTGAATGGTCTTCCACATACTCTTCATACTAACATGTCTTCTAACAACCACCTTTACACAACCTCATATACACACATTTTCCAACAGTTTTCCACCTTTCTACGTACTGACACGACTTCTGACTGACAGCCACCTTACCCACCCTACACGTCTTCTGACGGTATTTCTAACAACCCTGCATACTAATATGATTTTGACAACGTTTTGATCATCTCTATTCAAGGACACAAACACTGATGGATCTTCTACCCTCTTCATGAGTATTAAACGTTTCTTCACTTCCCCCGTGGTTGGATGAAAACCCCACAACGTAAAAAACGTACTTAGTGTGGATTCGGATATTGATGTCGTATTGAAGTGTAACTGTCGTATTTTATCAGTTAAATGAGAAAGTGACTCTTCCATTGGCATGTGTGTTACTCAAGCGACATCAATGACCAGGGGGAGGTTCTCGTTCGGTTTGACGAGTCATGTCGTTCCTACAAGTTGCCTACGTTCTCTGGGTATAAATGTACATCGATAAGACCTAACGGGCTACGGGTGTTGCAGCCTTTTATAGAGAGGTAGGATCTCCATCCGCCTTAACACGTGCTTACAATCTTGGTCCTACTTCCTGAGTTTCCGGTCAACGACACTGCCAACTGTTGTGTCGGACGGACTCTAAATATTTGAGTTGAAATGTCACTTCAAGTTCGTCCTTTGATAGTGACAGTCATCGAGCTTGAAACGGTTATAAAATCAAGAATGAGAAATGATACGAGATGAAGATTTCTTAAGGGTAATTTATATTATACAAACTAGAGATACAATACCATGTACTCTATACGGTATTGATCTTTAAGGTAGCAATTTCTTTTCACGAAAATGACAAAAACGTGTTTTTTTATTGACAGGATTCTTTTCGTAATAATGATCATATCGTAACACTTAAAAAGTCATTAGATAGGTGGAGAACTATTTTTTTAACACACGGAGTATTTTTATAATTGTGTACAGTTAAATATGTGAAACTTTAAGTGTAATTCTTTACAATTTTAAATGAAAAATTCATACTATCAACTTATGGTCCACTAGATTGGATCTTTAATGGTCATACAGTGTTCGCTTTCAAACTAACCTTGCTATAGCCAACAAATTCCATTTGATTATAATTATGCCATTATACATTCACATAAATCTATTCGTATTTCAAACTAAACCTTTTACGAAACGATTAACAGAAAGATTGTAGAGTCTTTTCGTTACCTAATTTATGAATTTAGTGTGAACAATTTATTGTAGGTCAGTACTATCTACAATAGTAGCATTCTATCTTGCTGTGAGAAGCTTGGTGTCAGTCATCAGAATCAATCGATTATGAGCTTGAATTTCTTTACTAACTTAAGTTTTACTTTAAGCTTACTAGACTTAGTTAGTACCAGCCGTTTTTTGTTCAGTTATTACGCTTTTCCGTTTAAATCACACTAACGCTTCTATTCTGTTTAAAAAAATGCTTGAAATAGTGGAATTACTTTTTTTATTTCTGTTAGCTATTGTTAAGATCCTGTAGATTGTAAGCTGTGTATACACTGTTCCTGTTACACTTCACCCTCAATTCACCGTAACAATGTAATAGCCATTTGGCTTATATATTGAAGACCTTCCTATGGATAACAACGAAACCAAGTCAAACAGAATATCCCAGCCATCAACACTCTCTGAGCAATGGCAATATATTTGTTGTTTCCAGATGTAGGCTTCAATACTTGTTACAACCCGTCCCCTTATTACAGCATTAATCATATATTTATTTTATTCATTTTCTCAGTTATTATCTATTTCACGTCAACGCCTCAGTACAACGTTTACTGATGTCTGAAATCAACAACAAAAGAACGTTATTTACAGTATGTCATATTTCGTGATTGTGTATTACATAAATAAATAGATATGCTTCTCATCACTTGAGTTTAGAACATGGATTGAGAATGATTTTAGATATTAAATCGAGATATTCCAAAGTAAGTTTGATTAATTTAATGAAGAGAAGCATATTTATTTCACTTGTTTATTTATTCATCGGTTGAAATTGCAGAATCTATACTTCTTTTCTTAAACAAAACATTTCAGAAAATAAAAGAACTCGTATTTTTCACTCTATATAACTAATGTACGAACGTAAAAGTTTCACGTACAATTATTTATTTTGTACTATATCTGTTAGCGATTAGCTCGAACACGTGTTCTGAAGTGGAAATGATAAACATGTCACCAAATAGAAACGAACGCTCAGAATATATAGGGTACTTATCAACACACTTGAAGTGTCTTTGGTAAAAGCTGATTCAACAGCTTCTAGACGGCCGCTTTGAAGTTCTTCCGATGACAGCTTAACTGTGGCCACTTCCTTCGAACTACATCAATCCGATAAAACGTCACGATCTCAAGGTTCGACTACCTCAACTAAGAACATCTACTGCAACTCTGTTCACACTAAAGTATCTCTTGTCGGTCTTTATGAGGAAAACGTTACAAAGGAGACTCAAGATTTGGCTCCAAAAAGAAAATTCATGGAATAGATTTGTAGAATATTCGTGTTGTTTTTATGTGTGTTGGGAGGGGGGGGTGGAAGAGACCACACAAGGAAAAAGCTAGGTGGGTGTGTGACATGATAAACACTTGAAACGAGGAGTTAGATGGGAGGGATTGTGTATGCTAATGCTAGTAGATACCAACTAATTTGTATGCACTTTGGGTGGTGAGCTGTCAAATATGCTTTTAGAATGAATGTTATATACTCGTGGTTTTGGAAATGGGAGGTGGAATGGTAACTTAAGTGAGTGAGTGGGATAGCTCCGTAGTCTATTTTTCGACTTATTAAGTGATAAACACAAAGCGAGTACGTTTTGGCTTCATCACCACCTTTTGATTAACGATCGATAAGTTAGTTATTACGACTCTTAAAGCGCAAACAGTCCAAATTATTGTGCTTATTCTTTTTAGCATGGAACATGCTTTAGTCTTGACCTAACTGTCTGAAAACGTTACGCGGGAGGGTGACGCGTAACCATGAAAACACAATGACATATCAGTGTTGACTTCAATAATGATTTTATTTGCAAGCGTTGATCAAAGTACATCTTTAGTTTCCATGACAACTCTTGTTAAAAATATACAAAATTAAGTCCTAATTAGAGAATCCAGTCCTCATTTACATATCAGTCTACCTCCAGCCGTCCACCGGTGATGTTGTGTCCTGGATCAGATTGCCCTCCTTCGACATCGTCAGGTGTATGTACTCGCCATTCTACTGATAGATCTACATCTGGATTCGGAAACGCAACCTCCGAAATAATAACTGAACCAAAGAAACCCAAAACTGGTGCTCAACGTCAAAAGGAATATAAAGCGCGTAAAGCTGCCGAAAAATCACTACCCAACGAAAATGGTAAGTGTAAACCGATCAAAACTGCTGCCAAAACCGCTGCTGAACGGATGAAAGAGTACCGCCAACGTCTAAAACTAAAGAAACTGGCTCTGAAAAGACCTCTCGAATCCGATGAAGATAACAATGTACCTAACAAATTATTGAAAACTAACTACGCCTTAGCTGACCACGAATTTGACCTTCGTTTCCGACAAAATCCACTAGGCCATATTTGCGATGTATGTGACCGAATTTGGTTCAAAAAAGACTTGAGTAATGTTGGTCCCAAGTGTTACGACATATTACGAGCTGAATTTCCCGACGAAGATGTAACAACCTTCAAGCTGTGTGCCACTTGTAAACAATCGATTTACCAATCCCGAAAAATCCCTCAGTTATCACGAAGTAACGGTTTTGTTTACCCAGACTTTCCTGCCGATTTACCGACCCTCGACTGTATTGCCGAACGTTTGATTTCTCCGAGACTTCCGTTTATGCAAATTAGGCGTCTCAGATACGAACACGGTAGTAAAAGCATTATTGGTCAAGTTGTGAATGTACCTGTCGATGTAAATAATATGGTTTCACAACTGCCTCGACACCTGGATGACGATTATGCTTTCAACGTTCATATTAAGCGCATGTTGATACATAAATCATCTTACCTGAAGGGGCATGTGAAAAAAACAACGGTCAAACAGTGGTTGGCTTATTTGTTGAAAACGCCTTTGTACAAATTGTATAAAATTACAGTCAACGAGTCTTTCTTCAATGAGAAACACGTACGCGAAAAACGTGCCATCGAATTATTAACTAAACAAGATTGCGATAGCGAATTACTTCTCGCTCAGCAACACACTCTAATGTGGAACGAAGACAAATATTTATGTATTGCCCCCGGAGAGAATAAAATACCAAACAGTATAATTTACGACGAGACGACGACGAATTACGATATAATTCACTTCCTTATCCTTACATGAAATCTAAAATTCGTTGTTTTCGGAGAAATACATTTGCAGAAATTATTAAAAAGGAGCCAGCAAACAGAAAAAGCGCAGCTAAAGCATGTTCCATGTTTCTTGAATTTTAGCCGTAGGCTCTAAGCAAAAAGATCCGGGGGTCCAGGGGGCTTGCCCCCTGGCGAGGCCCGTAGGGCCGAGTTTTTTTCAAATTATTCTTAATTTGTTGAGTAGATGATCAATACAAGAACTAGTTTACACTAATAATGCAATAACCTCATGTCAGCTTAGTGGTTTACAAAGTGGAGTGTTAATGGTTCCATATTACTAATTATATTGCCTAAAGGGGTTCGGACCATTGTTTCTTGATTGCTAGGTTAAAAATGCCACTGGCATATTAAAGAAAAAAATTGAAGTATAAAATATAATAGTACATTTTATTGTCAATATTTAATTACTAGTCCAATATTAAATTTATTAGCCCCACGAACGTCGGAAGTAACAGATTTGTGAAAGAAAAAAAATCAAAAAAAGAAAAAACTTGTTTACACAAAACTGCACATATATAAAACATGAATATTTTGTAGTTTTCCTCCTGAATACGAATAAATAAATAAAATCAGTTTCCTCTTAAGACAAATAAAAACCGATGTTTTTAATAAAACAGGTTGGGTTAAGTTAGGTTAGCCTTTGTTAGGTCAGATTGTAGCAATGTGTAGTCTTGGTCAACAAATACTAACCTAACATAACCTAACCTAAGCTAAGCTAACCTAACCTAGCATAACCTAACCTAACCTAACCTGTACCCCTGATGATCTAATTTATTATTCGTTGTATGAAGAATTTGATGTATTCGTGTTGAAAAAACCACTTTTAATGTGCATAGTTTTTGGTTTAAAAGCTTTTTCTTTTTTAAATTGTTTATCAAAACTCCGTATTTTTAACGTGTTTATATGGATTTCTGGTCATACGTTTAATATTGACTAGTTAAAAAAAAAAAAACATGAAAGTCAAATGGGAGCTATATTTTCCATATTTATCAATAAATTGTGTGTTTTTTTAAACATTATTCAGTGTACTGGCAGAGCAACTTTCTTACGTTAGATAAAGCGTGTGTACGTGGAGGGGTTGAGGGATGGTGGGAGGCTACCCGGATGTCACAGGCCCACGGAGAGGCGAAACATTCGTCATGTGCAGCGAGCAAGAAAGGGTGGGCCGTGATTTATTGAGAATTTGCCGTATTGTAATTGTGTTGTGTTGCACACATTCAAGACGAAATGATAAACAGTCGTTTATTTAGATGTCGCTTGCACCCATGTGTCTCCCGACTCATTTCCCTGAGTGCTTCTTAAAACCTCCACCCTGGGCGCTGCTGTACGCCGGCTTACATTGATATAATGCGGCCCAGACACGGCACTGAGAGCTCAGACAACCGCCATGAATAAATCTCAATAGTTTTCGGAGATCCTGGTAGAGTCAACTACGTCAAGAGAAATAAATGGCTTTAGGATACTGCTTCGGGATTATAATGTCTTCAGAAAACGCTTTCACTCTTATTCCGTGAAGCGTCAGGTTAAGTAGGCATTACAATTCTGAAACAGGTAATCTTTAATAAATGACGTATTAAAAACACTATTAACTCTTTCTGAAAGGTTGATATCTATACGCGTATTAATTATGTACTTCTTAAAATTTATTTATTTTAAAACTTATATCACTGTTACTTTTTACAAACGAAGTTTGTTTTTAAATTTGTTCATATCATATTTTAAAATATTCTCTCATCTGATTTCATTTTGTATCTTTAAATTCCTTTCAACTAAATTTTTAGCCTTACATAAAACTAAATTTCCTACACAGACTTTTAAAAAATTAAACCATTTAATCGTTCTTAAATGCCAACAGATAATAGCACTTATAATATCAAAAATAGGCACTTAAAAATCACCGCATTTAGCAATCACGTAATAAAATAAATATAAAATTAATAAGTAAATAACATTAAACTAACGTGAATATAAAATTTGTAGCATATAAAGTAAATATATTTTCTATTGTGAGTGCAAGGTGACAAATAGTGTAAAACAAGAATGTTAAACTTTTTTGAAATAAAGAAACCCTTATAAATATCTGAATTTTATTTTTTTCACTCTTCTACAAATATATAACTTGCGACTATCATGAAATTATTTAAATAAGTTAATATTGCTATTCGAACAAAGCCACAGTTAAATGATATTTATTGTTCGGCTTTTATATTAAAAAACTAATTATTGGTTTAAAATAAATCAAAGGTAAATAATGACACTATCCACATAAGACGAGAATGTGTTTAGTTCCTTTTAGTAGTTAGTTGACGCTCTAAGAAACTGAGCTTCGTTCTGTAGCACCGACTGTAAATGTTCAGCGGTCATCTATCTACCTACTATTTCTTTACTACATGGAGACAAGTGTTTTGGAGATTGTAGGAGATAGGTTATAATCTCTTAATAATGACACGGCGTCCGCTCAATGGATGCCATCCACATGAACACAACTAGAGAACTCTGGGGTGTCTATGGTGGTTTGGTAGTCGGTATCCGGGTGTTGTGTAGAGAAAGCAATACTACGAGGTTCGGTTTCCACATAAAGCTGTAGGTCCCTTAGTTGTTCTGAATATTGGGCTGATAATAAACTACACGGGTCATCCTCTCTCGTCCTACACACGTTATCATTAATATATACGCAGAAGGTTGTGTAGGCGTCCCACATCTGGTAATAATATGAGAACCTACGTTATTTTTCTTGTAATTTGTGGTGCATATATTGATCTTCTGTTTGATATATTAAGTTTTGAGTCCCAATCAAATAAATATGGAAATTTAGCTACTTCAAAAATCACTTATTTCCTTTTGTTATATGTCTCATAAAAGGAAGGGTAAAAGAATTAATTTAAGACCTTTTACAGATGCGATGTTCTACAATCCCTTTTTAACAGATACCATGTCACCCTGATTTCGACCGATAGTGAATCGATATTCGATACTTTTCTCCGTTCCTAAACATCCTACACCTGATCTCTCGTAGTCTGGGGGCGTGGGGATCAAAAGTTTCGACGCTTTTTGTGCCACTATCACTTCCATAAATAGACGTCTAGGCGGAGTGGAACATCTAACCGAGTGGTAGAAACTAAACTATTCAGATTTTATTCCATTCTAATCTCCCTGGGGTAACAAATGTGTTATCTTTAGCTAACGAAGAGTTGATTTTAATTGCATCAAAGCATTATTAAAACATTAGAATGAGGTTTTGAATATCTGGCTTGTCAATTAGTTGAAAATCATACCAATAATACGTGGTTGGGATTCCACGTAAAACTGTAGGTCTCTTAGTTGTCCAAAGTTGAACTCAGTAACCAGACTACACGGCATTCACACTCATCCTACACTCATATAATCACTCATATTCGCTGTAAAATACGCACAAAGTTGTGTCGGCGTCTCAAATCTGAGAATATCCGTGTTCACCTGAATTATTACACTTTTACATCTGATACGACCCCTGGTAACACACAAATAATTACATACGTACTTTACATACCAAAGACAGTTCTGATTGTAACGGGATTCTTGTATCACCTATTCACCAATTGAAGTCAATAAGGCTTCATTATTAATTATTTTCCACATTAAAATTGATTAATTGTTCTTCATTTATTACACAATAATTAATAATATTTGAGCTTGAATTAGATTTTTTGTATATTACTACTTGATAGTTCATATCTCCAGAAAAGAAAAATTAACATAACACATTTCTGTCATAAAGAAAAAAGAAACAGAGTTCGCTTTCTTATGACCGCAGCGAACGCCTTAGTTGCAGTAATACATATATTACAACTAATATACACCTTTACAAGTCTGTAGTAATAAATGCTATGTTTATCCTTAAGGATTTGGGAATTATAAGGGAGTTCTTGACAAGGTCCTGGCCCTGCCATTACACAACAAACTCAGCCCGGATCAGTTAAGAATTTTCTACAGGAATTAAAATATTTTAACTTTTATTCACTTCAAATCTAGAATATTCTTTAAAATAGGTAAGTACTAGAATATTCTTGTTTTTATTCACTTCAATCCATATCTTTTTTATTCACCAACATTAAAAAAAAAATAAATAAAAAAAGCAAGAAATGGACCTCTCCCCCGTTAATACATGACTTAACTAGCAGTTATCGTAATTTCAAAGTGATTCGTTCGGAACTGAAAACTTGTAGCTGAGTACAAAGTTGGCTATCCAGAATGCCTATGACCGAAATCAGAACCGTATCGATAGTTGTACAATGGAGCGGTTTCCACATCACTCCCAGCTGTTTGCGGATTGTGATCAAATCCTCAACTGGTGGTCGTAATAACCTACAATTACCTCGATATGATCGGTTCGAGGTCTTCTGGAGCTACTGTGACTGAATACTGAGAAGGCCCGGAACTGACCTTAGCGATTTCGTGTAAATGGCAAATCGAGTGATAGTCCCCGGTATTGACACAAAATCGACTAAAGAATAGTTTCTTAAGAACTCTTTCACTGTAGAAAATCAAGTGGTAGATTTAGCTCTCGATGAAGGGTTGAATAAAAAAGAGTGTGTTAAGAACGCTTCCCCTGTAAAAGAAATCTAGCAATAGCTATAGATAAAAAATCAAATAAAGAAGAGTTTGTTTGAAACACTTCCTCTGTAAATAGTGAATCCAGTGGTAAACCTAGCTATCGATAAAAAATCGAATAAAGCATAATTTCCTAAGAACTCTTCCACTATAAATAGGAGATCAAGTGATAGATTTAGCTCTCGATGAAGGGTTGAATAAAGAAGAGTGTATTAAGAACGCTTCCCCTGTAAAGGAAATCGAGCAATAGCTATAGATAAAAAATCGAATAAAGAAGAGTTTGTTTGAAACACTTCCATTGCAAATAGGAAATCAAGTGGTGGACCTAGCTGTCGATAAAATATGAAATAAAAAAGAGTGAGGTAAGAACGCTTCTACTATATATAGTGAAATAGTGAATCCAGTGGTAAACCTAGCTGTCGATAAAAAATCTAATAGAGTTTGTTTAAAACATTTCCACTGTAAATAGGAAATAGAGCGGTATGACTAGCTGTCGATCAAAAATCGAATAAAGATGAGTTTGTTAAGAACAGCCCTTCTATAAATCTCGCTCTGCAGTAAATTGTTTTGAGTATAATTAGAGCAAAGAAATAAATGAAAACCGCCGACAAAAGAAGATATCAAATACTTCTTATCAGTCCTGGAGTACCAAAGTGGCTTGTTCCAAATTGTATGACGTTACACAAACTGAAGAAAGCAAAAAATGTAGACCACATAACATTTAATTATCGTCACACAAGCATACCATTATTGGATAAAGTTCTTAACTCTGTTAACCCAGAAGAGATGTTTCTTGAGTAGGTTATCCAAACATACTAGTACTGGTGCTATAATTATCGACTACACAAGCAAAATGAAGTTAGAAGAAATGGCTCAATTTTGATCCTTAGGAATAATCAACATAAAACTTTTTGGTAATATCTATCCACAAGCACACAACAAATCATACAATTTTACTGATTTTTTATAGTCTCTGCTTTAAGTTACAAATATAATTCCTTTACTAACTCTGTAACTATTTTTTACAAACTACATCAAACAATTTTTTTTCCAAAATTCCTACTCTACTAAACACAAAACCTATATCTTTTATATTTCATCTATATTAAAACCCATTCAAATATTAAAATGTTGACATTGAATACTTTACAAACGGTGCAATAAAAGGTTTTTAACTAGTTAATTTACTTTTTGTTTTTCTCCAGTTCCCTAATACAAACCATACCCCAATTAGGGCTAACACTGGCAAATGAATGTGGCCAAATCTTTCAGGGAGTTAAAAAGTGGAAACAATTAGCAAGTGAGGACAGTTTTGGTAATGAGTAGGCTCCATCTGTCTTCACATTTGGATCCATCCATCCATTCAGTCATCCATCTACTTGCTCCATTTGTCAACGCTGGTCTAGCTCTGACAGATAGCTCCGCGCACTCTCTCCCTCATTCCAATCACTGCAATTACTACACTATTTCAACTTTTCACTTTACACACACAATTACTACACTATTTCAACTTTTCACTTTACACGCACAATTACTACACTATTTCAACTTTTCACTTTACACACACAATTACTACACTATTTCAACTTTTCACTTTACACGCACAATTACTACACTATTTCAACTTTTCACTTTACACGCACAATTACTACACTATTTCAACTTTTCACTTTACACGCACAATTACTACACTATTTCAACTTTTCACTTTACACGCACAATTACTACACTATTTCAACTTTTCACTTTACACGCACAATTACTACACTATTTCAACTTTTCACTTTACACACACAATTACTACACTATTTCAACTTTTCACTTTACAAGCACAATTTCAATCTAAATAATACGTAGACTTTATTCCCGAAGCGCTTCTTTATGGAAATTATTATAATTTGAGAAACGCAAGTGAATATTACTCAACACAAATTTTTTACATAATAAGTGCAAAATGTGCAAATATTACTGTGATTGATTTCGCGGTTAACCGAATGAATCCTCCTCAGATCATTGGGATTCACGGAACCTCTGTTCTAATTCTACTAACTCGTCATGCGTTAATTACAAAAATATTTAAAATATGATTAAAAGGAATCAAATACTTTTAGCTAAAAATGTTTAATTGTTGAGGCTTAAAAAAACAACGTTTTGATCTTCAGACAACAGTTTCTTTTCTAAAGGCCTCGCCAATTAAAAATTAACTATGACAAAAGTGTTCGAATAAAACTATCTAATATGCGTTGGCTTCTGCCACCTTAACAATATAACGTGGTAAACATTACTCGTGATTTAATTAAAAGCCAAAGAGAACTTAGTTGTAAAAGATAATAAAAATTAACGTATATTAAAGTTTGGTTTGAGTTCCGGGTCTTTTCCGTTAACTACCATTACTACTAAACATAACTTTACTACCATAGCTTAGGTTAACCTAACATAACCTAACCAAACCTAGCATAACCTAACCAAACCTAGCATAACCTAACCAAACCTAGCATAACCTAACGAAACCTAGCATAACCTAACGAAACTTAGCATAACCTAACCAAACCTAACATAACCTAACCAAACCTAACATAACCTCACCAAAGTAGTGGTAGTGAATTAACGGAAAAGGTCCTGAGTTCCTATACCAACAAACAATGCGAGCTAATTCCAGCTCGTGGGTACACGGATCTCATCAACATATGCAAAGCCCGTTTTGCTAACACTAGAATTAAAATCAATTAGCGACTCCATAAGTTGTAAGGTTTTAACAAGGGGCCTGCCTTATCGGCTAGATCTTGGAGGATCCATAGCGGCAGAAATGGTGTGCGAACTCCGCCACACGAAGTAGTGCAGGTATAATTGGCTAACGTGTTCCCTAATTGTATCATTATGTTCTTATAAGCATGTGAAAATCGTTTCCTATTGTTTCGGTAAACAGTGTTTCTGGAGAAAGTCCACCTGTTTTCCCGAATGTAATAAGATCCACTGTGGTAATTGGGGGTTCTCATGTTACAGTACAAGCAAGTACCACGGTAAATATGTAGCAGGGACGTCCGGCACATATATTTAGGCCAGTGAGAGTGTTAGAAGATCTGTTTGTAGTTCTCACACCTTTTTGAATTTGGTTTATCATCACTAGTATATAAATCGTTTGACTCACTTGATAAATTTGTTGTTATTATTATTCATTATTCATCATTTAGACACCGATCGAAGAAATATGGGCGAAAGAGAGTGGCGAGTGTAGACAAACGAATGTAGGTGATTTTACTAACTGTTCGACTGTCTCTTAGAAAGAGCTATTTATGTATAGCCCAATAGCCAAGGAAACTATCCGAGCTACAGTTTTACGTGGAATCTGAACCTCGTAGTGTTTGTATGATTTTCAGCTAACTGACAACCCTGACACTCACTTATCTTTTCTTCACAACTGAATCTTGACTACCACCCAACATGGTCATCCCATACATCTCTATAGTGCGTTCATATTCAATCGGTGGCTCAAGGTCAGGACACGTTATCCCCTCTACCACCGCCAAGCACTCCCCTGCCACGCCATTCCTCACTACCCGAGCGTAACAACAGTTCTAAAAAGTAGAGCTATCACAGAATTAATATAAAAATTCTAATTATTACATAAATATACATAACACAGTAAAATTTCGTAAGAATCAATCCAGAAATAAGTGAGTTGGAATTATGTCAGTACTTTACCAAGTAGGTCTACTATATTTGATTGCACAAAGTAATAAAACATCTAGACTTATTACAGTCTAGACTTATTATAACTATTTTCACATACTATAACTACTAAAAAATAATCAAACACTTAATCACTTAACTTGGACTCACTAAGTTTTAAAACTTGTCGGTGTAATAAATAATTGTACACAAGACATATACGGTAAGACAAAACTGATCTCTCGTGAAGTCGTGGAGTAAAGCACGTGTACATAAACAGACTACTAACCTCACCGTTGGAATAGAATAAAGGCAGACAGACACGCCCGGCGGAAGTCACTGGGTTTACGTCTCTCAAAAATTATACTTTTTATTCTTTCAAAAGTATACTCTGGCAACGTGTACGTGCAAGTAACGTAGATTTGCCTTGTTCTAAATTTGTACCATAAGTTTGAAATAGTATGATTTTATAATTAATTCGTTTTAATCTTACATACAACACACTGTAGGATGTTTCATGGTTTATTTCTCTGTACACATTAGTTATTTCCAATTAAATTGATTTGTCTAAGGCACATTAGATAAAAATAAACAGCAAAAATATATCAAAAATATAATGATGATAGGTTAGCATTTCATTGACTCATTTCGGAAACAAGCCATACAAACAGTACCTAAATTGTTGCAGTTCATATTTTGTTATTAATATTTATTTCCTTAAAAAGATAATACATTGTGTGTAGAGTATTGTTAAATGCAACTTTATCCCCAAATAACCTCAGACTGGAACAAAAGCTAACTATATTTAAACGAACAATGAAAGATAAGCTAGTATTAGATTTGGTTCCTTTAGTGTTAATGATTTTTTTTTTCAATTATGTTTTATTAAATGCTGCAACTATTTTTGTTTATTACTAATTAGCAGGACATATTTACTTTATACATTTAATTACCTCACTGTAATTATTTATTGACAAGTGTTTATGTACAAGTATATATGACACAATAAAGCTGTATAATAACATCATAGTTAGGCAACTCGTGTTTATTAATTAAGGTAAAAATATATTCAAAATAAATTCAGCATAAACAGTTTCAATTAATTATTGTGTTTAATAATTATTCACTTCTTCCGCAGACCAAAAGCAATATTCATAAAATAAACATTACATTTGTGGGAGGATATTGTAACTAACTGGGAATAATGAGCGCAACTCCAAAGGGGAAGTAGCTGCCTAGTAGTGGGGTAGGCGGGACGAGGAAGTGGCGGTAGAAGCCGTGTCCTTGAACCGCCAATTGAATATGAATGGACTTTAGTAGTGTTCACGTTGATAGTAACCTTCGAGCAGACGCCGTGTTGGTATTAAGAGGACTGGACATAGAATCTATTGCCTACAATCTCCACAACACTTTGTCCCGAAGTGGATGGGTTACAGCACTACCCCACTTGTGTTATTGAATTTTTACTGTGTGTCACCTACCAAAAATAAGGGAGGAAAGAAGGAAGATGACAGACACATTGAAATTTAGTTTAACATTTTAAAACCTACAATACGAGGTACGTGTCATACTCGTCTAGAAATTGAGCTCCCGTCATAGAGCTTACTCTAGGTTTCGGAACCGTTCAACGCCCACTTTGCCGATTGAATGAAAATCATCTAATAAAATCTCCTCTGAAAAGAACACAATGGGCGCTCATTAGTTATGGAATCCATAGTTTAAATTTTGATTTATCTTTGAGAAGAAATTTAAAGAATAAGTTAACGTTATGAATAAGTATTATTATGCTAAAAACTAAAGTAATACTATTCAAAGATTGTTGATTTTTTTTTTTTTTTTTGCGAGATTATGGAATTATTTGGAAAAGGTTGCAGAAATATGCCAAGTATACTGTGGATTTTGTTAGTATGCAACATTTAGAACTTAACTTAGCAGCACTACAAATTAGTAAAGACTAAAACGATGTTGTACAATTTAACTATTGTTCAAAACAATAGTACCACTAGTTGGACGTACGTGCAATGCCTTTATCAGTGATCAGTGTATGCAGTACAATATAATTGGCTATTATTTTTATTTCGTTTGTTATTTATTTATTCATTTTTTACTTAACATTGTAGGTGGCACAATTTTAGGTTATGTAAAGCAATACGCTATCATTTACGTTACATATAAATAATACATTAAATTTTTTTAATTTTCTTTTATTTGTTTTTTATTGTTAGTATTTATGTAGAATGGATTACTAAAACCGAACTGCAGCCATAACAATTCCCTGTTTTGTTACAACTATGGCCATCGGTTATTTTATGTAGCACATACAGTTTAAATAAAGACCTTCGATAAAAACCGATGAAAATTGTTGATAAATCAATAATATTGACATAAAAACCCCGCTAGAACCATGATGTTTACTGTCACAGGACACATTGATAATTTTGTTTTTAAAATCGAATTTTAACACTATCAGCTAAAAACGACTTAGCATTATTTTATTTAATGAGTTGATTTTAAAGGACTTTATTTTTAGAATGTATTTATATATAAAAGCTATTTCCTATATAGCCTATTGTCAAACAGGGTTTCCATTCAATAAATAGGGTGGTAAACTGTCCGGATGTTGTGTAGGGGAGAGAACTGAGTATTAGCTTGTCAATTAGCTGAAACCCAGACCAATACTACGTGGTTCGGATTCCACATATAGCTGTAGGTGCTCTAGTTGCCCTGGCTATTGGATAAATGGCCCTTTCTGATCTTAAATCAGTTAGTAACCAGACTCCACACTCATTCTACACTCATATACAGAAATCATTCATATTCGTCATAAAATATGCACAAAGTTGTGTCGGTGTCTCATGTTTGACAAAAAGAATAATCCATTAATTTAAGACTATAAGCACGTCGTAAATATCGAACATTTTTACGATAGTAAATTATTGATCTAGTCCATGTAGTCAACTTTAAAAAAAGAACTTTTAAAAACAATTAGTCTGAATTTAACAGCCACATGTATGTTTTTTACATTGGATGAAAACACCTCTAAATGTTTAAAATTTTAAATTAAACACCTCTAAATGTTTATATATTAAAGTGTAATTCACTTCCAGATCAGCTCAAAATGTTTACAATAAATCTCTCGGTCTTACTGTCTGTTTTGTATAGACGTATTCTTCTTTCTTTCCCTATTCGAAAGATGTCATTTTTACTTATAGAATCACCGTTTTGGATATCGAAGTTCTGTACACTTTGTATTATCTCTGCCGACGTTTCGGTCTCATTAAAGAGGACTTTTTCAGGATGAGTTGAATAAAAATTCTGGTCTTCGCAGACAACCGTGGAAACTTATCTATGAAGGTGAAATTTTCTATCATCTTCA
The DNA here is from genome assembly GCA_035578905.1 of Stictocephala bisonia. Classification (NCBI taxonomy): domain Eukaryota; kingdom Metazoa; phylum Arthropoda; class Insecta; order Hemiptera; family Membracidae; genus Stictocephala; species Stictocephala bisonia. The sequence goes on along the minus strand of JAQJVL010000030.1, from coordinate 4,193,349 downwards.
AATTTCTTTACTAAAGTTTAGATAGGCAAAGCAATAAAGAAATAAGAAAATTGCTATTCTTCTCTGTGGGTAACACCATCGGGAAAATTCAGAAAATTTTGACATTTAGGGTTTAAAAATTTACCCCGATTTGCAAAATTGAACATAAATATCACAGGCCTATATTCTGTACAACTCATGGACTATTTTCTTCCTCATGAGCAAAAACCTGCAATAATCTTTACAACTCATTTTATAATCTTGTTATTTTAAAAGGCAAACAACACAAGCATGATAAAGAACGTATTAAGGAATTTTACAGCGTACTTCTGAGACAAGGAAGGTTCAATTGCCCATTGTTGCAAGTCCTGATGCCATTTCTCCTATTCACACAGACATTACAATGGCGGTTCAGTTGCGTGTCTCGGGCGTGAATTCGTTTTTTACGACAACATTTTCTTTGTTTTTCTTACCTGCGCTTGTTACGCGATAATAATGAAATTCGAATTAAAATTTCATATTTGTTAGTGTAACATGTTTTTCATTGCCGCCCGGAGGAACTAGCTCTCCCACACATTGTTGGTTTTCCTGGTCCCAGAGCTGTCACAGAACTGCCAACTATCGCCGCAATTGTGTACTTTTCATTTCCCATAAAATCTCGAATTTTTTATTGAATATTAAATGATCTGAGGGGAATAGAAAGTGGTGCCACTATTAGTTGGCCGAGTGTTTAAATTAATATTCTTGTTGTGGTCAGATGAAATATTTTCCGATTATTTATGATTTTTATTGGAAATTTCAATATCCTTAAACGACATATTTAAAAAAATAATATTATTATATTACCTTATAACACTTGTCATGTATTTTATTCTAAAGAGAAGAAAGAAACAGAGGTCGCATCTAGTAGAGTTCTGAATGGGTGTCGATTTATAGAAACTTGGAATGTCGAGTAATTTATTAAAACCATTCAAAGGACAAAGTACAAGATTGTGGAAATTGTAGGCGATAGGTTCTTTGCTCAATAGGCGATTGCTTTCTTTGCTTCAGAGTCTGCAGAGGCTGTCGGCCTTGATGGTTTTAATCCCATAAGAACAACGTTATTTACTGACTAAAAGTTGTGTATGAGTTGTCATTTTAAACGTTATTATATTGCACTTTGGGTTTGCTTCTCATATTTTTAATACATACGCCTAGTATTGAAAAATAGGTAAAAATGAAAGCTTCATACTAAATATTTTTTGTATTTTTTGTCTAAAACTAATTAGGAATTCGCTAAGCAATTCCAACGTGTAATTTTATGCTTGATAAAATGCAATTTGTTTGGAAGAAATCCGTTTGGAAATAAGCGTGATCGTATGTCCGAGGTGGAAATAACATTATTTTTATAGGATTAAAACCAACATGGCCAACATCCTCCGACAGCCTCTGCAGACTCTTAATACCGACAGGGCGTCCGCTCAATGGTTCCCATCCACGTGGACACTACTAGAGAAGTGTGGGGTGTCCATGTTCGGATATTGTGTGGAAAGAGAACTGAGTGTCAGGCTTGTCAGATAGCTGGAAATCAGACCAATACTACGTGTTTCGGATTTCACGTAAAACTTTAGATCCCTTAGTTGCCTTTGCTATTGGGCTATTCATAAATAGCTCTTTCTGAGGAGCAGTTGACCTTAGTTGGTAACGATGACTACACTCGTTCATCTACACTCACCACTCTCATTTGCCTTTGATATTTAATGATCATAAAACGTTAAAATGATGAATCAAAGCGTTGAATCAAAGCATTAGTTTTATTTGTTGAATTTTATCAGTATTCATCGAAAGCTATCATCATTGTTGATAGCTATCAGTATTTACGATAGCTATCAGTATTTTCTATAGCTATCAGCATTGTCGATAGCTATCAGTATTGTCGATAGGTATCAGTATTGTCGATAGCTATCAGTATTGTCGATAGCTATCAGTATTGTCGATAGCTATTAGTATTATCGATAGCTATCAGCATTGTCGATAGCTATTAGTATTGTCGATAGCTATCAGTATTGTCGATAGCTATCAGCATTGTTGATAGCTATTGTATTGTTTTATCAGTATTGTTGATGATACAACATATTTACCCATATTTCTATGCTAAGCACTTTATTAATGAATAATAAATAGTTTTTTAATTAGCATAATACGTGTTGGTACATATACAGTAAAATTAAACGTCACACAACACAAATTTATTACAATATAAGCACAAGATGCATAAATTTATTACAAAACAAGTACAAAATGCACAAATATTATGGTGATCGATTTCGGTGAACCACACTCACCTTCCTCAGACCAGAGGGATTCACAAAATAAACGTCACACAACACAAGTTTATTACAATATAAGCACAAGATGCACAAAGTTATTACAATACAAGTACAAAATGCACAAATATTATGGTGATCGATTTCGGTGAACTACGCTAACCTTCCTCAAACCAGAGGGATTCACAAAAGAAACTCTCTTTTGTGAATCCCTCTGGTACGTTGGTATATCTGGTATATATTTGTGCATTTTGTACTTGTATTATAATATATTTGTGCATCTTGTGCTTATATTGTAATAAATTTTTGTTGTGTGACGTTTACTTGTACTGTAAATGAATAATAATAACAATTAAAAACTAGTTCTCCAGTTCGCCGTGCGGATGGCACGGCCAGGTCCGTTATCAGTCCTTCCCCTTATTCCTCTCCAAATCCTGAAGGATAAACATCGTGATTATTACTAAATAATTATGAAGATTTACATTAGTGGTAATGAGGCGTTCGCCGTAGCCATAAGAAAGCGATCTCTGATTCTTATTGTCTGTTTTTATTCTCACTATTTACATTTAAACTTCCAACAAACATCTTCAGGTAGAAATAAGGTTATAAGAACATAAAAATCTAAAACAAATATTCATCGTTCATGAAATATTTACAGCTGGTGTTAAACTAACAATATAACATTCGGTTGAATTAATCCAGATAATTAAAAGTCAATCAAAAACAAGTTTTTAGTTAGAGTGTTTATCATTAAATTGTAAACGTTTTATTGTTCCTTACCCTTTTATAAAAAGACATTCTAAGGTTCGGTTTAATTTTGTCTGTATATGTGTAAAATGTCAAGATTTGTTGCAATATTTGTGTAAATTTAACCAGAATTGTTAATAAGGGTCAGCGTATTTTTGTTTTGAGCGGTTGTCAATGCTGTGTTAGTCGAATCTTGTCTTCAACAAAGACCAGTTTGTTTAATATAGTGACTGTCAATCATTTCAATTAATGTATGCCAATATTGTTTAATTTCAAACACCGATTTTTTCAATTTGTTTTGTTTTTTATTATTTCACCGTGGTTGTTAGAAGTTTAAAATGCCATTGTATATTGAGGATTATTTTAATTTGAGAATATGTTTTCTGGAGGATTTCGATTTTTTGAAGCTGCAGTTTGACCTTATATTTTTGTCCCCCAGCTGTCCATTAAGTACTTCTTATACTGGTGAAAGTTTTATCAATGGCAAATAAATGAGTACACATAGAACAAGATATATTTTGTAATATTAACTGCAACATTTTTGTCGTCCAATATGTGATAATATAGTTTAAAGGGTGAGATTAAGTAATAACTGCAACATGAGCTAACTTAAAGCCAGGTTAAAGTGTAATCAATTTATCACTTTGAATCGAAATGGGCTTAACTGTTCCAAAGGCTAAATTCACAAAGAACGCCCTTTCATAAAGTTTGAAACGGTCCTACCCAATAAAAGTATTGTGTCTGTTCTTTTTTAAATAAAGTGAGTACATACAAATCGTCATTAATAGTATATTTCATAACAAGAGTGGAAAGTGGGGTTTTGCATGTTCGAGACCATATGTTTGAAGTGCGAGACTTGTCGAGCACTTCAAATGGTCGAGAACATACAAAACACTTTCACTCGAGTTTTGAACGATACTTTTCACTACACTACGGAATAAAAACAGGTGTTGTTGAACGTGGAAAATTTTCGGCTGTAAACAATGTTACTTTCGGTAGTAAACAATAGACAGCTGTTGAAAATATGATGTTTCGCAGGTTGTAAACACATAACGAAAACAGCCAAACTCATAGTAGTGTAGTGAAAATATACATTCACGCTAGGATACCGATGAAAACTTTCGGAGTCTTTTCGCAGTCCAGATTGGTACTGAACCTGTTGGAACTACCCCTAATGACTATATTAACTATCGGTATATAATGTGTCTAATCATCTAAGTGGTACAAAATCTAAAAGGAAAAACACTTCATTCAGCTTTATAATTTAAAAACCACATGTACACTTCTAGTTACTTTAATAATATTTCTCTCTCTGTTACAATTAAAAGTTTATATTACGTACTGATAAAATTCAACTAATAAAACTCATATTTTGATTCATCATTTCAATTTAAAAATTTAACATTTTACGAAATAAAAATAATTTTCAAGCTAGCCGTAAGAATTATATAGGACGAAAATTATCAGACGCGCGTTTTACCTCCTCCTTTTTCACCTGCGATCAATTTAGCCTTACTTCATAACACGATGAGACGTGATTTCCGACCAAGTCTCCTCTCTGTCATCACAAGTGATGAGGAACACAAAAGGCGGCGCTGATGGGAAGCTGTCTGACCAGAGTTAAATAAACATCTTGTACGGGCAGACTATAAACTGATTAACAGGCCAGCGCGATGACTGGAGAGGGCCAATCTACTGCCATTCACACTTGTGCCCCATCATTTCTGTAAATTAGCCGGTTAATCAGTGAGTTAGTGTTGCTCTGTGTTGACGATAGAATGAGCTGCTAGTCACGATAGGTTGCTTAGTGCCTTCAACTTCACTGCGTCCTGTCTGTATAAAACAAAGTATGATACGATATGACAGGCGTTGTAATAATGTTGTGCACGATAAAATAAGACGCAGTCACTTGAGTTACACTCTGCCTGCAACAGCAGTAGTTATTAAGTTCAAATTGAGCCTTTAAAATATGGTTATTAGTGTATGAAGTTTGCCTAAAGATCTTCTAGAGTATGTAGAATAAATTACGTTTTCTAATGAATTTATAATATAGGGTGTCCATGTTAGCTTGTAGTCACGGTCAGACCAATACTACGTGGTTCGGATTCCACGTAATTGGGCTATTAATAAGTGGCTCTTTCTAAGAAACGTTACAATGACTACACTTGTTACACTCGTTCGCCCCACAAATTCGCCCAAGTACCTACGATTGACGTCATAATAATGATTAAGAAAAAATCAATTATAAGCTATATTCTATTATATGTTAGACAACACCTACTATATTATTACCAACTACCAAGCACTGTTGAATGATGATGTTTTTTATGTTATTAATTTCTTTCTAATACATTATTTATTTATTATCTTTTTTGCACTTTACAACTATTAGAAGTCCTTGAATATTGTTAATTAGTATTACATATTTTTTTCTTATGATTGAATAAAAACATTACATTGTGTTCACCGTGTTGTTTATGATTATTAATCATTTTAATTAAATCCATTAGTGGATTTTACCACTACATTCTTCCGTACTACTAACATTTGTGAAAATCTGACACCCTTCGACATCACATTTGTTACGTAAGCGCGTATTATTGTTTTTTGTAGCGAGTAGAGGAAGTAATGCTTTTTCTGTCCAAGAATGCAATTAAATTGTGTACAACGTGATTTAATTTTAATAATCAATTTAAAATTATAATAGTTTCTTCCTAGACTTAGATGAATCTTTTCTTGTTTCCTCTAAATATGATTGATGACGGAGTTGGATTTGATAATTAAGAGACAATTAAAAACGGAGACCTTCACAGAGACAAGCTCGAGTGAAACAGACGTTGAAACTAATGGAATAACCAACAATGTGGTTATGATTCCCCGTAAAATGTAAAACAGCTTGGTTAACCAAGCTGTTTTATTATTTACATAATGAAGTGTTCTTACTTTAGCAATCCAACTCGATTCCAAGATCTATTATTAGGATATCGATTTCGGATCCTTAGACCCTTCAGTATTGGGACTGACGATGGATTTACGGAACTGAAAGTGATGTCCTAATAATAGACCTGGGAATCGAGGTGGATTACAAGCAATCCACGCTACAAAATTAATTATTATTATTAAAAGCAACGGATTATAATAATTAAGATCCGTAGCATTCTAAATTAACAATAAGAAAATGCTCCACCTTTTTTATCTAATTGTAAATCTTTAGCAAGTTAATTTACAAGATTGTTATGTAACATTTCCAATAAATTACCTTTTAATCATTGGATTAGTAATATTGGTCTGATTTTATCTAATTGAGAAGTCCGACATAAAGAAACATATTCCTTCCAATAGTCCTCAAAATATTTCTTGAACTAAATATTCAGGATTAGTGGTTCTTCTCAAAAGTAAACAAACCCGAATTTTGTTATATTCTATATTTATTTACTAAATTTATTGTCTAAAAAATCTGAGACAAAAAAGATAGCGAGGTTTAGAATACAATTGTTTGTATCACATTGTGATTTGTTTGTTGGGGATCTTCAATAGGCATATTTATCTGTAGTTTATTTGATATTTACATAACTATTTAAATATGTGCAATTTTTTAAATCATTCTTGAGTATTTTAATTTTAAATGTCATAATATTAACTTATGGTCCACTAGATTGAACCTTTATTAATCATACACTGTTTACTGTTACTCATTATAACAATAAACATGAACCGTACAGTTGAAATAGAAAAGCATGTTTTAGCCCGCTTCCGATAAGATTGCATGGCTACTATATGGCTGTTGAATTCCCAGTGTTGACTTAACAGTTTTATTAAGGCTTGAACTGTAAGCTGCCAATGACCTAAGGCAATTAGAGATGTGCCATTTTACTAAAATCACGTCAGTCAGTTGGTTTTGCGTGGTAAATGGCCATTAAATCGTTAACGAATCACGTTTAATTAAAGTAGCCTCGAAATAATTCGGACACGCCGATCTCGGACGTCAGACGTGTCAGGTTATTGTACGTACGCAATTGTTCATTATGAGCTAATGTTGAAACGCTTTGAGCTAAAGTAAAGCTTGATTCATATCGTAAAATGAGGATGTGCCCTTTTTTTGAAAAGGGCCACCACTTAAAAAATGTTTTTATAGAAAGTTTTCGACTTTAATTTTAAGAAAATTTTCTATACTCAAATGTTTATACGTAAATATGATCGAAATACATAGTTAAAAACCTGTTTAGTAAGGCTACATAAGTTTTGACTCAGATGTTGGAAGCCTACGCCGCTCAGCTGCGTAAACGTAACTAAAATTACACAAATAACTTAACCTACCCTAACATTACCAAATTTAACCTACAAACAGTTAAATCTTCCTCAAAATTAACTTTATGTAGGATATATTTAAGAGTGGTGGCCTTAAAAAAATAAAAATAATAAACATCATTGTAATCTGTTTTAAATGTTAGTAAATGATTTTTTTAAAAAAAACCTTTGCTAACTTGATGTAAGAGTTGTTTAACGGGGCCGTTTCGCTTTACAAAAACCACCAAAAATATATTTTTCTATTTTAAGACTTTTTTCCGAAATAATGATCATATCGTAACACTTGAAGTGTCATCTGATAGATGAAGAGCTGTTCAATAGAGATATAATATGATTTTTGTAAAAGATTGAGTAAATTTATAATTTTCTTGTAGTTAAATATGTGAATCTTCAAATGAAATTTTTGACTATTTAAATTTGTAAAAACTCATAATATCAACTATATATTCAGTAATTTTTTTTAAGCTGTGATATAAGTATTTGGATTAAGAAACAAAAGTCATGCATTATATAATATAAAATAAAAGTGATGTCCTGTCATTAAGCTAAATCCAATCCATCGAGCCATTTACGACCTGCCTCATTTATTCTGTCTATACTAGCCAATCCCTCCGTGAAAGAACGCAGGGGACTCTCTGTAATTATCTGATCTATTGTTGGATAGACTCACCACAATCATATGACTGATCTTTTGTCAATCCCCTTTATACTTCAAGTAGTTGCAACCACGCCAGTTCGGAACCGATTCAAAAGTGTCCATTTCCTCCGAGGGAGTTCATTTATCAATATCTACAGGTATTGATGGAGCTTTAATAAGGAACTTATTGCGCCCATCAAAACTGTTCCACGCTATGGCCTAGAAATTTTATTGGCTGAAAAATTTAAACTGCTCAACTGGGAAGCAGTACGTAGAGGTGAGTTTCGAGATTTTAAGCGACCGTACTGACGAGGGAGATCCTGGGTAATGAGGAGGTGCGGGGCATTCAAGATCTTATTGAACTCTTTAAGTAGTGCATTCTGATATCTTATCTCTGGATGAGGTATAGTACACAGTACTGGGAGCCAAGGAAGTGGAATTGCCATGAGAGTACCACTAATAGCTCTCATAGCTCTATTAAGTTGGACATCAATCACTTTTGTATGTGCACTATTTAGCCATGGGAGCACTGTATTCATCAGCTGACAGCTGAATATACCACAGACAAAGCAGTTGTACGCAGGATTTGTGCGTTGGCTCCCCAAGTTATTCCAGCAATATGATGTAGTTCATTTGCTCTGGTATTAATTTTAGCTGCTGTTTTTGAAGATGGCCAGCATCTTTTTAAAAAAACGTCAGCAATCGATCTAACGTTACTCCCAGGTACTGTGGATGATCATTATGATGGATTTTTACAGTTTTCATTAAGATGTTCAGTTTTCGATCAGCCAGTCTGTTACTTAGGTGGAAGCAGGCTACTTCGGTTTTTTATGGGTTAAGATTTAGCTTCCAGGTTCTAAAATATCCTTCGAGGATTGCAATGTAACTTGTGAGTGTTTCTTCAGTAGCTGTGAAGTCCAAATGTTGGTAAGCTAAAGCAATATCATCTGAATATATACACTTTCTAGACTTTGTTATTGGAATGTCAGCAGTATACACGTTGAACGAAATTGGAGCAAGAACAGACCCCTGTGACAGACCATCCTTCAACTGTCTAAAAGAGCTTTCTTCACGACCGAGATATACTTTTATTAGCCTGTCACTAAGCATTTACTTCAAAAGTCGCAAAAGAAAAGGACAAGGAAGGAGGCTGTAGAACTTTAACAAGAAACTTTTGTTCCACACTGTATCATAAGCTGCTGCGAGATCAACAAAAGCTGCAGATGTTTTTAACTTCTTTTCAAACCCATTCTCAATAAATGATGTCAGAGCTAGGAACTGGTTGCTACAACTTCGGCGTGGGAGATGACGTTGTTCGCGTCCACAGCAAATCTTTAAAGCTGTACGTATCCCTTGGGTGGTTCTAAATGAGCAACAAATCTGATAGCTGGACTGTCACAAATTTGTGATCTCCCAGCTATGGCAGCTGCCACACGAAATAATATCAACTAATGGTCCTCTAGAATTTACTTTCAGTAATTATACTGTGTTACTATAATTCTATATAATAAACATGAACCAGTTGAAATAGAAACGCATGTTTTATTCAACTCACGTTAAAGGCCCGGTGTTCTAGCTGCCGAATAACGCTGCCGAGTTCGGTTGCGGGTTGCACCATGATCTCAGTACCTGCGTTTTTCAGCAAGAGCGTTTTCCTAGGATTGCTATATTCAAGTGCGGAGAGTGTAGCAATTCACACGTGGCGTTTTGTAGATTACAGACTTTTGGTAGTTCCAGCTATTCGAAGACAGACGAGGAAACTGATTTCGTATTAGAACTTACATTTTTCTGTGTCATTCCATATCATGTCTCTCTTCAAGGCATTCTTAAAATTTAAATCAGCAGTGTTCGACAATAATTCATGGCCTGCAATCAGTTTAATCAACGGCTCGTACTCGTTTGTTGAAAATTTTGACATAGTGGAACGCTTGTTAAAAAACAATTTATATACTATAAAGCTCGATGTAGTGACTCACTCACTCACTCACTGACACTAAATGTTGAGGCACTTCTCGGCATCATACCCCTATCATGTGTATACTTGAATTGAAGCTCTCGGTCTGAAACCTCCAGGAACATTCACAAAAGTTTACTTTTTCACTCGTAAGCAAGTTGGCGCCTTTTTTACCACAACACTGTCCCAATGTATTTCTTATGGGAAAATTACAAAATAATAGTTGTAATTACCTAACTTGAGAAAAAGCTTCAGTAAAATATTCAACACAAATTCACTCTTCTTATCTATAATCGTATTGATAAATTAAAAAATAAAAGCACACTCATGGTTGTTAATTTGTTAGATATTTCTGAATTGTACTGTTTTTTAAAATATTCAATTTAAAAAAAAACTTCGAATAGGAGCATTTGAAATGTACAATCAATTAAAAAAACAAAGTTCACTAAAATATTTATCAAGATCATATCTTTGTGTTTTTCTTCTTTTTTTCTAGGTAGCAAGCTCATACTCGCAACTATTTTCAAACAGTCACAACGTTCCTAAATATTCTATTTTCACACAAGATTGAAGTTTCTTCTCCCAGAAAATCAAAACCTGACACCAAGTTACGCTATGCTTCCCCCGAGTGTCCGTGCCTCTAGGACATCCCCCAGGCTTACCAGACTGGGCTCAGCACACACTCCCGAAACGCCGACACCCGATACTGACTGGAGGGTTGCTTGACTGAAGTACGCACAGTTTGCTGACGAAGCTAAAATGTTTGGTAAACATGAGCTTTTTAGTGTTAGGATGTACCAATAGAAAGTGTAAATAATGTGCTGACAAAACAATGAACCATTCTAAACAATAACAACAGATATGGTGTGGTAATAATGATGCGAATGGAACGATAAAAATACGATTTATCGATTTTATTATTTAATAAAGATACAAAAATTATATTTTTACTAAGGTTTTAAATATATATATAAATATATGGTCTTTAAGGAATAAAACTTAATTGAGGAAAAGAGTTCTTCCAAAAATAATTGTCCATACTCTTTTAATCGCAAGTAATTTTAGAAATCTCATCTACATTTAATAAAAGAAAATATCACAGTTAAAACTATAGTTACCAATATTACTCGTTGTTACTAGAAAAACTGTGGTGCACAAAGAATATTAAAAAAAAGTAAAATACAGTAGTAATGAAACCTTGATATATTATTTATTATTAAACAATGTTAGTATTGCAACATATCCTTTATTATAAATGAATACAATTATAGTTACCACGTTTTTTAAAGTTATTTTTTTAATCTACAATAAATAACTAGTTTTTATCTCCACAGTTTTAAAACTTCTAAATTTTAAATTTAACAGTTTTAGAAAATAAAAAAATTCCCAAAACTAAAAAAAAATTAGAACGTTTTCTTAAATTATTTTCTAAATCCAAACTAATTCTTACTATATAAAATCTAATGCTAACAGATTTCTTAATTTTTAATTTAACTTCCAACAATTTTAGAAAACTTAATAAGAAAGCACCAGTTTATGACGTCTAAAAAAAAAATCGCACATTATTTTTGATCGATGATATTATAATTTCAAATTTCTATAAATACTACAAAGCTTTTATTTTAAATGTTCCACGTTCTGTTAAAAATACCCAAATATTCTTAAAAACACTAGTTGTGTTTCTTAAACAAACTCATCTGCTCAAATAAATTAAATTCTAAATTTATGTTGCTATCGTGCACTCCGTAACATCAAATCAAAAGTATATTCTGTCCGCATATAGTTTAAATCTGCTAATTTAAACAAGAAGATAAATTGTTCTGATTTTTGTTCATATGGTAAAACTGTTATCAATAGAAGTACACCCATACATTTACTATACATAAAACAATTTATATATAGTAACTGTGTGCTTACACCAGGGCTGTTGAAATGTCAAAACCAAGCTCGGCCGTTTTACTTGCCAAGTACTCGACGCTACCGATCCTAGCGGTTGTATAGCAAACAACTGGCCTGATAAGCGGTGAGATGTTGTAGCTCTGCGATACGACCACTAGGATCGCTAGTGTCGACCAGTCGGAATTTTTCGCAAGGGTAAGCTTCGCTACTGTGTGTATATACTATACTGTAGGTATACTTTAAATTAAAACAAAATAACATTAAGCTTGAAATTAAAACATATTGAGCAGTCGTTTATCACTCGTTATTGTATTTTTATCAATTTTCGATCAAAAAAAGGCTTACTTACCTAAAAAATGTGAAAAATGCTGTAAATGGAATTGACCACTAGTAAAATACATCAAGTTTATCTGACCGGACGAGTTCGCAGGTGAGGTGTCTCCAAACACATCCATGGCTAACTCCAATCAATAACTAATTAATTAACGAACCACCTGCGTGGCCAGGTTCTTGTAAACTGCCTTATGTAAATAGAAGGCGCTATTGTTTACCATAACGAGGCGCGAGCTAATTAAGGGTGAGACAGTCGAGAGGGTCGCACCAACTGATGAAATAGGGGTACGACCAAAGATGGCTGGACAGGTGCGCTTCAAAGAGGCCGCCTAAAAGCTTTTTAATAAAATTGTCGTAATTGGGCGAGCATCTACGGCGTCCAACGTGCGTAAAGTCAGGGCAATAATTGGGCTGTAAGTTGTGGAAACAAGGGCCAAGTTCTCATTCTGAGATATGAGACGCCGACACAACTTTGTGCGTAAGGCGAATATAAATGATTACATGAGTGTATGATGAGTATGGATGAGCTGTGTAGTCTGTTTACTAACTGAGTTTGACTTATGCTCAGAAAGGGTTATTTATTTAATAGTACAAAAGCCATGGTACTTTAGCCTGACTTATACCAACAAGTGGATATTACTAAATTTTTTCTTGTTCAATACTCAATTACTAGCCCGTAGATTGGAAAATGTTCGGAAAACGCATTATGAAGAATTTGATTATTTATTTAGCTACGACTTTGGGGCGAGGATTACTTTATAATTAGAATTCTATGGTTTTTTTATGCTAAGTATCCAACTAGACTTAGTGACTTAATGGATATTTAATAAGATTTTGGTGTAACTACCAACCGTCTTGCCACATAATAATAATAATTTGAAAATAAAAGAATTATGGATCTTATCGTCATATTAAAATTACTAGACTTAAGTGCTAATATTATGTATTCATGCAGTAGATATAAATTATATACGCTCTGACTTGTACTACTGTTTTCATTTTTATGAATGCACTTTCTTTATATTTATGCATATTTCTTTATGTTTTCGTATGTACGATGTACATTAAGTACATTTGATTGTACCCGTAGTTAAAATAGGATATAAAATAGGACTAGTAATTTTTACTTACAGAGCCAAAAAATGTACTAAATAAGTTATTCTTTTTCGTTTTCTACATGACAAATGTATTTTGATATATAACTATTTACAATATAATTTTGAGGTTATGATTTTAAGACCCCTCCAAATTTTTAGCGATATAATATTTAGATTAAATATATTTATCGAATACCAATATAAATATTGGTACCTTTTTCAAGAATAATTTGTCGAGGCATTTCATTTATACTTATCCATGACAAATTTAAAGAAAATTAGAACGAAGCAGCATGGAGAAACTATTAAGTTTAACCGGGGAAGTTAAGGGTGGCTGTTAAAGTCGACCGGGCTTACTGGCGACATTAACTGAACAAAAAACACATTCCGCCCCTAGCGCTTAGGAGGTGCTACACGACAAATGTCCGCGTCCTTTGTGCGCTCTTGGACGGCCTCCCCGAGGCATCAACCCTGCATACCGGGTGTCAAGCTGATGTATAACCACCCGGAACCGGAAATAACTAGTTAGGCGGGGAAAAGTGATTAATTGCACCAAAATTGTCGCCAGCACTAACAGACATGACTAATTTTAGTTGCACCCTACTGGAGGTTTTTACTTAAACCTGACACGTAAAAAAATGGAATCAGAAATATCTTGTTTTTTGTTTGTCTGAGGTAAAGCCAAGTATACTACCGCTGGCAAGTCGACAGCCTATAGTAGGTTAGACTTAAGTCTTAAGGCCCGGTTTCCTGGCTACCGAATTAAGCTTGACTAATTTTAGTTGCACCCTACTGGAGGTTTTTACTTAAACCTGACACGTAAAAAAATGGAATCAGAAATATCTTGTTTTTTGTTTGTCTGAGGTAAAGCCAAGTATACTACCGCTGGCAAGTCGACAGCCTATAGTAGGTTAGACTTAAGTCTTAAGGCCCGGTTTCCTGGCTACCGAATTAAGCTTGACTAATTTTAGTTGCACCCTACTGGAGGTTTTTACTTAAACCTGACACGTAAAAAAATGGAATCAGAAATATCTTGTTTTTTGTTTGTCTGAGGTAAAGCCAAGTATACTACCGCTGGCAAGTCGACAGCCTATAGTAGGTTAGACTTAAGTCTTAAGGCCCGGTTTCCTGGCTACCGAATTAAGCTTGACTAATTTTAGTTGCACCCTACTGGAGGTTTTTACTTAAACCTGACACGTAAAAAAATGGAATCAGAAATATCTTGTTTTTTGTTTGTCTGAGGTAAAGCCAAGTATACTACCGCTGGCAAGTCGACAGCCTATAGTAGGTTAGACTTAAGTCTTAAGGCTCGGTTTCCTGGCTACCGAATTAAGCTTGCGCTGCGTTATTCGGCATCGATTGAATTACACGCGCGGACATGCTCGTGGGCAAGTCCCAAATATCAAACCGATCGGATGTTCACCAAAAAGTCCACACCAACATGTCCACGTCAATAAACCTTTTCTTTTTTTTTAATTTTAACAATTTATGTTAAATAAACAATTCAGCGTAATTTAACATAAATTGTAAACACTAACCACGCTTATTTGGCAAATAACAATATAAATGTTCCATAATATTCCAAGGTAAATAGTAATTCAATATTGTAACAAAATTACTGGCAGTTTTCATTGTAAGATAGCATAAAATATTGCAAATAACAACCGGGAAAAAATAATAGGACTAAGTAATGAAACTTTTATAAAATATATGTGAGAATCCAAACAATACAACAATTAAAGTGGGGTGTAACTTTTTTATATAGTTTCATAAATACGCTGATTGTCAGGATAAGGGTGAATATGATTGAGAATGAGTGTGTATGAGTGAATGTAGTTTTTGTCACCCACAAGCCTTAGAAAGTGCCATTAATTAATAACCCAATGAAAAATTAACAGTTGGTGGGTCAGATGACTCCTTTTAAATTTTGACTCCGATTGGTTGGAGAGGAAAAGATTGTCTTTCGATTACAAAACATCATTTTATTTATTTGTTCTTTTTTAATTTTATATAATCGAGGTGTGTTCGCACTTTTTTTCTCTATTTGATAGAATGATGAACGCTAACCCCAAAGTCGGATAAGTCTAAGTAAAACGACTGCGGTCGTGAAACCCGTTATCTTCGTCCAGCTTTGATTAAATTAGGCTCAAAAATGTAGCCCTACATTATTGCGATAAATGCTGAAATAAATTTACCAGTTCTAGAATTGCCGTCGATGGAGATCATTAAGATTATGAGAAATCTTAAGTAAAGTGACTTTTATAAAAAACTAAACCATTTCCGGACTTGAACGATCGGCAGAAGTTTTTGGTTTACCTGATAATTGAGGCTTCGTTTTGAATGGCGTCCCAAAACTCCGGTTAATAAACACATTCATATTCAGCCGAGGAGAATCAAACACGTTTTCTAAGTTTTGATAAGGATAGTGATATCTTAGGACTTATTAAGCGTCGGAAAGCAATTTCGTCCAGTCACTTTGTTTTCCTAACCTACACAAATTCTGAAGCTCTGATTGACAGACTTTTATCCCAAGGTCTGCAGTTAAAGAACGTACATAATTTGCAGGTTTTAATTTGAATTTACTGTAAATTTAAGTTGACACACGTGAAAAAGATATATACTATGAACTTGAATAAGTAGCATTATTATTCTGTAGAAGTTGTCGCCATATTGGATTTATACCCCGAAACAGATAGGTTAAATGTAGTACATCACTGAGAATTAACAATTTGTCAGAAAAGTATGATTTTTACAAATTTGAAAGATCGCAAAAGTTACAAGTGGATTCATTATTTAATTTTTTTAGAGATTTATTTGTAACGAAATAAAAACTAGTGAGTTTTATCATTTTGAAGCTCCTCTCATTGGATATTATAATTTAAATACATGAAAGGACTCAACATCCAGTACATTTAGTTGTTTTTCATGAAGCCGTTCAGTAACAAAGTTACCATCGTCAGATACACACACAACTAAATTGCAATTATGGTAATTTTCTTACTGAAAGACCTCACAAAGAAAAATTGAATTTTACTGTCATACATTTTAATTATTAGTGAGTTGTAGTTTATTAGTTTAGGATTTTTATGAAAATACAAATAAACAATCAAAATTTTAACAAGTGGCTAAACTAATAGCTTTACGCTCTTTGAAACGATCTAAAAATTATAATTTCCTCATGTCAATATTATAATTAAGATTAAAGTGACAGTGATGGTACTACATCACTGTCAATTTAATGTACTAATTTAACATTGCTCTTATGGGATACAGAACCAAAATGGCGACACTCTCGAGCTACTTCCATGATGGCTGTTAGGAGCCGATTTTCATTTCTATGTATTTGTATGTGTAAACTTGAATTCGGTCGTATGCGAAGAGTATATTAATTTATAACCCTAGCATGATATGTTGGTTTGTTCAAAATCATACACTGGCCAACCCTCTAGTGATGATTCAGCATCTGAATCCCCATAACCGGGGATTTCCCAAACTGAGTCGGCAGCCCGGCCGCGTACAAATTCGCTAAAAGTTAAGGGTTGTATATGTTCAAAATATACAAAATCATCAACGGAATGCCGATGGGTAGCCGCGGCAAACCCACCACACAACTATTTGTTCAATTCCTTTACCATAGGAAAAGCATGCATACCACCCAATCTCTTGGAATATACGAACTCCGTGCTTGTTGAATAAAAAAAATAAATA
The DNA here is from genome assembly GCA_035578905.1 of Stictocephala bisonia. Taxonomy (NCBI): domain Eukaryota; kingdom Metazoa; phylum Arthropoda; class Insecta; order Hemiptera; family Membracidae; genus Stictocephala; species Stictocephala bisonia. The sequence continues at coordinate 4,176,381 of JAQJVL010000030.1, read as the reverse complement.
ATATATTTTACCCAGCAACAGTAAGAAAATATTTTGTACGAATTAGTAAGATACAAACGCATTACAATCTATCTTAACACAGTTACATTATTATAGTTAACAGTTTAAAAAAAATCTATGTTCCCGGTCATAAATGAAGAAAATTATACAAATGTGTGTTCTTAATGAGATGAATTTTGTTATGTTGTTCATATAGTGGTGCTTTAGTTACAGAGACTGAGCCCTCTCGTAACTCACTAATAGTTGTCTTGTGATTAAAGAAGAACTGTTTGCGCTCAACACAGTAAGATTTAAAAGTCATAACATAAAAAGCATTTAAATTTAAATCTATAGTACATAATAATATTACTATAGTAGTTTTATTATTTTTCAAAGAAATTACAATGTTTGTGAAGGTAAATTTAACATTAGGCCTGTAAGCATAAACTTTGCCTCTGTAAATAAAGTAATTATTTATTTTGTTGTTACAGTTTTTAATCATGATAATTTATTATTCATACAGAATTTAATTGGAGTTTCATATTTCCATTAGGTTTTCATATAAAGTTTTTTCATGTTTGATTTTTTAATTTAAATTACAATGTAAATTTTTTTTGGAAAAAACGATATGATGGTTAACGATTAAACGAAAAATTTTTGGACATGTGTTTTTTAGATATGTTTTGTTCATTTCTATGTTTACAATAACATTCAAATTATTGGAATAGTTTTCCTGAACACCCTGTATAAGTTGAAGAAGCTTTATAGTAGTAGATGTTTCTGTTTTACATCATAAATGTGTGTTTTTATACACAAATATGTGATTTTTTGTGATTTCCCTGTTTAGTTATGTTTAATAAGTTTAAGTAACTTTAATATTATACTTAATTCTTTAAATTTTATACATAATTAAATTTTTTGTAAAAAGATTTAAAAAATCACGGTTTTTTCATATTGATAGATTTGATTTGTGTGATCGATTCAGTTTTCTAGCAATACAAAAATGGATATTTAGTTAAAATAGAAATAATTACAACGAAATGAAACACAATGCTGCAGAAAGTATTTGCTACATCAGATGTCACAGAAGACCTACCGGACACCGGAAATTTAGAGATTTTTTATTTTCATACATTTATATGTGAGAAAAATCATATTTAAAAACTGTTGCAGAGGTACTTTGGTAATTGTAATGTATTTGTATCTAACTAATTCGTATAAGATATTTTCTTATTGTTGTTGGAAATGTAATTGTCGTTTTATTTTTTCAAAACTTGTTTTAATTAATTAAATTTCATAGCATTCAACGAGCATGGAGTTCGTATATTCCAAGAGATGGGGTAGTATGCATGCTTGTCCTAAGGTAAAGTTGTATGGTGGGATTGCCGCGGCTAGCCATCGCCATTTCGTTGGTGAATTTGTATATTTTAAACAACCCTCAAACCGTTAGTGAGTTTGTTTATAGCCGGCAGCCCTATAGTAGTCTTAACGTTAGCGGGCTAAAACGTGCTTTTCTCTTTCAACTGTACAGTTCGCGTTTATTATTATAATGAAGTTATAGTGAACACTGAATGATTATTTAAGTTCTATTCTAGTGGACCATAAGTTGAGATTATCGAGTTTTTTGTTTAATTTTAAATTGTCTAGAATGACTTGTAATTTTCGCATATTTACCTGTAACAAAATTATGAAAATACTTAATCTTTTACAAAAACTGATTTATGGTCCACTAGAACAATTATTCACATATCAAATGGCACTTCACTTGTTACGATACGGTCATTATTATAGATCGAATCGTTGAAGTACAACCCCTTGTTTTTGGCGTTTTCGTGGAGTTTATTTTAGTTTTTTTTATACTGTTCATTAATTGATAGTTGTTTAATACCTGTTAAATGGTTTATGTTTTGTTTGTATAGTATAGTTAGTTGTGCTATTTCGTGTTTGTTCTAGTCAAGACTATTTATTTTAAAACTTCTCAATACGCAGTATTTTCGTTGTTTTCTTATTAATTACGGGTTTTTTTTATTTATACGTGTTTTTTAGTGCTTTTTTTTAATATTTGTAATCAGATTCGGAGCTGTGTTAGATTACTCACTTTAATGAATGTTAGTATATTGTTATAAGAGTGATACATATAATCTTATAATGTAATTAGGCCATGACGGTACTGTAGTAAGCAGACTCACCAACCGTACTCGTGTAAACGGTAGTCAAATCAAAGAAACCTGCCTTGGGCCCTTTCTTCACCATTTGGTGTCTTCCATAGTTCGTGCATGAAGTACAAGTACAAGTTTAATTTTATTCCATTCTTAAATAAATATTTTAATTTTCTTGAAGAAAATTATATACCAACAAAATCTCTTAACATAAGTTAAGTAAACCATAACTTCTAAGCATAGCTTTAATTGGGGTTTTACAAAATTGTTTAGTATATATTCCATAAAAAATTAAACGTTAATAATTCTGAGCAACTCCTTAATCAACTAGATTAGGTTATGTTATTGTATTGCAGAGTATGTTTTTATATCACTAGACCGCTATTTCAAAACTGAAAAGCTGCTTGCGATAGTCAAAATACCTCAATACAAGTGTACTTAACCTAACCACAACAGGCGCGGCACGATGTAAACAGACGCGTACGTTTAAAACTAAAAATCACCTTTTCTCACTAAAACATTGTTCGCAACACCAATTTATTTCTAAATATTATTAATTAACGCTCCAAAAATGTATTATCAAACTATAAAAATAATCAGAATTACCAATGAAACTATTAAATTATACTATATTTAATTACTTTTATTGTTACGTTAAATTACTGTTTCCTGAAAAGAAATTTAGAAAAGAAAATTAACCTCTGAGCAATTTATTGGCACAAAAATTATCCAGGTATGTTGTTCTTTTAGTGCAAATAAAGGTCTCAAAATGTTCTCGATATTAAAATCGTGGTTTTCAGTTACATATGAGAGCGTAAATGTTGAAGGAAAATATTTCACAGAGTAAGAGGTTATTAACATTTATATTATTTTCCTTATTATTATAGTTAAATTAAAGGATCCGGTAACATTAGTTAGCTCAGCTTATTAGTGCACCACCCTTACGCAATCTAGCTATATAATCATATCTAAGATTGTTCTATAGCAATCATATACTTTGGCTGATGGTAAATTACAAAATTCGTAAACTCTGCGACCACGAGGTTTAAGAACTAAACGAGACACAACATTCTGTAAAATGGGCATTCTTTACCAAAACAGTGACACATGAGTCATGCCGTAAAAATACAACATAGACATGTTCCAAAATAATGCTAGTAAATATATGAGACATGCTTATCCGTATGATATGGCTAGCTATATTTGTAAATATACAAACACGACGTGTCTTCAAAAAATCGAAGGGAATAATTGATATTTAAATTTTTTTTTTAAATCAGGTTGAGTGGAAAATGAGTCAACCTATCTATCTCTTATGTGTTTTATTTTTGACGTTGGACAATTTCTATTGAACAAAATGTTACTCATTCACGATACTTAACTATTCTGTTGAGCAGCCTGTTTTTAGTTTTGGCCGAAATTATGATATGACCAATTGAAAGTGGGTTTGAGAATAAGTTTAAAACATTTTGAGAATTTAAATCTGCCTAAGTAAAGCTTTGCCTAAATCTTGCTCCAAGATGCTTTTTTTGTAATTTTTGTTGTCAATATCATAATAATAAAAGCTTAACTTGATTATAGAGACAGCTCATTTAATCAGATCAATTATATCTTTTTTTCAATTGTCTATTATATTTTCTAAGTTATTTAATGCATAGACTGGTGACTTCTCACCCTCAAAGTCTACAAAATTTACGTATGCTGATGATATTAAGGTAGTTTTCAACTTAGGGATTTGAACAACATACCAAAGAAAAACTTCCAAGTAGCCTTGCAGGTCATTTTAGATCCTGAAAGCTAGACCCAACAGCCCTTTGAGGCAGAAATAACCAGTGCTGTCTAAGTAACGGACGGACCACTTGATCAATAGCTGTATATTTCGTTCATTACGAACTTCTTCATTACGAACTTCTTCATTACGAACTTCTTCATTACGAGCTTCTTCATTACGAACATCTTCATTACGAACTTCTTCATTACGAACTTCTTCATTACGAACTTCTTCATTACGAACTTCTTCATTTCGAACTCCTGTAATTTATGGGATTAATACTGCATCAATCGCCTAGATTCAAAAGCCGTCTTCAAACCAGAGCAAAAAATGTGCGTCAATCTGCAACATTATATTGCACTTGAGTGCTCACGTTCCGTAAACAACTGCATTGTTCTGGTTTACTAAGCTGCTGAATATCGTCACAGAGTATATATAAACAGCAGAGTGACTAGCGCGTGAGTGATGGTTGATGGATAAGCCGAGCGGGGGCAACACGGCGATGACGCGCGCAGCCGGCTAAGTAACATCTCTAAGTGATGCTTCTACTGCAAGATCTACTACTCATCGTACTGAATACTACTCATGAACCCTCTTCCCAGGGTGGCAACAGTCAGCTTATCTGAAGTTTATAAACACCTTCAACGCTCGACATCCCTATAGGATATCTAAAACTGGTAGGGCGACTAAAATCTAAAAAAGATCTTAGCGGTTATGTGTCCCAGGATAAGACAACCAATGTCTTACCTAAGACAGATGAGTGCAACTGAGGCAAATTTAACTCTCAAAATATATCTTCAGTTCAGATCCGATGAAAATCTTAGATCACTTACGGTGGGATTGAACTTTTCTAACCGTTTCTGACCTGGCGTGGTAAAATCTCGGTCATGTGATTTGTTCGGAACCCATTCATAATCAATGGATCACATTATTTCTGATATTACGTTTGCTCAATTATAGAATTAGAGGAAGTTCTAGAATTTCTGGATGCAATGGATCAGGTATTGTAATAGGAGATATTTTTTGTATCTTTTCAGTTCATTCCATCATCGTATGAAACAAAAATAATCGTCTTTGGGTCTACTAGTAAACTTACAACAAGTTATCCCATAATACCTTAGAATAAAGGGATGCTTGCTTTTGAAAGAGAGTCTAAAAAAAGACTTCTTTTCATGGATTGTGAAAGTAGTCAGGTTCTTAGAGACTATCAATCATATATAGTAAGATTGAAACATAATTGGGCCTAATTTCTATCACAGATGTTTCTGTCATACGACATTTTAATTAGTAATTAATGAAACAAATACCATTTAATGCTGCACCTACGTATCACTATTGGTTTACATATCAGCAACAGGAAGGGGAACCTACTAGTAGCGCTAGCACCTGGAACGATGGATTTCACTGAAATTTCAGCAAGGACGCTTGGGCCTCTGATATCTTCCAATACAACTTTAAAGGAACAAGATTTGCAAGAGGTAAAAAGCGTTTATCCTACCCTGTGTTACATGTTTCACCATTTGCTCGGAAACGATGGCTACCACTGGAATTCCAGCATGGACACTCTTGCATCACTGATATCTTCCAACACAACTTTAAAGCGACAAGGTTTGTGAGAGGTAAAAGGTGTTGGCAACATCTGGTGAGAGTCTGTCCTACCCTGTGTTACATGTTTCAAACCAGCTTCGCCCTTGACCCCTCCACAAACATTGATTAATTCTGGAATCTGCTTCTCGTTATAGAAAAAAGAGGAACGAATTTGAGAGCGGCCAACGACTATGTCGGACAGGACCGCCTAAATGAACGAATCTTGTTGAGTTAAACGTCGCTTAGGACAGCGTGTTATCCTTAAAGTTAAAACCTTTTCCGTGTCCTCCGCGAGACACCGTGTACCACACGGCCTTAACGATACCGGACCGATGGTTTTGGAACAAGTTTTTTAATTATTATCAGACGCGGGAACAGGTCCCGTCATTATCAGGCGCGCAGTATATCAGCGACCCTCTAGCTAATAAAATAGCCCGGCAGGACGAGTAGCGCCTCGCTCATTAACAGCCTACAGGCAGCCCTTTTTGTTTCTTCACTAATAGGGGACCGTTTCCGACTATTCGGATCCGACACTGATGACAAATAAGATATGATTGTCCCTTTGCGCCCGCCGCGGACGAGTAAAACCTTTAATGGAAATTCCTTGGTTTATCTCCCTAGAGCCAAGAGCCGAGCCGTCATTAACACACACGGGAGCTCAGATTGAGTCGAGATACTTCCCACGAGTTTCATTCATAAAGGGTTTACTTCAACCCCGACCGACTGGGTCTCATTCAAACCTACTATCTTCTTGTGTAGGCTCACATTTATGGAGGACATGATAGTGTTAATGCACCGCCTATAATAACAGCAGCTTTGGAGATAATCCTTCTTTGAATGTAAGAGACTGAATGAGAAGATTCGTTTGATGACTCTAAATTGAGGGATGATGCAATAGAGTCCTAATATGACTAAACACTTGTTATTATAATGTACATTTATCTTCATGATTGTATCGTAGATTACAGCTTTTGTACATATCCACCCTTCGTTTATCCTGTAGGATTTGGTTGGAATTAGGGAGGCACTAACGAGGTTCTGGCCCTGCCATCGTATGGCAAACTGGAGAAATAACTACTCGACACACATTTGCGCACCATTTCACGCGTTCTCTGCCTCTTTTTCTACTGTTGTTACTTTTAGAAACGTTGTCTTTATCTTCATAATAAATTGTAAACTAAAAATGCACAAATTTTACTTTCATAATTTGGCTAGGCTAAATAATATCTTATTGTCTATGTCAACATAACACGGGAAATAAACTTTTGACGAAACAAATGTCGGTATACACATCATATTTACATTCATGTTTCATTAATTTATATGCTTGAATAAGTTTCAATAATAGTTTACTTAGAATTGTGAGCAAAATCCAAGTGTTAGCTAGAATATTGTAAAGTAATCCTAGATTCAAACTCTACTGGAGTTTTTATCCAGGTACTAAATCCTACTGTATCTACGAAACTTATCGGTCATTGGTTTTAACACTTTTTTTTAAATTTCTTACTTAATCAATTGAGCCCATTGCAAATACATTCACCCTAACATTCAAGAAAAAAAGATATTTATCAAAGAGATTTTGAAACTTCCATAAAACCGTAGGAAAGTCCAGATTCAATTTTGCAGGAGAAATGATCTTAGTGTTCATCGAGATTTTCAACATGAAGTTTTGTTAAATAACTTATGGTATACCTTGTATGATTTAAAAAAACCATGAATACAAGTTGGAAAACTATCTTCTTTTCACTCCAATGTGTCCAATCTTCCTTAGGAGGCGTTGGGTTTTTGGGCAGGCGCCAAGTAGACGGAGCTCTTGTCAGGGCCATGTTCTTGAGGACTCGATACGACTGGTTTATTGCGTAAACATACTTTTAACATGGTTGCGCAAGATGCACTTAATATAACAAGCTGAAAACAGGGAAAAAGTGCCAGTGGTCGATAAGTGGTGACTCGATTACTTACATCAGAGACAGGGATTAACACATGCTACTGGTTGTCGGATTGCGATAGTGAAATTACATCGATTACGTAATATTATGGTGGGACATTTATAGATCAAATATTTCCGGCAAACACGACGATATTCATAAGTAAATCCCACTGTAAGGGGATGAAGTCGAGGGTGAAGTAGGGCGGATGACTGATAGTTGTGACTATGAGTAGATGTATTACCTAACAGCAGTGATCAACCTAAAATGGAGTTGGTGTCTTGAGTCAAATTTTGCAGTCATCAGAACATTTGTGTTGCTATCTTAATACTGTGAACTCTCTTTTTGATGTAGCTCCAGTGTTAAGCATGAATAGAGGTTTAGTGTATTTTCCATGAAGTTGGAATTGAACTGCTTAAAAAGAGTTTAGCCTACGGGAAGAATTGTATTGAAATGATTTTCTGTATGGGTTTCCATAGTCATACCTGTAACGAGAAGGTATGTTAAGTTAGACTCCTCTTCAAGATTTTTCCATTGGTAACTTGTGGATTGATTCCCCATATCTCTATAAGAATTGCAGTTCCAATGTTAAATAAACATTCAACCTACCACTGAGCAAGTTCGATCAGTGGCAGGTAGATTGCACGTAAGTCTTTTCCTTCAATTTAGTGTATGAGAGATAACGCATCAACTATATGTCTTTGTCGCACTGCCTGCTGGCTCTGTCTCTCTCGCACTGCCTTTATACCCAATATATGTCTCTCTCACTTTGTCTTTATTTACTATCTCTATCTCATTCGCTCAAACTTTACTTACTATCTCTGTCTTTTATACTGCCTTTACCTAGAGCAGAGCACTCTCTCGGCGCCTTATTGAACATGAGGAAACAGGCTGACTAGTCCTCATAAGGTTTTTACTCTTATAGAGATTTCTAAAAAAACCTCTATAAGTCTTTCTCAGGGGTTGGTTAGATAGGAGACATGACCAGAGGTAGTTTAGTTGGCTCGCAGAAGTTATGCTCTAACATTGGCCAGTTTGGTTCCCGAGATTCAAGTACGAAGTTGTCTGATTAGCTCCCAAGGATTACCACCAGTTAAACGTCACCAATCACTAGAGAAGTACGTGGTGTGTGGAAGTGGTCGTCAGTAACCACTAATGTAATATTGTGAGTGGCCAGCGGACCCCTTAAACTACCCTTAAGTCCATCTGTGACCGTCCACACTGTTTACAGTCCAGCTAAGGACAGTAGTGTTCATGTGATATACACCACCAGTTAAACGTCACCAATCACTAGAGAGGTACGTGGTGTGTGGATGTGTCGTCAGTAACCACTAATGTAATATTTATTGTGGGCGGCCAGCGGACCCCACAAACTACCCTTAAGTCCATCTGTGACCATATATAAAGTTCACAGTCCAGCTAAGGACAGTAGTGTTCATGTGATATACACCACCAGTTAAACGTCACCAATCACTAGAGAGGTACGTGGTGTGTTGATGTCGTCGTCAGTAACCACTAATGTAATATTGTGGGCGGCCAGCGCACCCCACACACTACCCTTAAGTCCATCTGTGACCGTATATACAGTTCACAGTCCAGCTAAGGACAGTAGTGTACATGTGATGTACACCACCAGTTAAACGTCACCAATCACTAGAGAGGCACGTGGTGTGTAGAAGTGGTTGTCAGTAACCACTAATGTAATATTGTGGGCGACCAGCGGACCCCACAAACTACCCTTAAGTCCATTTGTGACCGTCCACGCTGTTTACAGTCCAGCTAAGGACAGTAGTGGTCATGTGATGTACACCACCAGTTAAATGTCACCAATCACTAGAGAGGCACGTGGTGTGTGGAAGTGGTTGTCAGTAACCACTAATGTAATATTGTGGGCGACCAGCGGACCCCACAAACTACCCTTAAGTCCATCTGTGACCATATATACTGTTTACAGTCCAGCTAAGGACAGTCGTGTTCATGTGATGTACACCACCAGTTAAACGTCACCAATCACTAGAGAGGCACGTGGTGTGTGGAAGTGGTCGTCAGTAACCTATAATGTAATATTGTGGGCGGCCAGCCGACCCCACAAACTACCCTTAAGTCCATCTGTGACCATATACACAGTTCACAGTCCAGCTAAGGACAGTAGTGTACATGTGATGTACACCACCAGTTAAACGTCACCAATCACTAGGGAGGCACGTGGTGTGTGGAAGTGGTCGTCAGTAACCTAAAATGTAATATTGAGGGCGGCCAGCGCACCCCACAAACTACCCTTAAGTCCATCTGTGACCATCCAGACTGTTTACAGTCCAGCTAAGGACAGTAGTGTTCATGTGATGTACACCACCAGTTAAACGTCACCAATCACTAGAGAGGCACGTGGTGTGTGGAAGTGGTCGTCAGTAACCACTAATGTAATATTGTGGGCGGCCAGCCGACCCCACAAACTACCCTTAAGTCCATCTGTGACCATATACACAGTTCACAGTCCAGCTAAGGACAGTAGTGTACATGTGATGTACACCACCAGTTAAACGTCACCAATCACTAGAGAGGCACGTGGTGTGTGGAATTGGTCGTCAGTAACCACTAATGTAATATTGTGGGCGGCCAGCGCACCCCACAAACTACCCTTAAGTCCATCTGTGACCATCCATACTGTTCACAGTCCAGCTAAGACAATTTATATTGCTCACTAAGTTGTGTTGTAAGACGTCCACTGCTCAGTAATATTTAGCTATTTAGCTAAACCTACTTACTTTCAGTTTAGTAGAGCAAGTTTTTCGAATTTTAAATTTTTACCTTGCATATTGAAAAAACTGAACAATGTTTTTTTTCTCGAACCAGTAGATTAATTTTGACAAATTAATAATTTATATCAATAATGAATTCCTAGTTAGTTTTTCATGGTGAATAAACATAACAGTTTGAATCTTATAATCGTTTCTAACTGTAACAAACACCGTAAAGGACCCACTATCGAAATGTAAGTTATTTCAAGTAAAGGTTCCACAGCTAGGAAAGGTGGAAGGTCATGAAAGAAGAATTTAAGAGTCTGAAGGGGCTGTTGGCCATGTTGGTTTGAATTCCATAAAAATAATGTTATTTGTGAATCCATATTTTTCCGTTATTTACTAACCAAAAGTTGTGTTTGAGGTGTAATTTTAAAAGTTATTATATTGCGCATTAAGTTTTCTTTTCATATTTTGAATATCTCGCCTAGTTTTGAAAAATAGGTGAAAATAAACTTTTTATATTTTTTCTATAAAGATAATTAGGAATTTGCAAAGCAATTCCAACGTGCAATTTCAATCTTGATCAAATGCGATTTGTTTGGTAAAAATTCGTTTACAAATAACTTTTTAATTTAGATACGCGTAATTGTATGTCCGGTTGGAAAATAACATTGTTCTTATTAGATTAAAAGCAACATGGCCGACATTCTCCGACAGCTTCTGAAGACTCTTAAGTGATGATAGAACTCAGGAGTGATTGATTAATTATTTTGCTTACTACTTTTTGTACAATACAAATTACATTAGCTTAAAATGTAAGAAGCGATGTTAGATAATTATTTTTTTAAATAACGAGCCATTAGTGTACTGTTATTGTTCGAAAGTGTTATACACTATAACACCAGTAATGTATTATGGGGATAATTGTTCTTGACCGTTTATAAAGGGGAGTATATATGTTTTTAAGTTTAATAACAGAGAAGAAAGAAACAGAGGTCACATTCAATAGGCCCTAGTGCTATAAATGTGTGTCGAGTAGTCAGTTCTCCAGTCTAACGTGAGTTGGGAGGGCAGCACCTTGTCAGTCTCTCTCTTATTCCCCCCTAATACTCTTGAGTAAACGTAGTAATTATTACTTCAAATGTATAAAAATGTACGTTATTTGTAATCTGGTTGTAATATCCACTGAGGCGTTTAGTGAGTCACAAGAAAGCAACCTCGTTTCTTCTTTTCTGTTGTTTAATTTAACACCTGTTTCACTAAATTCTGATAACTACAACTCATATGATGAAAATTAGTTTCATTCATGAATAAAAATGAAATTAAATATAATAACACTTCGGAGTCAAACTATTTTTAATAATTAATGCGGTAGTTTTCAAAGTTCTTTATTAACAAATACTGTAAAGCAATTTTTCTTAACTTTCCCCCTCCTAAAATGTGACCAAAGACTTGTCATTTTAAATAAAAAAGATTATATTGACACTTTTTATAATTTCTTTAAAAAAATTACGTACATAAATATAAGATAATAAGATAATCTTACTTCCCTTTTAATCTAATACGTGTAATTTTTTTCATCGATCGATATTAATTTAATGTAGGCTACCTACATCTGTCGCTACATCTGTCTTAGACTTTTGGCGCTTGGTTATAGAAAAATAAAACACAATTTGATGTATCTACAGTATTTACTTACCACTAGAGACAGTGTCTCCTTTGTAAGCAGGCAGACCTAGATCCTTTGTCTAAAGGTTGGCCGGAGCCTCTAAAGTTCACCCCCGACACGAAAACTCCTCCTTGGAGTAGGCGTGAAAACAAACGTGGGTAACGCAATCCCAGAAACAATTACGGAGTCAGTGATGTTATCGGTCTGGGCTCGCAGTTATATATTGCGACTTTTTCCAGCGCGTCACTCCTGTTTAGCATACGACTGCGCTACTGGAGTTGGCGTGACTGGAGTCCGGCGCCCGGACACTTAACACTCCACAGCTCCTGAGTAATCGGGTAATTTGTTCCCAACACTTTCAGACTGATCACCATCGAATTACTCTATAAATTCAAGCGGCCTGTTCAATCCGTCATCACAGACGCCAGTTGCAGCAGCTGCGAGAACATGCCTGATAATTTGCGTTAGGTTCGTCTTGGGTTTTCCTTTTTGCCTCCTGTCGTGGAGTTCGTGGAGTGAGGTGAATGCCAGTTTGTTTTGTACATAAGGACTTTTGACTTCGTTCAAAGACATTTTCCTTGTTTTCACAATAATTTGTAGTATATCATTGTAGCAAATCGTAGAGTGATGGGAGAATATGAGGGCAAATGAGTGTGATGGTTGAAGATGATTTACTCATTGTTATTATCTAAGGATGACTGTTCCTTTGCAATAGCCAGTTGGGTAACCAAGGGACCTGAAATCCAGAGTAATGTAGAATCCGAACCATTTAGTACTGGTCTGATTTTCAGCCAACTGACAAACCTGATACTCAGTTATCTTCCCTACACAACATCCGAACTTTTACCACCACCCAACACGGACACCCCAGACTTCTCTAGTAGTGTTCACATCGATGAAAACCATTGAGCGGACGCCGTGTCGGTATTGCAAGGATCGAGTATATAACCTATCTACAATCTCTTCAACACTGTCCCCAAGTAGCTGGGTTACAGTGCTGCGCAACTAATACAGTGCTGAATCCCAGAAGTCTTCTTCAAAGGACAAAGTACTTTGTGGGATATCGTAACTATCCACTTTGATTTATATTGATTACAATTTAATTTAAAGTGAAATATCAATCAACTGCCTATCAATCATGTTAGTTGGTTTTTTTAATAGGTGTGTTAAAAATGTTGTAATGTTTATAAGAATAGTTATACGCTTTGCAGTGATTGTAAGGTGTTGAAGGTTGCAAGTACTTACAGAGTATGTGGTAAGATTAGAATTAATCTACATATTTATAAGTCTGTAGAAATAATCACTACATTTATCTTTGGGGATTTGGGAGACTAATGGGAGTTACTGACAAGGGTTTGGTCATGACATGCCGTGAAATATTGGAGCAATAACTACTCGGCACACATTTAGCACAATATCGGTTGCAACCTCTGTTTCTTTCTTGTCTGTGGTTTTCTCTTACTCCTTTACTTACTTAGATAGAAACTACATTTAATTAGCTTTTAATAAATGATTCTTTCTAAGTAATAATCGACCTTAGTTAGTAACAGTGACTAAACTCGTTCATCTACACTCAATCACTTCTTATATTCGGCCAGTAATGAGTTACAGTAAGCCCGCTGACAGTATGACTACTATACGGTTATCGAATACAGAGGCGACTTGGCAGTTTGGGAAACGTTTAAAGCAACAGACGGAATTTTGCAATTAGGACAAGTTTGGATACTTTGAATTCCCTCCTGCGGAAACAATGGTGAGACAAATCCAAAGCCGGTCCCGGGTGGTCCCATGTCCCGGGCTGGACCACCAACCACCGAGCATTGTCAAGATACAATATAGCAACGCTTGCACTGACTTATGAACTGGTTCTCTCCCAAGACAGATTCGGGTGGTATTGTTGTCCCATCGGCCGAAGGTTGGTGACAAGTAGACGGCTCCCGACGATTCTTAGGCGTTCTTTTTTTTTTTTTTTTTTTTTAAGTTTCGGTTTTCTGTAATTTGTCCTCCCCCTCCCCGATTTGTAATCGGAAATATCATTAGTCTTATGTATGGAAGTGTTTCATTAATAGAATTACTATCAATCGTTAGCAATTAGTACGACCAGTGATTGTGCACACCTACAATAGATTTCCTATCTGAAAGGAACATTTCTGCCTGTAGTTTAGTTATTTAGTGAGGTCTGCTACTACAGCTAGCTTAAACTGCGTTACATTTGCAAGGGACTACACTAGCGCTCCACAATGTACCACAGGAACAGCTGATAATTCGGGAAACATCTGATGGGAAACGTATATGTGTATATAAAATTAATGGTAAGACGCCGATCGTAGAGATATGGGCGAATGTGAGTGTGATGAGTGTAGATGAAGGAGTTTATGAAAAATTTGGGATTAAATAAAGTCGACTGTTCCTCACACCGATAGTCCAATAGCCAGGCCAACGAAGGGACCTACAGTCTACGTGGAATCCGAACCACGTAGCATTGGTCTGATTTCCAGTTAACTGACAGGCCAGTTCTTTTCCTTGCACAACATATGAAACTTGACTAACACCCTACATGGACACCCCTAGACTTCTCTAGTAGTGTTCACGTCGATGGCAATAGAAATACTGTAGAAATATTTTATTACGTAGTTACAAAATACATAGCATTGCAATCGTCAATAGGAATTAAGCTGCTTGATTAAATATCTAAGTTTTGTTCCTTCATGCTACATCGAAATAACATACATACATACAATTGTAACATGCACTCCAATTTTCATTTATTCTAAATTTTCCCACTATAGCCTCTCTGTCGGTCAGCCAATCATAAGATCTCCCAACTATGTGCCATGAACTCTTCTGTACTGTAAAATGCTTTTGAAATCAATGCAGTTTTCTGACGAGCTTTAAATGCCTTGGGCATTGCGGCACTTTTAATCGAATTTGGTAACTTGTTGACAAACTGAACTCCTGCCTGTGAAGGCAATCGTTCGTAAGCTACCGTCCTGTGTCTGCCAGTACGGTAGTTTTCCCTACCTCTAGTGTCGTACGAGTGTATTTCGCTACCTCTTACGGGTTCGCATTTTGACATGAAAAACATTGATGTTTCCAAAATGTAGAGGCAGGGAAGCGTCAACAGCTTGAGATTTTTGAATGCTGGCCTGCACGAATGCTGGCAATCATTGAGCGGACGCCGTGTAGGTATTAAGAGGACCAAGTATATAGCCTACAATCTCAACAACACTGTCTCTGGGTTACAGCACTGTGCCACTAGTGCCGACACGTTAAAGTCATGTACATGAATTCCATGTAGGTCTGTATTTACATTAAATGTACACCCATGCGGGCAAGTCAGGTAGACGCATGAAATTCAAAGACGTAAAGTTTTCAAAAACTTCTTATTTATTTATATTTATCTTTATTAACTACTATATTTTACTGCATTATGTTTTATTATTCCCTTCTTAATTAATTTAAAAAGATTTTACTGTTATTACGTTTTATACTACTAATAGTTTCGAAATTCAAAACGTCTCCTTTTTTTGTATGTAAGTTAGTTTTAAGATTATTTTTCTACATTATTTCAACTAAACATTTAAATTATTTTGTACGATAGGGACTCCTCACCCTCACACAGACATTCTGGTCCATGTCTAGAGTAGGCTAGTTGTAAGCCCAAGAAAACATTGTAAATTTGTTCATAATAAAAGAACTTATGAAGGAATAAAATAATTTTGATTTAATTTATTAAAAACACAAAAACTATTGGAAACTTATTCACATTTTTTTCACTTTTTTTAAACTTAACTCATATTTAGTAAGTTTAAACAGAACAAAAATATATATATAAAAGAATGCCAACATCAGTGGCTGCCAGTCTACAAGTGATATACTTTAGGAGGAGTCCTCAGGAAGGACTCTAGGATAAAAGAGCTCGATCATAATAGCAACAAATCTAGTTCCCTATACGCATGAAGCTCGGGCGCTTCGCCACTGTGAAGTAGCCCGCCACACGGTCTCATGAGTTTACTGAGAGAACGGCGGCTACTGCCTTGTAAAGCTGTAAGGCATTTCTTACTTGGGTAACGCCGTTATTTATCACTCGTTATTCAAAGAAATAAAATAATTGATTTTAAGTACACTTGAAATAAATACGAACCACTGATTTTTTAGTATCTAGCTAGTTAACTGGCTACTTAACTCTATAGATTATCTAGTAACTGGTTAGTTAACTTCGTAAATTGGTTAGTTAACTCCATAAGTTAGCTATTACTTGGCTAGTTAACTTCGTAAATTGGTTAGTTAACTCCATAAGTTAGCTATTAAGTGGCTAGTTAACTCCGTAAATTATCGAGTAATTTCCTAGTTAATTACATAAATTAGCTATTAACCGGCTAGTTAACTTCATAAATCAGCTACTAATTGTCTAGTCAACTTTATAAATTAGCTAGTAACTGTATAGTTAATTTGAAGGTAAAATAGCCTTCTTCAAATGAGAGAGTTAATTAAAAATAATATAAACAGTTACCATAATCGCAGCTTTTCTCAACACTTGATTCATTGTGAATGATATCAGAAATCTAATAAAAAGAACAACATAAAATAAAGTTATAGATATTATTCTCTAATCTCAACAGCAAAGCCTAAATAAATATCAAACAAACACCTTTGAAATATCGTTTTTGTACCTAATTGTGTACAATAGATAACGCTAGTAAGAATGGAATGAAAGCAAAAATAGTAAAGAAACAGCTAATTTCTTATTTACAAAAAAAAAAATTAATTTACAAATATCAAAATTGTTCTATCGGCTGCTTGTCTTTTTAAAAATTACCATCAATAGTTTTTAAAAACTTAGATTTTCCATGCTACGCAAATTTCCTTCAATTAAAAAAAAGAGTACATTGAAATCCGTTCGAAATGTTGCTTAAAAATCTAAATTAATTAAAACACCTACTTTCAAAAAAAGATTCTTTAATGTTTTACTCATGAACAATGTTTTGAAATTGTCATTACCTTCTCAGACAGATGTTTTTAGAATAGTTATTAAATAGTCATTATTAACCTACTTAATGTACAAAAAACGTCATTTATGACCCACTTACCCACAAGTACAGTAAAGGTTAGGTTAGGTTTGGTTAGGTTAGGTTAGGTTTAACTAATTTCTCGACACATGCAAATCAGTTAAACGTACGTAAGTACTATAAATGCATTTTTGCGTCAAATTTAACTATTTTGTTTAAATAATTTTTCTATCTTTTTCTTATACAGTTTGTGCGTCGGTGTTGCATTTATTCCAGGATATTGGGCCTGAGTTCCCACTCCAAACATTTATATTTACAGGCTCCTGCTTTATGATGGTAGAAAGTATTTAATATATATATTTTTTAATACGATTTGAAAACAAATAAATAAAACTGTTTGGAAGTTATGTTAAGATAACTAAGAAGTTCAGTGGAGAAGTACCTTTACAAAGTAGCAACAAGTTTTAGTGGGTTACTCCTCTCTTCTGCAGTAAGTATTCTGTTTTTTTACTGATGCCTAAAGAAAGGTCAATATTGTCTATTAAAATTGCATCGGTAGGCACACTGAAAATTACCATTTTTTCTTTTTTTCTAATTGCAATTAAACAATGTACAATTACAAACTATAATCAAATTTGGGATTTTTTTGTTATTTTAATATTTGAAAAGCATTGGTTTTGATCAATTAAAATTTGTATTTCTTCAATTAGGCGTAATGGGCTAAGACTTGTTGTCAATATACACATTTGATTATCCACAATATTATGTTTGCTATAAAATAGGTTCCCTGTTGGTACTTCAGTTTACAAGCGGTGTTTCTATATTTATATTATACTTCCACAAATATAGGAGAGATGTCTATATCTTCGTACATCGGCTCCATATGCGGGATATCTGTACAATATCAATTATTGAAACATCAAAATGATACTTGTAGGAAAGGTAAACAGTTTTAGTATATGATTGGACAGTTAGAATACTTCTTTGCTCAGTTAATGGTTTTTGTATACAATTGACGTTCAGACTTCCACCACGTTTACTGTCAAGTAAACATGATCATAGAATCCCTCCTAACAATTAACACTTTCCATTTAAATCTTTACATGGTGTCAAAAAATATGTGCTGGCTGTTTATTTCTACAACTAATTAAGGACAAATACTGAAGATTTAAGTTTTTCGAAATCCACTCCGTTTAGTTTCTATATGTATTTGTGAGTTTTTTACAAAAACGATAATAACTCAAGAACGGTTTGACCGAATGAATTAAAAATTTCGCACAATTCTTTACATCAACATTAATAAAATGCAAAATATAGCCATTGAGTTATCATTAGCCATTTGATAGTGGAAATTTGAAAATTTTAAGCAATGTTTGTTTTACAAAATATTTGAAGTTAAACATTGAATGACCATCGTTTTTGAGATAGCTAATGCTAACTAAATGGCTATTTTATTTTTATTTTATTGATTTTTTAAAATAATGGTTTTGCAAAATTTTAGGCCAGTCGGTTAAACAGTTTTTGAGTTAAAAAAACAGATATTTGCTGAATGGAGTTGAATTAGACAAAAATGTACTCTACCCTTTTTTGCTCTAAATTAGGAGTAAAATCCAAAAATAATTTACGTGAATTCTTTTTGGGATTCTGATTTTGATTACTACTCATTGCACTTGAATACAGTTTTTTCCTTCTAATTTTTACAGTACAAGTAAACGTCACACAACAAAAATATATTACAATATAAGCACAAAATGCACAAATATATTACAATACAGTACATATGCACAAATATTATGGTGATCGATTTCGGTGAACCACGCTCACCTTCCTCAGACCAGAGGTCTTAATAAATTTGTGTTGTGTGACGTTTACTTGTACTGTATATATTAATTAAAAATCATGCTAATTAAAAAACTATTTCTTATTTTTAGGATTTTAACAAATACAAGACAACCTTTTACCCTGAAATTTGAACACCTCATAAGCATGTTGGTTTTATGCGTTCATAAATACAGGCTACGGTCAATTTATTTAGTACTCCCTAAAAAAAATCTTATTTAAAAAAAAATAGCTTCTCTTATGGACGGTACTTTGAACTGTTATGATTCAAAATTTACTCTCATGAAAGGTTTTTTTAAATTTTTTTAGGGATTAAAAAAGATCACGTAAATCTAAAAAAGACCATCCGTAAATTATTTGGAAGAAAGTAAAGCAATCATATTTTTTATTTTTATTATACTTATCGTATTTATTATAGCACTGAACAGCATATTTTGGTTAAAAATTACTTATTACTAAATAAACTTATTACCAGACTAATTGTAGTTAAAAATAAGACAATACATTAAAATGCAGTCCTTCATACGTTGTCTCTCTATACATTTTTATTTCGTTGATTATAAATTATTTAACAAAATTGACTAACATATAAAGTGTACAGATTTAATATTTGATTAACGGAATAATTATTTAGCTTGTGAAATCCTTTACAAAATTATATCAAGATACGCCATATCCATTTAAATTACACTCAAATTTTCAAGTGAAAAAATATAATAATAAAGCTGATTACAACAATTTTTTTTTATTTTTGCAACATTAGCATACTCAAAATATCCAAAAAAATCCCATTTTTTAAAAACAAAATTTATTCCTTGGTCCACAAGCATATCAGTGAATGAATTGCCGATCATCAGCTCTGTTTGGTATTAGAACCTATGACCTCTGAATTCCACAAACTTAAGCATCGACTACTGAGCCTCCAAGATTTTAGCAATATCCACGTAAATATTAATTACCTACATCTTATCATTATTTATGACATGAATTTTTTTTCTTTATGAAAAACAGTGATCTGTTAAATCAGTAAAATAATAAAAATTCAAAAAAAGAATTAAATCAAACTCATGATACAACTAACATCAACTAAAAAATACAATCATAAATCAATATGTATTCAAACATTGTGTACCAAAGAAACTGTAACCAAACAATATAGCAGGGTAATGGAATAACACGGCAAGATTAAGTTTTTATAACAAATATTTATTTAATGTCGTAAAGGCTCTATAATCTACATTATACATAAATATACATGAAGTGTACTCGTGGATATCTACATTAGTGTCTGTAAGCGCCGCTTCCAGTCTTCTATTTACCAGTTGTAATTTTAAATTTATTTGAAACATTTCAAAATTATCTTCTGTAATGAAAATAACATCGTGTAAGATGGCACAAAGGCCAAATCGAAAAGTGAAATATTAAAATTGTTTAATTATAAAGAATTATATTCTTTATATATATATATATATATATATATATATATATATATATATATATATATATATATTGGTTTGTGCTTGTTTAAACAGTGCTTGTTTTCAATGTATCTTGTCATAATTTTAAATAAAACTAGCTTTAACTCATCTTTAATTGCCTTAAGCATTTTTTTATCATTTTAAAAATTCGTCAAAAACATAGGTATAATATGTCAATAAGTTGATACAAAATCTTAATCAGAAAAAATGTTACATAAAACTTACGATACAAAATGAAAAATCTAAAAAAATAGGTCATCGTTAAATATATTTAAAATTTAAAACATAAATAAAATCATATCAAACTTATTATGATACAAACATCAAATGAAAAATACAATCTAAAACCTTTAAAAAACACCTCATCGTAAAAAGGGTTTTGTTAAAACTCAAAATAACAAATAGAAGACTGTAGTCTTATTCACTTTTCTTTCCTGTAAAGGGTTCTTTAGCAGCTCAAAATTATCGACCGTAGGCATAGAAATCGCCGTTTTAAAAATTCTACCACATAACAAGAAACTATAAATATATATTTTTACACTTTTTCCAAAATGACTAGCTTTAACAGTAAACTCAACCTTACGTGATATTTGATGAAGAATCCATTTTTAACTTCTCTGTAATTGTAAAAAAAATAATAAACAAATAAAAGTAGCTGACATTAAAGATTTAATTAAATTTATAAAGATGAAGCTTTACAAAACTCACAACTTATTGAATACTGTGGATAGATCAAATTTTTTTTCATTCAAACAATCGAGTGAATATTGGTAATATAGAAGAGTTTGTTTATGATGTTAAAGAGCAACGAATGTATAAGTTTTGAAGTAACATAATGTGTACGAATACAGCTCGTACTAAAAACATTGTACTGAGGTAGGCGATACCTTAAAGGACTACACAAGACACGCGATAGTAAACTGAAATAAATATCTCAACATTAACACGTTTGGCGCAATAAATAACTTTGTGTCTGGAAAGGAAATAGAGCGATGAACACGGCAAAAGTCAAAAGTAGGCGAAACCATAACAACGTAATTCACTAAACTGAATATATATATATATCACATTTACATGAGTAAGTCGCGACTGTACAGTATGATTACACAAAGTACGCCAGTATACATACTAAACATGGCATTACAGTATTTACTAGGTTGTATCACAAAGAAGAATTTAAATAACAAATAAATCACATCGATATTTATAAATAATAAGTTATTGTCCACCACGTGTGATGAAAAAGTCGCGAGAAACTAGCTAACACTGGGAGCTGAGTCCTTCATTCTGTCCTGGGAGAGGTATGGAACCAGTTATATGAAGACAAAGTCGCCAAGATGGCTACTCAAAGTACTATGGTTGTTTAGTCTTTTGATTTATGCAGTTTCAAAAACGAACTGCGTCCAAGTCATCACATACAACACCATAAGCCGTCTTTAACTAAAAAAGCAAGCCGATTTATTTTTTAGAACCACAATCCTTATTACATTTAGTATTTGGTCAGTAAAATTATTCTTTGTTCAGACTCGCAAAGTCGATCGCACTAATGCACAACTTGTCGGACGTAGTGCGGTGTTCACCGGATGGGCGAGGAAGGTCAGGCTCGCTGCGTGGCATCAGGCGTCTTCCCGGGCGGATGGTCCGAAGTCGAGGAGCCCGAGGAGGAGGCGGAGGAAGCGCCGGTGGTGACCGCCAGGCCGAAGGGTGTGGTGGCGTTACCGGCTCCTGAAGAAGCTGCCGCTGCTGCCGCGACCACAGCCGCCACAGAGGAGAGACTACCTGTCGAGCCGGCGGCAGCGAAGGAGCGGGAGTAAGAGTCTAGGAGGGCAGCTTCCGATCCGGGTGCTCCGGGTAGGTGAGGGTAAAAACTCCTGTAGAAGTCGTGCGGGTAACTAGGATGGTGTAAGGGGTGAAGTCCTCCGCGGGCCAAAGGCGACACAAGGCGTCCCCTGTCGGGTTCTCCCTTACTCGCCATGTCCGCTAGGCTCCAGATCTTGGTCTTGGGAGGCTGGCTGCTGCCAGGACCAGGTGGCAGGGGTAGTGAAGAGTGGTACGCGGGATGCAGGAAGTGAGGGAGGCACTCGGGAGACCCTGGACGGGAGCCGCTGTATTCACTGCTGGGCGGTCGGTCCAGGAGTTGGTGGCTTCGCTCTCGGTCTCCGTCTTCACTCTCCCCCGTCCCAGAGTCCTTGGAGTCTGCAAAAACGCAGAGTTCGTTAGTTACGTCATAAGTATGGTATATCAATAAAAAAAATCGTTGAATAAAGAACATCTGAATACAGGTAGTAGCAGAAAATAGAACAAACAATAAAATTGTAGTTTTTATACAGACTTACTTATTATCTAGGTTAAATTCTTTGAAACATAGTCCATAAAGACCACTAAATCACTTGTGGAGCCATTTGCCCTGCCCTAAAGACACGGTTAGAACTGTCTATGACTCTAAATCAATCTTACAAAGAAAAATTATAATGGATCCAAGATTTCCGGAATAGCCATTGAAATGACTTAATTACTAAAATTTAACTCGAAACAATATTAAACATTTGGAATAAAAATTAAATATTTCTTATATACAATTAAAAAAACGTGTTTAGTTTTGTATTTATTTGGCCTAAGTGAACGATACTACAGTGCCTTCAAATTAAAAACGTTACGAAAAGTCGAGATAGGATGAAGCAACAAGGACGAGCAGCTGTTGAGGTCGAAGGAGCGGGGTGAATCAGCAGGACCTACAATAGCTCGGAGTATCAGCTGTTTACAAACACATCACGGGGCGCTGATAAATCGTCGTACTTTATTTATACAGTGTGGTCAGGTCGGGGGAGACGGATCATGATCCTTCATAGTACATGTGGCCCATCATAGACATAATGGGTGATTGCGGCTATTCATTCAATTCATTGATATTTGGATTCTAGTCGGAACTAACTGACTGATTCTAGTCCTTATCATTTCTTGTCTACAAAATTGTTAAAAAAAAGCAAAGCAGAAAAACAAATTATATTTTCCCAAACCCTTTATAACAAATTAATGATATTTCATTATAATATAATCGTTTTGATAAATTGTAATCAAAAGATCCTTAATGGTAAGCAGAGGATTTTGGTGCGATCAAATGTATGTCATTCTTAGACATCACTACTTTTTGCTTATTCAAAGTCAGTATGACTGGTTACTTGAGTGTAGGCGGAGTGTGGATGGCCTATGTAGTCTGGTTATTAATTGAGTTCGACTTTTTAAACTGTAAATTTAAAGTATTCTGAACATAAATTTAATTTAAATTTACATAAATTTATGTGCAATAGGGCGGTTAAAGCACAGCAGATCTAGAGTTGAAATAACTAGAATCTATATTTTCCGCTGACAACCGCGTTAAGGTACTATCTACAATATTTACAAGATGACCAGACGTTTCGCCCATACTGTGATGTGGCATCCTCAGTGAAACCAACAGTAGATAGTACCTTGACGTTTTTGTCACGGGAAAATGTAGATTCTAGTTATTACACCGGCCGCTTAAGCTTAAGGTCTAAGATTAGAGTTGAAATGTCTGATTAGTTGACCTGAACTAAACCCATAATTTAAATTAAGAAAAAATAGGTTATTATGCCACATGAAATCATAGCTACAATCTCTAGATGAAGTTTTTTTGTAGTAAGTTGTTTTACACTAAAACTTAGGAGTAGATACATCCTAACTGAATCTTTTTGGTAACTTCACTGTGAAGATAATTATTTATTATTATTACCTAAAGAATTTATTGTTGGAGATAACATAATGAGTCTCCATTTTAGAAATATATAAAATGGAATATTACATAGTGACCTCTGATTGAGGATTTATTTGAACTGCAATCTGAGCAGCTATATAAACCTTATCCGTCATTTAAGAAAAACAGTGTAACTTTGGGTATTTAAAATTATTTATAATTGAGGATTGGTTCTTAACTTATCTCTTTTAAAACTAAAACATTTTGTAAGATTAATATAAAGTATAGCCTACCAACGAAATCAGAGATCACCAGAAAGGATAAAGAACCATACCAAAACGCTGTTTACAAAGACAACAGACGAAATGAAATCAAAATGTGATCAAGTGAATCCAGGAAAAGCAACAAACAAATCCCGAAAATCAAAGAAAGGTCTGGGCGAAATGTTATGCAAATATTGAACCGATCCAAAGAGTCTCTTGCAAATCTATTTTAAGCCGTTGTTTATTTGTGTCGGAACTGACGAGCAAAAACGTCCCTTCGGCCGACGGGCGTCCGCTGAAAGCAATCCAAATGTTGATCCTCTATCTTGGTCTTGTGTTGATTGGAGAGAGGTATTGTCCGTTTGCAATGGAACAATAATATTTGGACTCTGCCACACGTGCCCTTCGACATTTGCATCGGATCGATGAGCTTGATTAACACTTGGGAACTGCATGGATCATCGCGCTGTCATGAGTCAACATGTCGTCGACACCCCTCGTATGTTAGTCATACCAAACAAGTCCATCAGACTTACTCGATCCTCCTGGGGAGACGACACTAATGAGTCACCAGTGAGATCTGATTAGACTGGGAGTTTGTTGCCAAAAATAATTGGGTTCACTTTTTAATTTTTGGAATTTTAGCATCTTTGTAAAGACATTTGTGTAAACGTTTCTAAGTGGGTCTTATCAGAGAAATTTATAAACCTCAGAGTCAGATTGGCAAAGAAATAAATCTCTACAGGAAAACAAACTATCCATTTCAGTAAAAAGACTCTTTAAATGAATAAGGAACATCAGAAAAGTTGAGGAACATAAATTTAGAACATTTGGATTTTTGCATTATGATAGATAAATTCTGAGGTGGTAGCGCAATGGTTAAAATTTCTTACTGTTGTTTGCAATGTTCAGGGTTTGAGACTCAACTGAGCTGACTGTTGGGGATCTTTTTGGTCATATGGACAAAGATAAATGCAAGCATAAAACCTTTATTTACGGGGACAATAAGTGATCAAATTTTGCTAAATTTTTTCGAATTAGGGATTTTAGTTATTTTACGTTTTGTTGCGTAAGGTTCTGATGAGCAAGGTTACTTTATATTAGCCATGTTTAAAATATACTTCCAATAAAAAAAACAATATTTATTTCCTTTTGAACAAAATTTGACAAAGGATGGAAAATATTTTCGATCGGTTCAATACAGTTCACGCATTTTTTACGATTTTATTTCCTGTTCCGATTTATTTATTTTAGTTCTCTTCTAATGTAACACAGCTGCTATTATTTTCCAACCCTTCTGACTATAAACTATATTAAATCATATTTATAGTTTTTTTTTTTTTCTAAGTAAAATGTACATGAACCGACAATGATTCCAAGAACACTGGATGCTACTTAAACAGTATTACAGATAAAATTGGGAAATTTTGGTTTGTTTAGTTGGCATAAGTTGTAGTTTCGGGCCGCTCTATTGCAGGGCAGTTACCGTCATAGTGTAAAAGCGTCTATTTGTTAGTAATTTTTTATCGCGTATTTATGTCTTAAGCGTTTCAATTGTAATGCTTCATCCGGAAGGATGTATTGCAAGCTTTAAGGTAAGTAACACCCAATTATGATAGTAACATAGCATAGAAACATAGAGTATCTATTTAGCTCCAATGTGACATAATGATTAAGTAAAATGATTCGTTCGTTCGGAATATGGCGCGATTTTTCATTTATTTGGTCGAATTATTTGGTCAAAGACTGGACCTTATGGAGTTGCCCTAAATGGACCGGTCCATCGTGGGTAACTTTGTCTTTAGTTAGGGGGAAATGTCGTATTTTATTCATTCATTTTGTTACAGGGCAATGAAGCACACGCACGAAGCAATAGTTTCCAGTAGGCGTTGACAAAGATAAAATAGATCTTACATTTAACATTTAACGTTAAGATTTTGAAAAGACGTCATTAAAAACGCAAACTGTTTATCCTCCCATCTGGCAACAACTCTTTTTTATGTTATAAGGGAAAATGTAAATGGTATAAGGCAACTCTTCTTATAGATGGTAGGAGAAAAAGTAAGAGATGTAGGTACAAAGTCATGAGTTAATTCAAAATTGCACCTTTTCCTTGATCCGGTTAAAGTTCAAAGTGTAATTTAAAAAATACACACCAAAGGTCCTCAAATTATTAATAAAATCAATGGAATCAATATAAATGGATTTGTGTTAGATTTATCATAGTACTCGGGAGTACATTAATTAAAGCCCGTACTGCTGGATAATAAATAAAAATAGGAAAATTTATGTTATGAGTTCACGTGGTAATCATTGCGTATAGATAGTTGCTTTCCCTGGTTTATCAGACAAAATAGCTCAAATAACATGTATTTATTACAGATACTGAAAATGGAGCAAAACACATTGGTAATGGTCTGAAGATAACCAACATCAAGCCAACAACAACCGTCTTCGGTGCGAGAGAACAAGGAAGACTGAAGACCAAAAGGGATGCAGTTCTTACAAGCACCATTTAGAAATCCGGCTTGAAGCCTAAACAAATGAAATTAAAAAACCATAAATAAGGAACCACGTTCTAATACGATATTAAACTTAAAATAAAACGTGGGAACAGTAAAAAAAAATCGAAGATGAGAATTTATTTCACGAAATAGTTAGTTGCAATCAGAATGTTGGCTGTGTGACATACGAGGAACAGAAGATACAGTTAGCCATAGTCTTTGTGGAAGTGTAAGTACAAAGAAGAAAATATTTTATTGCTCTAATTGTATCTCTATTGTTTTAAATACTTCTTATTACAATTTTCCTAACTTTTTTACTTTCAAACAGTAACTTTTATTATAAACTTATTTTATTTAAATGTATAGAATAAAGTAAAATAAAGTAATACAGAATATCACAGTCTAATTCATTTCTGTTGATAGTGGTTCAATGAAAGCAACCATCGGTCCATCGAAGGCAACTAGTTTCCATGAATGGACCGATTGACACATGACTTTAAAATAGTCTTACAATTTAACTATGTAACGTTATAAGATTTTTGAAATTAAAACGTCACGAATAAAAACGAAATAACTGTTTTATCCTACCCATTGGCAAGCCTGTTATACTCGTGTTTTTATGTTATAAGAGAAAATGGTGAAACTGGTCTATTAAGGCAACTCTTCCTTAAGATTTGGTAGGAGATAAAATGTCAAGAGATGTTAGTTTCCTGTACTAAAGTCATAATGAGTTAAATGTCAAAATTGCACACCTTCCTTGATACGGTTAATATGCTTCATAAGTGTGTAATCCTTAAAAAAAATACACATACCAAAATAATGTGACTCCTTCAAAACTTACATATAATATTAAATCATATGGAATCAATATAAATGGATTTTGTTGGGTTTTAAACGATTTAAGTTCAATAGTTACATACGTGACTTGTACATGTATTTATTTACAAGCGCCGTCACTTGCCTGGAATAATAAAATAAAAATAGGAAAATTTAGTTTATCACCGGCTAATCAGTTGCCGTACCGATAGTTGCAGCGGATTTTTTATTTATTATGTATACAATATAAATCCTCTTTGGTCCGACAATGAGTGGCCATTTTGATGCAGCCGATGCAACCGTGCCTCACCCCCCCCCCCCCTATCACGTACAACACTTAACTCATTATCGGATGTCCGTCTTCATTAGGACGTCGACACAGCGCCAGCCGCCCCCTCTTTGTTCCGAACTACCCACTCCCCCCACGGTAACGTACGTCACCGGGTTGAAACGTTTGTCTCATGTTTCATTTACGGTAAACGTAATTGAAGGCACGACTTGTCAGTTTGGTCGTTTGAAGGGGTGTTTAAAGTAATCAGTGTCTAAATTTGTGTTTTAAACGTTGAAAATTGTTTAGGGTGTTTTTAAAAAGACTAATTATGAAGTTAAAAATCAGACATAATATACAAAGCAAACAAAATCAGGTATCAAGTACAGTATTTTTATCAAAAATGTTGTTTTGAAACCTTTTGCAACTTGTTAAGGGAGGTCTCAACATCAGAAATACACCAATTGCTAAGTCCGGAAATGGTTCAATTACATGGTAAACAACAAGTAAACAAAAGCAGTAAATAATTGGAATAAATTGAAAAATACAATGCATATTTAAATGAAAATTAGTACCTAGGGGTTTTTATAAAGTCACCTATTATGATTTTAACATCGAAAATGGCGGATGGGAAATTATGCTTTTCCGCCAATATCACGATTGTTACACGTGAAACGTGAAAAAATGTCTACATCTATTTTTTGTATTTTTGAATAATATTTATGTACGTATAAAAGTGGTATTTACCAATGGATTGCTAAAAATTCGGAAAAATTTAGATAGGGGATGAAGAATATATAAAAGTTGTTATGAATAATAACTTATAATAATAAATTTATATTCAAAATAATAACTAGGGGTTTCGTAGTTCGCTACCTACACGATAAACTATTCTCACCTAAGTTATCCTTATTATCGGCACTCTTCCTTCCCCCGGGAACTTCGTCGTTGTTGTTGTCCTCGTCTTCCACCCTATTTCTCGGCTCCCACGTCATCTTGTTCTCCTTCTTCAGCCGTCTCCTGGCGTTGGCGAACCACGTGGACACCTGGGTGAGCGTCATCTTCGTGATGATGGCCAACATGATCTTCTCCCCCTTGGTGGGGTAGGGGTTCTTCTTGTGCTCGTTCAGCCACGCCTTCAGCGTCGACGTCGTCTCTCTTGTCGCGTTCTTCCGCCTGGCACCGTTCAAGTCCATGCCGTACCTGAAACATCGGAAAGGTTCATGGTGAAAACTGTTGGTGAAAGGAAAGTACTGTCGGCGCAGAAATTATGTGTACCCGAGTTTGAAGGTTGTTTTACTAAAAAACTATGAGACAAATGAAAAATTCAATCACACCATCTAGTTAATTGTACGTTATGAAATATGAATTAAAAATTGTTGTACAAGTTTTAATGATTTTATCCTAGTTGGTACATAAAAAGTGTTTATAATGTGTATCAAATTTACCCTTTTATTACTTAAATACCCGTTGATTTATCACATTTATATTTTAATACATGGTTAACAGGAATGTTTTCTATAAGATTTATAAATTTTACAATTTTATTTTTTCAAGAACAAAAATTGTCACCAATTTTTTGAAACAACGTTATTTCGACTTGTTGACGTCGTAAAATTAATAATAGAATAAATTTTCAAATTCATATGCCAATACGTAAAAACGAGAAAACAATGGTGTGACTGGAATTTTCGTAGGCCTCTTTGTTTCTTATTAAACAACCTTCAAACTCGAGTACACACAATATTTTCTGCGCCGACATGCGGTAAAGCTAACAAAATAGTCAAAAAACAATACAGCATTTGTATAGTAAGTAATACAAATAATGACGAAATAACTAACTAAATATATAGTTATTTGTTATTTTCAGAAATTTATAATAATTTTGTGTGATTAAAAAAATCCTTAACCTCAAACTCCTTTATGAATTCATAATTTGTCTACTTCTTATTTACGCGCACATAATTATATATTTATTTTCATAATTAGAAGACATGCTGCTATTTTTGAGTCCTTATTCCTAAATAATATTTGACTTTTGCACATTTATGTACAATAAGTATAGGTCAGTGGGAATAAACTTTTTTCTTGATTCTGTACTCAAAAGCTGCAACTCTAGCTGCTGATTAACTCAAAAGTGCTGTGATTGTTTTGTGTGTAAGTTCTTTTTCTACAATCATTGTTTCTGCACACATAAACAGTGTACAAGAGCTATATACTTTTTCCATTTGAGCAATTTAACATGTATACTACTAGGGAGATACAAATAACAATATACAGTACTTAGATATTATAGCCATAACTTTGGCACGTTTTTTTTTGTGGTATTGTTTTTTGGAAATAAATTGTATACTAAAATAATGAAGTGTGTGTGTTTAAGAAGATTTATTTACATTCAATGTATTTTGTATATAGTTTTAATACTTAGATATTTAATGGATGATAGGTATAAAATATCTACTAAATAAAATAATTTAAAATGAAATTTGTTCTCTCAAGAGAGAAAAATTAACTTTAAAATATGTTTTGATGTACATATTGAATTAAAAAGTTTGTTACAACTAAATTAAGTGAATTTTATATAAAATGTTTATAATAATATATAATGTAATACTTAAATAGGTTTTTGTTTGTGTATTAATGATTGTTTTATATAATGCTAGTTTGAGTTACTATTGTTACATTGAGATGTTCAATGGATATGTGTACTGTACATTCCTCGGTTTATTGAAAAAATAACAATAGTAAATATTAGTAGTCTATAAATTTTACGTGACCATTCGATTTTTATTACAAAATAATCTATCTAAATAGGCCAACATATGCTATTAAATACATTTTTAAATATTTTTTAAGAGATAGTTTAAATTTATGAAAGAAAAGACATTCATACACTTGCAATACATAATAGAACGTATTTACTCTTACTTGTAAAGTTTTTAAGACATTTTTATTTATTTTACTAAACATCCTGTAAATATAGATATATTTTACATGATAGAACATGTCTTTAATGTAAGATTACAATCGTATACATACGGCAACACTTTTCTTTAAACTTTGAAAATTGTATTTTTTACATGCTCTGTGCAGATTTTTATAATTAGATAGTACACAGTGAAAAAAACAGAGGTCGCTTTCTTATGGCTGCAGAAAACGTCTCAATGCCAGTCATAAATGTATATTTTTAGTAATAATTACTATTTGTATTCTTGAGGATTTGGGGGAGTAATGGAGTTACTGACAAGGCGCTGGCCCTGCCATCGCATGGCAAACTGGGGAGATAACTACTCGACATATATTTAGCACTATATTGGATGCGACCTCTGTTACTTTATTCTCTGTGAATATGACATATTTTTAAATTTTCAACGCTTTTTATAAACTCCGCACTCTTCGTATATTTATAAACTTAATATCATTAAAATTAAAAAAGAAGTATATAAATAATTATACGAAAGCAGAAAAACCACACGGCGTTTCGTAACAGCGACCACTGTGGTTCTATTTTACACACATATTCCCATATTGAAACCCCTTTTTTCGCGCCAGTTCCAATCAACCCCGCGTGGGATTATATCACGGTCCAAAGGTGTTTTATCGCCGCCCCTGATTGGTCCGGCCGCCGGATAATATTCGCCCGTCGACACAGAGTCCAATCGGATTTCATTATTGCGCCGATCGAGAAGGGCACCCTCCGCGCGCATAATATGAGAAAAATGAGCGGCCCTCACCGCCATCGCCATTATAGCCGCGTACCCCAGCTGGAAATACGTTAATCTACCCCCTCTCCTCACCCCTCGCAGGCGACGGCTGCTGACTTCACTCGATTCCAATTAAATTCTTTCCTTTCTTCAGCATTCCTGATCGTATCGCCCGTCATGCTTTGTGTAACTTTTAATTTGATTCGACACGGATTCACCCCCGGGAAATAAATTGTGTTCCAGTAATTTGGGAAATCTAAGTCGGCGCTTTGCCAGTTTTTTTAGTTGAGGTGTTCAGCTTAGAGTGTTATGGGATCTCAGGCTTCTAACTTATATTCTTAAACAAGCTAATGAGAATAGAAGATCTCTACATCTTTCTACAGACGAACTGTATACTAAAATCTTAGTTCCACACAAACACTAACAAATATTACTAGACCACCAGATTTAGTTTTTATTGCGGAAAACCTATTTTAATAATACCAGCCATCGAGAACCTACATTTTTGGATGGAACGAGTGTTGCACACGAAATACCTACAAATACATATATGTACAAACCGCTGCTTAAGTAAAGTATTCCTGTATTACCAAAAATAGGGTTTAGTTACTTGGTTATATCAGAATTACAACTGACTAAAAAAAGCTATACGAAAACAAGACAACAAATATTATGTACATACAAAATTATATGGTAATAACTTCAGTTACTAGAAATATATTAAATACAACTACTTTAGAAAACTCATTAGTAAATCAAGTTTTATAGTAATATAACAAGAAGGCAAGAAATGACAGTTAAAAAAAAAAAAAAAACAGTAACACGCTGCGAGAACAGTTAATATTAGTAAAAAAAAGAGCAAAGTGTGTACTTAATAAAGAGATAAGAGATAAAACAAAATAATAATAAGAACTAAAATAACATTTTTTTATTTTCAAGGTGGCTTTCGATTCGTCAAAAAAACCCACATCAATAACTGTTTCATTTCCAGTTCTTACAAGCAATGCTGTTTTGGAAATATCGGATATTACCATTAATATGTTACAACATAAACTATGAAGAGTTAGTGTCAGTTGTGAGGTACAACTAGTATTGACTATATAGTAACTGAAACTTGTTTTGCATTGAAGTTCAACTTTTTAAAAAATATATACACTAACTTATTAAGGTTATACGCCTTATCAAATACTACGTTAAGAACTCTTGGGTTTAAGAATTTTTTTTTTAAATTTGTTTTTCACACATTATTTATTCCTCTTCACAAACACGCAAAGTATTTATATATCAACGTTTGTACTTTGGTTTATACATAATGTAATTGTGCACGTCTACGTGTTTCTACCCTTACACGAGGGTTGGACGTTGATGAGTGCTATATCTATATGTACACCCCCCTTACCCATATATCATTTTATATCAGTGTTTTATAACAGTGATGAAATTAGTAGTTTATTCGCGGCGACGCTCTCACGAAAATTCAAGGCGCTAAAATTAAACAATTGCCGCATACAAAATGAAAACCTTGTGTTTATTTTCAAAATGTTATAATCGATTGAATGAATATTGTATAATATATGAATTAAATGTAGTTATGTGAAATGTATAAATTGTGAATCGTACGGCCGGCATGTTGCGACAGCGCTGAAGGGTAGTTTTCTCTTCAATCAATAAATACAAATATCTATATGAAGTACAGAACGCTTGTTAAAAATTTAGCTTGGCGCAGAGTTTGAAAACGTTAGTTCAGTAAGTGGCCGGTAGATCGTGAGGAGAATCTTTTTCTTCAAGTCAGTGTGTGTGGCAGAGAGCGCATCGACTACTCTCTTTGACGCATCGTCTGCTGACTACCTCTGTCTCTCTCACCCTGCATTTACCCAGTGCAGATCACTCTCACGGTGACTTATTAAACGTAAATAAAACAGGCTGACTTTTCACCATAAGGTCTGTTCCTTACTGTTAACTATCCATGGAAAGACTTTCCATCAAATGTCTTTAAAACACGACTCTTGACTATCTAAAACACACCCTTTCATAAGACGATTCTGTCCAACCCTTCCATTTACATCTTTTAACTATCGTATGTCAGTGACCTACAGATCTTATCAATTCAAGCGATCCTCTCGCCTAGTTTTCTGTAATTTTGAAAAACGCTATTTTTAAAACGAGGTGATAACGATAAAAAAAAACACTCGACATAAACGAATCAATTCGGTTGAAATGATCGGCCGTAGTAACTGATGAGGGATAAGCCACTCAATCAACAGACTCGGTCGACCGACAATCGTTTTTACGCCAAATATCGTGTTATTGCGGCGACAAACTTGCGGCTGGTATTTTTATCAGAGCTTACCGGCTAAATGAATGTGAACCGGGTTCAAATGGGACGATAATCCTCGGGCGGATTTAGTTGTTCGATAAAATAACAAATATGAATCGGTCAGATCGAATCTGTACGATACCGCCGACATGCCGCCCGTTGGACGTGACACCGGTTGAGCGCTATTAATCCTATATAATTAATTATCTCGAACGCTGCAGCTGGACTTTTAAAATTTGCATTGGTCGTGTCATTTACTTTGTTTTTTTTTTTCAGACTAGCGCGGCGGGGAGAGCAGAGGTGATGTTGCCATGGGGATGACTAATCGGAGCTTCCCCACCCACCACCCACCGAAAACCCACCCCTGAATGACCCCCGCGTAGTGTCATGCTCCTTCTTGACCCTCGCAGATAAACTCCTTGTTTTCCCTTTTCTCCGTCTCTCTCTTATAAAATATGCTCCGAAATCCGGCTGTTACGTCTCTTTGTGTTTGTATCCACTCTGTATTCTCTGGCCGGGCTTATGTCGCCAACAAAACAGTCCACATAAGCTCCAATGAGCGTAAAAAGTGCTAAACCTTTTCTGCGCTTCTTTTTATTTGTTCCACATAATACTGGTTTAACGCTTGCTTAGTATTATTTCCCTTTTTGTTTAGGTATGGGTGTGTTTTAAATGGGGTTGGATATTTAGTTAAACATTTTTTACTTTATTTCCCCTTTATTGATATTGATACTGTTTTTATATTCGATCCATCATAAGGCAACTGTATATACATCATTACAAATTTCCTGCAGTATTTATTCAAATGGTTTTTTTGAATCTTTTTGGATCTATTTTTTTACACTCATGATTTTCGTATGACTATTCTGTTGCAATTGGCTTCTTGATGTATGTTTTCAGTTAAAGGGAGGTCTATCCCACGAATGTACATCCCACGAAACTGGTCTAGAGTTGATATGAATAGATTTCAGGGTTACTTGTTTTTTTTTTTTTTTTTTTTTTTTTTTTTTTTTTTTTTTTTTTTTTTTAACAGGAATCAGGAGGATTACTCCCGAAAATATGAGCAGGGAATGATTACGGAGATGAAAATTAATTAACTTTTTGTATGTTGATATTTGTATGTAATTGAAACTAAGCCATATGGATTATTGTGCATTCCCCACTGCTCCAATCACGGGTAAAGATCGATAACATAAATATAGAGCAAAAACGTAACGTTAATTAGTCTACAGCGTTGTCGGTTAAGGCCAAGCTTCATAAGTTTAAGGTTCTCAGTTCGATCCCAATCAGAGTCATAGTAAATTTCAAAAAGGGTTGATAATCGCCGGCTTTTAATTAATACCACTCTCGATCATCTAAAACCATCATCACGGTTATTCTAAACCTATAATCGCCAACATCTTGACGATCGAGAATAAATAATGAACAATTTTGTAGTATATATATTCGTCATTATGAACTAACAATATTCAAGCAAAGTACGCAATAATGTGGTACTGCTAACTTTATATTAAAAACAAAAATGGTAGGCCTACCTAAAAATAAAAATTGGATATATGAGCAACGTAAATCTGCAACGGGCACATACAGCTGTTGAACAGACTCAACAGTTAAAAGTGATGAAAACAGCCCCTCAATCTTTATTGGTGTACAAACCAGTCCAAACAATA
Source organism: Stictocephala bisonia (assembly GCA_035578905.1). Classification (NCBI taxonomy): domain Eukaryota; kingdom Metazoa; phylum Arthropoda; class Insecta; order Hemiptera; family Membracidae; genus Stictocephala; species Stictocephala bisonia. The sequence goes on along the minus strand of JAQJVL010000030.1, from coordinate 4,140,967 downwards.
ACCGTGTGTTGTGTTAGGGACAACACCGCCAACCGTCGATATATCAGCGGCCACGCGGTTTACGGGGGACCACAACGTTTGTTTCGACCGCTGCAACACCGCTTTATCAGCGGAACGCTACTGCATTGGTCCACGGCCCAACTGCGTCACATTAGCAGGCCTACTTTTATGTCTTCAACTATAGGCCTATTGTATTAAAGTATATAAATCTTCAATGGGCTGGCGTTTATGCACGAACTGGCAACGTCGTGTGTTGACTCACGGTTGTAAGTCAATTATGTTAATAGTAATTGAAAAGTACCTATACCTATTCAAAAGTATAATAAAGTATTTTATTGTTGACACTAATAGCTTATAAACTGTCTTATACATTTCCTGGCGATATTATCAATGGTAGGCTCACAGATATTACCATTTAAAATACTGTACTAGCAGAGTAATATATGGTATTTATTAGTTGACAATATAGCAGGCTGTTTCTTCTTTTCACAACGGCAACAATGTCTTTGATCAACTGACATTTGCACGACCTGGCAACACTGATAAACATCTATTTATTACCGTGTACAAACGCCGATCTTACATAAACTAAACTCAGGACAAGTCGCGATGTCTTTTCACAACAACATTACCTTGCCAGCTTTGCACGATCTGGCAACAACGCCAAATAAGCTGGCCAGTGTGTCCGCGGCTGATAACCGCGTCAAAAAATGTCAGCTACAGGGACTTGACAAGTGACGCAATTTGAGGCAGATATCCACGCTATAATCTCGTATCTAGTCGTTCATTAATTATGGAAAATTGATCAACAGAGAGCGCGGCACATACCGCATAAATAAAGGGATCAGTGCGACACCACCATAATGGGTGACGTCACAGATCAGCTGACGAGTTGATCCAGTTATTATTTTATCGCTCTATACGAGCGGAGAGCTTTATTTTACATTGCCACTCTATCGCGGCGTGTAATTGAATTTATTTTGCCTCAATTTCACCAGCAAACTATGCGTTAGTAATTGATAACTGTTTATTTAGAGATGGTTACCAATTCCAGTCATTAAGCCTCCAGCGTTAAGTTTTGTTTTCAGTTTCAATAAATGAACACTTTTGTGCATTATCGATAGTTGTTGTGAGCTCTGATTCGAATAACAAAAGTTCGACTGGCGCAGTTACATTAAATGAGGGAGCAGTTTCCGATTATATTATTTGATACCAACGGTGGTAAAAAAAAACTTCAAATGAAAAGAGAAAAAGAATAAAGCCAATTTAGTGTGTGTAACACGACCTGGATGATTTTTTAGACCTTGGAGTGAGTCTGTTTAATTTAGCTTCAGTGTTAATTAAAGAGGTGTTTATTTTCATTAAGCAGGGCAGTTTCGTTTCACGAAAAACACAAAATGATAGTATCGAAACGCCTGAAGAATCGTTTGATAGTTATCTAGTGAACTAGAAGGTAAGAGTTGTAAAAACTGTTAGAGAGTATCTTTAAATATTTGTTTACAGTTAAGTTTTTTAATTATACATTTATTTCTTGGCAATTTTAGCCTAAATTAAAAAAAAACTCTTAATACCAACTTATGATTCACCTTTGACAATCTTACAGTGTTATTACCACTATTTCAATAATAAACATGAACCCACAGTTGAGATAGAACAACGTGTTTTAGCCTGCTGAGGGTACGTTTGTATGTCAACTATAGGGACTTGATGGTTTGAGACAACATAGAACAGTCTGGATAGTCTCATTGGTTAATTAGAAGGATCGGATTGTGCTTAAGATCTCACAAGTAGTGTCCACCAAATGGTTGCTATCGACGTGAACATTACTAGAGAAGTCTGGGGTGTCCATGTTCGCTAGTAGTCAATGTCCGGATGTTGTATAGGAGAGAGAACTGACTAAGGCTTGTCAATTGGCTGAAAATCAGACCAGTAAAACGTGGTTTGGATTCCACGTAAAGCTGTAGGTCCATTAGTTCCCCCTAGTCATTGGGCTATTATTCTATATACAAGTCGAACATGGTTAGTAACCAGACTACACAAGTCATCTACACTCATATTCATGTTCGCCGTAAAATATCAGCGAGAATAACTTTAATCAATGCACCTCTATCCTAAGAAAACGTTAATAAAGATTCGTTCAAATATAATTTTGCTCCTTTTTTGTATTTTCGAAATATAAATGATAGTATTCGGTGGCATATATAATTTTCATTAGTTAACCTATTTCAACAGATTATATATTGATGTAAATACTGTGTTAAATAGGTATTTATATTTTCATTTGATGTTTTTCCTGTTGATTTTTGTTTAAAGTTATGATGGTTGATAGTTTTTTTGTTTGGTTGTTCGGTGTTTTGTTTAATTCTGTCTATATTATTCTAAGTACATATGACATAATTTGTGTTTGTTGTATTTGATATATTTGGGTATTTTTCTCAAATATAAAAATGTTTTAGTCTACATTTGTAGTATTACTCTTGTATATATGTAAATATATCTTTATTACTAGTTAAGCAGATGCCACAGTGAGCCATTTTTATCTGTTAATTATGTAGATGGACTGGACTCATCAACCACAACTACTGGAAAACTGTAGTTGATTCATTCCGAGAATTGTAATTTTTTGTCTATAATCATGTATTATTTCAAGGAATAAATCATTATTTCATTATTTCAATTTAATTAACATTTTCTTTTTCCCAAATTCTAAGACAAACCAATCACATCCCCAATTATGGACAGTCTATAGGGATTTACCGACGTGTCTAAAAGATTGACACGTTTAGAAGTGGACGTTTTAAAGCGTTAAAGAGGTATAAAGTTATTGATGGGGACGTCCCCTAGCCTATTAGCTGTAGCCGCGCAAACTTCGGCCCGCGATTACTTATGCCGCTCTCTTTCATTAAATTTTCATCCTGAAGGAATTCCACCCCACACCCCCTCGTCTCATCCGGCGAGAATTTTAACGCATCACTTTATTATGACAATGCCCTATTACGCTTCACCCGGGAAGTTTATTGCTTAATTGAGGCAACAGATAGTAAAAGTGCAGTTTCTGCGGGAATAAACAGTAAACCGACGTCAAGTTGGTTTTTCCACGCCAACAGTTTATGTTTCACTTGAGTGCGTTTTTAAACGTCTCTAAACGCCTTTTTAGGTGTGGCCCTTATTGAAGGACTTTGGTTTAATTGAAGCGCGTCAATTACTTTGTATTGTTCCTGAGGGTTATTAAAGAGTAGGCTAATTTATGTTTTTTACAGAGTCTCTTTCTTCTCTGTGGTTGTTACACGTAGACTACTAATTTTATGTATTCGATTATAATACATTTTATTTCCATTAAGAGTCTGATGGGGTTATCGGCTATGTTGGTTTTTATCTCATAACAACAATGTTATTTTCTAACCTGACATACAATCATGCGTATACAAATCAAATAGTTATTTTTAAACGGAATTTTCCCAAACAAATTGCATTTGATAAGAATGAAATTGAGTGTTGGAATTGCTTTTCGCATTTCTAATTAGTTTTATAGTTTAAAATATAAAAAATATTTAGTATTGTGTTTTTATTTTCACATATTTTTCGAAAATAGGTGTATGTATTCGAAATATGAAAAGGAAACCCAGCGCGCAATATGATAACGTTTAAAATGACACCTGATACACAATGTTTGTTCAATAAATTAACGAAAACATATAGAATAACATTGTTCTTATGGGATCAAACCCAACATGGCCGACAGCCTCTGCAAACTATTAATTTTTTTTACAAATTCTCAGTTTGTATAAAATGAGAACATATAGATCGTCACAGAGATAAATTATTTGAGCTAGTCTGTTATATTCTATTCAGCGACAGTTGAGAGTGAAGCTCCGCCCACTGTTGGTGTGAATTCACAGGCGTTCACATGTTGCTGTAGTGATGAACTGTCCTTTCTGCCTAAGCCTTTCTGACTGACTGCCGACTGAGGATGCCAATGAATTAGTCGTAAGTCAAGGTTCCACGTGGACACGCTCTTTTTATTGGCCGGAGCCCTTGTGACAGCGAAAGTCTGTCTAGGCCGAACCCCATTCGCAACTGTCGGTGAACAGAATATATTACACATTTTTCGGCATATCAAATACTACTGGTGTTGTTTAGGATACCAATTATAGGCTAGTTATTGTAATTTAAATGAACAAATTCGTTGACTTTTTGTTGTTGGATTACAAAACAGTAAACATTTGATTATTTTAAATTCAAAATATACTAGGTTAGAAAAAGATACTTGCAGCAGATGACAAGTAAAGACGTAACAGGGAAGCAAGTTGATTTAAGTGTGATAAAATATGAAAGCTGACAACTGTTTCGACTCTGTATTTAGTTGGGTTGTATAGAAGAAACCTTATGGCGTCAGTGAACGTGTTAACGGCCACCCCTGGACATGGGGAGATTTATCTAACAAAGTTTTTGACCTTTAGATATCACCATCGTGTCCCTGCCCGCCCAACTAGCTGACCATTTCGGTTGTGGACAGTTTTGTTCAAACTTATCTTCCAGATAAGACGGAGCTGTCCGACATGTCCTATTGGCTCTCAATTTATGGCCGCGTTTATTCTTTGGCCGACATCCCGCCATATTACAATTTATGTAGCGAGTACCGACCGGGACGTGGGCGCTACAGCCGGCACGACCATTGCATGTGGATAATAAATTCTCTAGTATTACCACAAATTTTCAATTACAATGACAGCCCATGGGTGTGGGGTGGATGGGGGATTGTTGCAACGGAACGGGGTTGAACCAACCCTCACATACGGTGCAGAATCACAGGGAAGTAAACAGTAAATAAATTAACAAAATAAATCATGTTAGATCAAGGTGGCCGTTCCCCAAACCGCCAAGTCACCGCTGGGAAGTCCACATCCCTATAGTAGACGTGAAACCTTACCGTCACCGGACTAAAACGTGCTGTCGTATTTCAACTGAACGGTTGGTGTGTACTATTATAATGAGTTATAATTAACAATCTATGGCTGTTAAAAATCAAATCTAGTTGACCGTAAGTTGATTTTATGAGTTTTAATTTTAAACCGTTGGTCCACTAGAATGACTCTTTACCTGTCAAATTTCAGCTCAAGTATTGCAGTTCGATCAGAATTATAGTCTAAGAACCGAATCTTTGAAATTAAAACCCACGTTTTTTGGCCATTTTCGTGAAGCGAAACGAAGGAGTAGGCCTATGCAGTACAATTTTTTTGAACGAATCTAGATTTAAAATATTTTCTAACGATTTCACATTTTAGTTTTCCCTCTTGTCATAGTAGAGTATTCTAATTTAATAAACACGCGTTTAAAAATGTTTATGTATAATTAGTCTAGTTAGAAAATAGGCTACAACTTTCAACTTAACGAGCAGTCTACTTTTTGATCGCTCGCCGCCATTGTCCCCTCCCCCACTCCCATTAGGCATCGGAGGAAAGACAGGCTAACGTTTAATTAATAAGCAAGAAGAATAGTTTGATCAGTTAATCCGAGTGGCGGGTCACGGCGAGCGTGTCGCGAGCGACGGCGAGCCGAATGGCGCCACGAGTGACAACCGATCGCCGCGCCGCCGAGATAAAAACAAAACAAAATGGCGGCCAGAGGAGAAAAAATGTACACCGTGTCCTCCCACCGAACGAGCGCAGCAAGCGCGGCACGGTGCCGGACAAAGCTCTAGGGTTACGGCGGAGCTTGTCCCATCATTTTGTGAAATCATTATTTCCAGCGTGCATGCCAATCTCGGTATTTATCTTCCGATCTCGTTCCAGCTCCAGCGCCGACTACCCTCTCTGTCGTATTTCCGATGGTAATAGTACGGCGGGTCTGTAGTTGGCGTCACAGAAGTTTGTCGGTGACAGTACGATGAAGCATGTCCATTTAATAAACTTTACAAAATTAAGGTAAAAATGCGATGGGTCGATAATTTGCAGAACAGTTTTTATCCTTTTTTGTAGATATAACGATGATTCTATTAAAAAAATGAACTACGTAACAGTACCTTCAAGTATAAAGAGAATGTTGTAGGCCTAAAGTTATCATAAAAATTATACGTAGGCCTGATAAAATGGTGACTCTAATTGCCTTCAAAAGATTTGTGGAGAAAACGATGGGCCTTTACTCGGCATCACAGAAGTGTATGCCAAGTACGTAAGTTTTACAATTGGTGTCGTAAATTTTTGGGAACCTACCTAAGTCTCGGTATGTCTTTAATTAATGACTCATGACTCAAATTAATGAATCAATGTACATAAAATACATGTAGGCCTGTGACATTTCTATCACAATTACCGTACTATTATTTTGGAATTAATCTTTAAGACCTGACTTAGAATTAACTTAAATTAAGAATTAACTTAGGTCTGAAATATTTGTGATCTTTTGCTTGCTCATAGTCAGAAAACTTGAACAAACGTGTCAAGTTATTTATAACAGTAAAATAATCATGAGATTGTCATTAATTGACTATCTACGGTTGAAATTGCCTGCAGTAAAAAGTTAGCATTTATGAAATTTTATATTTCACGATTTTGTCGGCGAAAATGTACAGTTCTTACTGAGGTAGCAATTCAAGTATATGATGGAAATTGACCTGGCGTGTTCGATAGAAAGTTGCCGAATGGATATCGAGTTCTTGGAACTTTTGTGTTTAGTAGTTTATTCTCCAATTCTTAGTGTGGACGGCAGGGCCAGCACCGTTGTCAGTCCGTCCCTTTATTGTCCCTCCAAATCCTACTATAAATGTATAGACGTTTATTTGCATTAGTGGTAACTGCCACTGAGATGTTCGTTGCGGCCAAAAAAGTGCCCTCTGTTTGTTTTTCTCTGTGTCAAATTCTAATTACTGAAGGATAATTTGGGGTGGAGGGAATGAAAGGAACTTTAGACTTCTTCAAAATATTATGTCCTGACTATATAGATTGATATTTAGCAGAAAGAGAATGTCTTCTAAAAATACAATAAACAGTGTTTTTAATAATGATACGTTTGTTATTTATTTTTATATTAAAACATGTTACGAAATACTCGGTTGAGGATTTTTATAATTACAATCATTTAACATAGATCTTCCATTAATTAAAGTATATGAAGACATAGTACAGTATCGTAAGCGAATAATGGTATAAAAAGAATCTATAAATAGTTTAAAGTTTTTTGATATAGCCTACATAAACCTACGCATATTTTTTTTAATTTGGTTTTAATTATAATCTAAATATTTTTAATACAACTAAGACGTTATTGACTTTTTTTTTAGATATCGTGTAATCAATTAAAGATAAAGTAGGAGCTGAACTAAAAAGGTTCACAATAATAAAAAAAATTTAAAAACACATATTCCTGGAATAGTAACTACCATAAAATAATGGCACAAATATTACTAGACCACTAGGTTTAGTGTTTATTCCGGCAAAACCAAATTTAATGCCAGCCATCGAGAACTTTTTTTATGGCTGTTTAAGTAGTAAAAAACATTCTATATATAAAGTATATTTACTAACAATAGGATTAGTTGGTTGATTAGTATATCACTATTACTGCTGACTAGAAAAAAGCTATATAGAAACAAGACAACAATTATTATTAATATGTACATACAAAATTTTATGGTAATAACTGCAGTTACTAGAAATACACAAATACAACGACAAGTTTTAAATAATTCGTTAGTAAAGCAAGGTTTATAGTAGTCTAATACAAAAAGAAAACAAGAAATGACAGTAAAAATAAAAAAACAGTAACACGCAGGGAGAACAGTAATCTTAGTCAAAAAAGGGCAAAGTGTGTATTTGGTAAAGAGATTAGAGATGAAAAAATTAAGTATGAGAGTTTGCATTGCAAAAACATATATATACAGGGTGTTACAAAAAGGATGTGCTGGCTATGAATTATCAGATTATTATGTGTTTTTCCTCGCTTTGTTTAGCAGCTAGACGCCATTTTGTTTTTTTCGTTAAAAAATGTTTTTTCTTTGTTGGCATCTTTACAATTGTTACAAAACTCGTTAAATAGGCTCATGTTAGAAGTTAGTATTTAATGAAAAAATATTTTAAAATTATCTTTATTATTTTGAAAATGTAGGTCATTTTGTTTTTAATTAACAAAATATCTAAAAAAAATACTCGTTTTATAAAACTTGTGTATGACATAAAACAGTTTTTAAACAACTTTATCTTTCCAATGATACCTCTTTTGTAAAAATCTATTAAGAAATACATATTTAAGGTTTTAACCTTAATTCACATGCAAACTAAATGGCTACTAATTTGACAGTATTTGAACTGTTTGTGAATTGATGTTAGTCCATAAAACTGTTATTTCTTAACAGATGTTTGCAAAAGAGGTATCATTGGAAAGGTAAAGTAGTTTAAAAACTGTTTTGTATCACAATTTTTATAAAACCAGTGGTTTTTTAGATCTATTTTAAAATAAAAACAAAATGGCCACCATTTTCAAAATAATAAGGATAATTTTTTAATATTTTATAAACAAGCAATGCTTTTGGAAATATAGGAGATTATCATTTATATGTTACACCATAATGTTTAGAAGGTGTTTTAGTCTTGACACAATTGCTTTATTTCCGTTTTTCTCCAATTTCTACGTTGGTACAGGAGTTGTTCAATTATATCGTAATTTTAAAATTCACAAACACATACATTTTGTTGTTAACACATTATTCTCTATATTTTAGCTATTTAGTGCAGAAAATGTTCATCCATATCTTCGCTAATTTCTGTCAAAATGGCGCAAGACAATGAGCCGAATCGTTAACAACAAGGGATGCTAATTGCGACAGTCTAAGTGACAAGCTATCGGGGTTATCCAATAAGTGCTTTGAGAAATATATGGTTAATGAACGGTCCAATTACTGGCGACACTTGTTATGGTGAATTACCAAGGTTGTGATAGCGGAGCAACCAAAATGGTTGTAAGACATGGCGACATGGCAACGTGGCACTCCCGGGACTAAGCCTTGTCCAATTTACCATTAACACTGCATTTCAGAGGTTAATACGTACAGCGATTGTGGTGAAAGATGAAATTTTTTTTTTTTTTTTTAAGGAGAGGGCCAACCTCCTTTCCATTTAGCCTTGTTAGCACGCCGTCACTACTGTATAAGCAAATTCGAGGCTCTAACGAATAATAAATGAAACAATTGTAAAATTATAACTGTTGTTTATTTTAAATATTGAACAATTGAGTGAATGATATAAAAGAAGTGAAATTAAACGAATTAATTGCCAGCTGTGAAATGATAGAAGTGTGTATTCTTGGCAAAGCCTGTGTGGCTTGAAGTGAAGATCGCACGGCCGAGAAGTTAGGACGATACTAAAGGGTAGTTTCTCTCCAATCCACCCCCACTCTGCCGGAAAATAGTGAGGGAAGCAAGAAGAAAAACCTTCTTAGTGCCTCAACAAGTCTTTATTTAAAAATTAATTACTGGTTTGATTCCATAAAGTAATTCCGGTTTTCAAACCAACAGTATTTGAAATCTATAATTTTTTCCTGTTTGGTAATTCGTGTTTTTATAGAAAATTTAAAAACATGTATCCAATAGTCGGCTAAATGTGTTCTCCAGTTTGACAGGGCTAGCGCTGTTGTCAGTCCCCCCCCCCCCCCAGTCCTCAAGGATAACCCTAGTCTAGTCATTATTAGTAAAGAGATGTACATTAGTTGTAATTCGTTTATAGCTGCCAATGAGGAGTTCGCTGCGGCCATAAGAAAGTGACCCCTGTTCTTTTTGTCTCTGTGGTGTTTCTATTGTAAACTATGTTACACATGTTAAAGGTCTTGTTTGTTTGCTTTTCTCTTTTGCATTGGATTGTTTAATAGCATGTTTTCGCCAGCCCGGAGAGAAGTGTACTTGCAGTAAGTTACTAAAGGCACAAAGTCGAACACTTGTCTGGAAATGCCTCCTGTATTGTGTTAATTGGTGCGATGACTTGTATTTGTGTTAAAAAACACTTTGATTTCTTAATGTTTATATTTTTGTCCTGAAATATAAGCATGCTTTAGCTTCTTCTGCTAAAGAATTCTGCCGCCTAAAACTCAATTAGGGTGAATTGCTAAATTTTCAACAGTAATTTTAAGAACTATTATTTTAATACCTATGAATGTTTGTTATTATATATCTATAAATAATAATATTCTAAGTTTGGCTTGCTCTGTGATACAAAATGAAATTTTTAAATGTACATATAACTTGCGTAAATTCTATACAGTTCATATGTTTTATAGGCCCTACCTGTATTATATAATATACAAGGTTCAGAAAAAAAAGTTCAACGCGATTATTACAAAGATTGTAATAACTACCCTGACGTCAATAATCAGCTGACATCAGACGTACCTTTGAACAATATAATAGGTATAATACTGTTGTTTAGATTGGGATGGGGAATTATATTATTCCAAAATAAAGAACTGGTACTGTGCCATGTATTATTTTATTTATTTTTATTTTTTAATTAAATGTGGTTTAATAAAAATTAGGGTACCTTAAACATTTTTGTTTTTCTTACTATTCAAAGTATACAGATTAATATTTTTTATTTTATTTATATGATTGGATTTAATTTATAACCAATTTTACTAAAATAGTTCAAATAAGTACAGTATAAAGTTCATATAGATAAATTACTTTAAATTCTCGCCTTCAATGTATAATACTAAAAGAATAACAATAATATTAATAAATATGTAGGTCTACAGTATAACATATTAAATAAATTAGAGAGTTATGAAAAAACACAGAGCATTTTGAAAACACATTAGTTTATTATTTGATAGTGAGAAGAAATTTAAAATAAGTTCGAATGATTTTATTTGAATAAAGTTTTAAATACTGTGTTCTTTTAACGTAATGAAAGACATAACAATAACAACTTATAACAAATGCAAAATAAATAACTTATTCATTATAAATTTTCAGCAATAACAATCATACTACCAATAAAATGCAAACAAGAGAAAATAAAGCGTTTAGGAAGTTATTTCAAAAAAGTACACAAACTTTAAAAGTATCTGAAAAAAATACCCTAATATCCGACCGCTTAAAAAAACACATCTCTTAAAATGAAACTATCAGTTTTATGGAATTGTTAAAAATAACAAAATATGTGCTTGATAAAATTGATCTATTGTTATATTGGATTTGGATATTTATTGTCTTTTCCTATTCAGTTGCACAGATGCACGTGAATGACATTCCGTGCAAAGTGCAGCGCTAAAGGGAGGCCTATCGATTGAGTGCATCAAATTGTAGGCGTAGCGCGAAGCCGTAGCAGTGAATCAAGCTTGTTATTTAATTAGCAATAACAAGCCTTCATGTTTAGATGTCTAGACTACACAACAGGGAGTTGTTTATCCGACGACAACACTGCCTGCTTATTTGGGAACAAACCGACACTTTGGGAGGCTTCCCAAAATTGCCGCCAGGTGTCTCTGCCACAATTACGTTCATAGCGCGCGGATTGATTGATACATACCGACATATCAAAGGAGAGTATTGAATCGCTCAATTCGATAGCTCTAAAGAGAATGTCGATAAAATAATAATAATATTCAACAAGATCTATTTTTTTATTTACAAACCTCCAAATATCTTAATATTAGTTTTGTATTACACTCTTAAGAAAACTTCTTAATTAAAATTTTGGAAATATGTATTTCACAATAGAGATTTTTTCGAGCTATTTTTATGTAAGCTGTGCATCCAGTCAGGAGAGGTTATTTGTAGGTGCCACAGAGAAAAAAGAAACAAAGGTCGCATCCAATAGTTTGTTAAGTGTGTCAAAAAGGAAGACATTTCTTTCAGACATAGTGAACGCCTCAGTGGCAGTTACAATTTAGGTCTGTAGACAGCGCTGATTTTTCAAAACTTTCGTTGCTCAAGAGGGGATGGAAGTAGTTACAGAGGGGCAGATAAGTCTCGCCCCTCCACCAGAGTCCGTTGTCGTTGTTTGATGTGAATGTGAAATAGAAGAGAGGGGAGAGAGAGAGAGAGAGAGAGAGAGAGAGAGAGAGAGAGAGAGAGAGAGAGAGAGAGAGAGAGAGAGAGAGAGAGAGAGAGAGAGAGAGAGAGAGAGAGAGAGAGAGAGAGAGAGAGAGAGAGAGAGAGAGAAGAAAGGGGTGCCTTTCACATGACGATGGTGCTGCCGTTGCCTTCCACCTCGGCGAAGCAGAGAACTAACTACTCGACACACCAAGTGGCTTACTTTACACATTCAGCGCACGACATCTGTTTCTTACTTTTCTGTGGTATCGTGTCAGACACCTTGGGTATCGAGTATTTAGTTATCCAGTTCTCCGTGCGTTTGACAGGGTCAGCACTGTTGTCAGTCACCATCCTTATTCCTTCTAAATCCTCAAGAGTAAATTTAGTAATTATTACAAGAGATTTATAAATATTTACATTTTGTAAAAATGGAATATATCTATAACTGCCATTGAGATGTTCGCCAAAAGAAAGCGACCTCTATTTCTTTTTTCTCTGTGTAACACTGATTCTACGTCATGTAACATCTGATTTGATGCATTGCGTGGAATATATAAGTACTTGAGCAATGACTGATGAATCTAACACCTCTAATAGGCTATTTTTACGAGTAGGAAAATAGTAAAGAATTGGCTTTTATAAAAAAACGCTAGTACTTGGAATAATTTTTATTTATAAAGACATTTACCTCGGTTTCGTTTAAGAAAATGTGGCTTTTTCGTTACACTTTCAACATAAATGAAAGAAAAGATTCATGAAAACTTTTCAAGATTTCAATGTTTTTTAGAGAATTTGTGTGGCATTGAAGAATTGTTTTAAGTAGAGTGTATGTTAATTTATTACAATCTATTTTAATAATTGGCTCCAGTATTTGATTTTCTGTGAGAAGTGGCGTTAAGAAATGGCGAATTTATTGTTAGCCTATTTTGTGTTTTCATCAAAATGAACAGGTCGTATCAAATTTTGTCACAGGCTCATTGAAACTAAATTCTTTTTCATTAGTGTCTGAAATTTAATAGATTCATACAGTATAGATCTAAACCCTTCTTTTAAGCTATAAATATTGATCTTTAAAGTCCTTTTCGACAAATACAGTTTGACTCCTATATCAAGAGTGTAACATTTTCAAACATCAAAACATGGTTATGAAATATTAATTATTTCCTACTCTCGGTTTGAAATTTGTTTAAGTTTTTATGTGTTAGTTGATTGCTCAGAATTAAGGAATAATGATAATATCGACTAATTAAGACAAGTATCTAAAAACTATAAAATGTTCTTAAACTTAGGAATACCTAATCACTGATTACGGGAACCAGGTAGGCTGTACTGTTATTTCAAGACGAAAACTTCACTGTTTTACAGAAAATAATACGCTAACAAAATCAGTACAGAGATCTTAAAATTTATAAAAATTTCAACTTAGTAACAAAATTTTTTTGGTGAACGAAATAATGCCATGTCGAGTCATATATTTACGTCTAGAAAATTAGACTTTTTTGAAAATAAACATAAAAAAATTAAGGGGAGAATTATAGTTTTACTTAAGGAAAAATAATAAGAATTCTTAATAATCAAGTAAACCTGGTAAACATTGTGTTTTTTTTTTTTTTTTTTTTTTTTTTAATAGCCCTACGAATCAAATTAACATAAACACGATATTTGATACAAATATTATTTTTTTTTTATTTAATAAATGTGAGAGTTATAATTTGATAATGTTATCTGACAAGTGATATTCGCGGTTTGTTTATAACTTGCTCAAGAAACAAGTTAAACTCCTCTTTGTTAAACTGGAATCATGTTTTGTGACGCAAAGACATGGTTTCCACTCAAGACGGCGTGACACCGTGACAAAGTTATCGAGTAACGGCTGAGAACAGGTAATCGTTACACAACATGTCCAATCGGTTACCACAACACGTAATAACGTGTTATCGTATTGGTTTCCTAGTAACTGTTACTGTTCGAATATTTGAAATGAAAAATACATACTGTATTAAATGCTGCAAGTGAATAGGTACTCATGAAATTTCTAGAGCAAGGAAGATAGCTTAATTAGATTCATTTTAAAGCTTAAGGCAAAGGACGTTGGAAAAAATATCATAAATGTAAAGTATAACCGGGGCTCCACCCCACTGGCACTGAATAAATCATTCCAGTATCTTTATTAATACATATAACAGCTTTAAGTTTGTAATGTTTGCTGGTGTATACATTGCGTAAACATGGAGACTTTTTCAATGGTATAAAAAAAAAAAAAAAAAAAAACAGCTGTTAAAAAACTTAATATTAGTCGTCCTGCAGTTATACAGTTACGAGTCACAGAATGAGACCAACGTGACACGAACGCAGCGAATGACAGGGTTAGCATATGAAACGTGCAGGGCTGTCCCGAAAGTGGTAATTATATACTAGTTATTCTTATTCAAGATGATTAAAAGATCAAATGAAGGTTATCAGCTAGTAGTATAGTCAAGTAGTCAATGTTTGTAATAACCATAACAGAGTTTAGAGTTTCAAAAATAAAAAAATATAACAAATTGTTAAATTCAGGAAATCATATTTAATTTTTGCTAAACTGTGTAGTTTTTTATACTGATACTCAATATTGAATTATATATATTTACCTCTTTTTGTATTAGAAATTACATAGATATACGAACGTTAAATCATCTCAACCAACAGTCTTTTACTGAGTAACCTAACCTAACCTAACCTAACCTAACCTAACCTAACCTAATCTAACCTAACCTGAATCCATTTACCGTTTCGATTTTAGTCCTAAATACACACTAAATAAATAGTTCCAAAAAAATTGGCTCAAACTTTCCCCCATATTAAACGCTAAAAAATCAAAACCTTGAAAATTACCAGTTTGATTCCCAAATATGGTTTTTAGTCGTAACTGAAAAATTAGTTGAGTTAAAGACACGCGGTTTTTACTCAAACTTAACTGCGTGGATGTCTATACAAAAATATGTGCGTTAATTGTGTGTCAACATACCATACACGAGCTCTTACGTGTAATTAAACTGGCATTGACGGGAAAGAACATGATTGGAACCAGTGAAACAGCTTGGTCTGAGAATGGAGTACAGTAGATACGGTAGTAAGACCTGACACCGGCCGGGACACCGCTTTGTACACGCATAGCGCATTAGCGTATCGCGGCTACTGACTACAGCGATTAACACAAATTTTATAATTGCTCGTCCAGCCTCCGGCACCTATCGGGACACTTCCTCGGCCTGTAACAGGATTAACGACTCCAGGAGCTGCGGACTTACTAGATAGCAAGACTAGACGCAATGCCACCAGAGTAGGTGAACACGTTAGATATGCAATTCACGATTTGCAATGATTTTAAATTTACTAGATTCATGCCAAGAAGTCTTTTGTCTATAGAGTAAAAGTGGGTGAGTGTAAATGAGATGTGGCTGTTGAGTGTGGGGGTGGGTTCCTAGAAATCACGTGCACAGGGTAGGTCCATAAAGAGTGATCTGTGTTTAAGTGACGAGAAGAAAGTGTGTGCTGAACGGGTATCTAAACGGTGTCTCAACCTAAGTTGAGGCAAGCTATCTGAGGCCCGGCCATTATCCTGGTCTACCCCTCCGCTCATGTAGCTTGCCTCAACTTAGGTTGAGACACCCTTTAGTTATAAACGTAGGGTGTCGAATAGTTCGTTCTCCAGTTCTAACGGATGCATCTGTACCCCCCCCCCTTATTTCTGAAGGATAAAAGTAGTAATTATAACTACTAATGTACAAAAATTAACATTATTCATTAGTAAGACGCCGATCGTCAATATATGGGCGAATAAGTGTGATGAGTGTAGATGAACGAGTGTAGTCATTGTTACTAAGGTTGACTGTTCCTCAGAAAGATGTAATTAGCCCAATAGCCAGGGCAACTAAGGGTCCTACAGCTTACATGGAATCCGAACTACGCAGTTTTGGTCTGATTTTCAGCTGATAAGCCTGACACGCAGTTCTCTTCCCTACACAACATCTGAACCTTGACTACAATCCAACATAGACAGCCCATACTTCTCTTGAAATGTCCGTGTGTCGATAGCAACCATTGAGCGGACGCTGTGTCGGTATTAATACAATCTTCTCAACACTTAGTCCCACAGTAACTGGGTTACAGCACTGCGCCACTAATGGTAACTTATTAGTGGTAACTTTCACTGTGGTATTCCTTGTGGACATATGAAGGCAGCCTCTGTATCCTTTTTTCTCTGTGGTTTAAGTTTAAAATCAGATAAGTGAATCGGAATCAGTGACATATATCTGCGGTTAAAGTTCTAGACTGGACATTAACAAGGTAGGCTAGTGATAAGCCTATGATGCTAATATCAATTTCATATTTAGTTTGCAGCAAGGAAATTGCCATGTAATTCTCATGGGAGTTTAAGATAAGTATACTGTGTGAAAATGTTGGCCCGTATCAAGAATGATCGTTCACAGCCCCACTGGCCCATTACAGATTTACATTTGATTCCATGTTTGTGGAATAAGTAGTACTGCAGTTGTAAGAGCATCTATTTCTTAGAAAGTGTCTTTCTCCTCTGTGCTTTAGTGCTCTTTCCAAACTCAGATTAACACAAAACTTAATGTGAAGATCCCTCAGCTGAAGAATATGTGACGGATACATTTGTAAGTCATGTACGAAGGCCGATAGGCTATATTTCAGACATTGCAGAAGAAAGGGTTCGAAAGAAGAAATGAAGAAAGGAAATATTGAAAAGAAAAGTACTTTGTGTAACAAAGCGCTAAGGTTTAAAATAAGATAAACAAGCTAATTAAGAATCTAACCTTAAAAAGCATTATTTGAATAACCAGCCGACATTCATTATAGGAATTTCTAGCGTGTTCAGTACCCACCCCGCTTACCCAAGACGTCTAATATCCGTTTCACGTTTAGTTGCACAACAGACCTGATGGTGGGACTAAACCTACTACTTATTCCACAAACATAGAACCGATTACATTTATAAAAACAAACCTATAGAGTAGACGCCTGTCTTCGTAATCCTGGAACGAGAATGTTTCTGCTGTTTCCCATATTAATTACAATTATTTTACAAATTGTATTCTTTCTTCGTTTAGGGGTAAAAAAATGTAATCAAAGTGACCATCTAGCTGTAATAAAAGCGAGGCGTCGGATTGAGAGTATTCGAAATAAAGCGGATTTGAGCGACAAAACGAAATGGCTACTGAGGGAAAAATACACAAAGTTGGTACGAGATGGGGGCAGAAGGGTGAACTGTAGTTAGGGGCGCATCGACGATCACTGGCCGTGCCTAATGCCGACATCGGGTCTGAGAATTAAACAACCCCCGGACCGGGGTGGCCGGCGGTGGATCTCTCGGTCCGCCGGATCGGAAAAAGAATAAATAAATAACAAAAATGGTGGCACCTCTGTAAAACTAAAGTGGTGTGGAAACATTTTCTGCACGACACGTGTGAATAAAACAGCACGGGGTTGAGGGCGGGGGGAGGGGGAGAAATGCACGAAGCATGTTTCCGTTGGTCATCACATGCCACGTTATCGATTTAATGTCAACAACTGGCCGGGGTTTTTTTTCGACTTCCCTGCCAGTTATTCTCGCACCTTCCTCGGACGTGGATTATGCATGAACAGCCAAGTGGGCTCTCGCCCGTAATAAAACTGGCACTCGAAATGTCGCATAGTGCAGCCACTCTTCATTTTTAATCGAATCACCCCTTTGTGCGGACCCACCCCGTCCGGAGATTGCGACAATGGATAACAAAATATTGGTTATACGGCTAAACGGTCTTCACAATTTAACACCGATGCAAATTTCCATTGTGGCGTCCCCCCTCCGCCCCTCGCTGGCCGTTTCGTGTCACTGACATTCCAGTTTCAACGATTCATTCCATTACTGCCTTTCCCCGTCCTTATATAGCAGGTCCAGTCGGTTTTGTCCCAATACAAAGTGTCGTTCTTACTATTTTATCTAGTTAATTTTTGTTCCGTCCATTAGCTAGCTGGGCTCTTGTTTAATTAAAAATTATACTGATTCGTTTCCTGTAAGCAAGCGTGTCTTTCTATCTTGAATAGCATTCCAATTACTGTAGCTTTCCAAGGGGGTCGAGATAATCAGTTTGGTATATAGCTTTTTCTTTTTTTATTTTTTTTAGTTTTTATATCTTAAAACGCCGATTTTAAAGATATGGGTGAATGTGTATATCGAATGAGTGTGATGCATTTAAATGAGCGAATGCAAACATTGTTACAAACCAAGACCAACTATTCCTTTAGAAAATGTCATTAAATAATATTCCAATGACAAATAAACAGTCGGTTGTTATCAGCTGATTCTTTTAAACATTTATTTTGTCCCTTACTGGGAACGAACTGAGAATCTTTAGGTTATGAAGTTGGGTTTCAACCAATACGCTGGAGTATGGTCAAAACATTTTTTTAATTGACTACTTATCGGTTTAAAATTATTTTTCGTATCTTTCAGTGTCTTCGACAGATTATATAACACTTATTTTGAAGTTTTTTGTTTGGGCCTAATTTTCATACAAATATCAAAAATTGAACTAATCCATAAATCTTTGTACAATTTGCGTAACATGCGTAAAATGTAATGAATTAAAAACATTCCAAGTTATCAACTGATTATCAGCTGAAATAATGACAGGACCTATGTTAAAGTAAATAATATGGAACTTCCAAAATATAATATGTTTTCATATTGTAAACTGTCATTTCCCGTCGGGGTTTCACTTGTGTAAATAATTTTAAAAAATGTGATTAACTACATCAGAGAATAAATAAACAGAGGTCGCTTTCTTATGGTCACATATATCGCATCAGTTGCTATTTCTATCTTTATACATCTGTAGTAATAATTACTACGTTTATCCTTACTATATGGAGGGGTAATAATGGAGGTTCTGACAAGGTGCCCTGTCATCTACACGACAAAATGGAGAAACAACTCGACGTGTATTTAGCGTTTCTATTGGACGCGACCTCTGTATTTTTTCTTTTTTTTCGAATGTTCGTGTTTTAATTTAAAAGTTCAGCAACAAAAGGAATGTTATGTTTTTAAGATTCCTTCCGGTACCGTGTAAGACCTCTTTATATAGGTACAATAGTTTTTATTTATTTACTTAGAGAATCAAATATAAAGATTTTAAAAACTTATTCTGGATCAAGCAAGTTACCATTGTCTGTGAGAGACACAGTTTCAAATAAATTCACATTAAAAATTCTTACTATATTTATAAATTGTCCTTGAGATGGATTGCATTTGCATGTATTACAAATAAAATCATAACTTTGACGTTAGAAATTACTTAACACCTTTCACACTTAAGCATTTACATCGATCATATAATTGTTGTGTTACAAATGCAAAAGCACCAACACAATTCTTATGAGAATTAATTGTTTTTCAACTTTATGTAGCTAGCTTGTGGGGACGGACCTCTGGAAATAGTTTTTGGCACCTCTTACAAATATTTTTTTTTTTTTTTTTTATATAAAATATTTACATTTTTATGTTTATTAATCATAAAAAATATAAAGGAGATGTCCATACAGTTAGGACAACTCCCTTTGTATGGACAGAGATTAAATTATATTTTATTCTTCTTTAAGAAATGTCAATAATATTTTTAAACTTGAAAACAAAAATATACTTATAACCAGGAGCGAAAGAAAAACAGAATATAGTAACTATTGTTGATTGTTTTTAAGTCGTCGTTGTAAAAGTCCTCCATCAACGTCCTTCACAGTCCGTCTTATGTCAACCAACCCCCTTTGTATTGCCCAACGGTTGTAAAGTGGTCCAAGTTTCCCAGTCTCCTGTCGCACCCCCTGGCGAGCGGTCGCTCCCGTCTTGACCATGTGTTTACATCTACTGACAGACAGGTTACAAATTTGTCGAGCCAACGGTTAAAAAAAAATCACCAAACCCGATAAAAACGGCGCGGGGTAGCGACGGAAATATTAGAACGCGTATTCCGGGCGGAGCAGCTGTCGGGGTAAAAACTGTGATGCATGGACTTTTAATTGCACTCTAAAGCCGGAGTCTTGACGAATGTGTGTTTCCCCCAGTGATTATTTACCGCTCATCCCTCGCCGCTTCTCATGCATCTTGTACACATCGTAAATTGTCTCCCTTTATTTTTGTCATTTCCGTATTAATTCCGCAGTTTGTTTGAGTTATACGATATTTCCGACGATGAATGCGTCGATTAGCGGCGTTTATAGGCGTTCCGCTGTGGATTTAGGGAGACTCTCGTGTCTAGGAGGTTGTTAAGTTTGGAACATGTGTTCGGAGGTGTTAACAGCGCCTGTTACCAACTCGGTACAAGCTGAACGGTAATCAGCTTCAATTATGGATAAACGTTAACAATTACTAATCCGCAAATTATAATAATATTGAAAATAATGTAAATAACAGTTACTTTTTAACGTGCTATTTTAATTAACTGTACATCCATGAAAATTATTGTATTATATATGTAAAACTACTCGGTAAGGATCTTTTAGTAAAAAAATGTACAAATTTGAATATTTAAGCTTGAACTGTGTACAATAAGAATTGTTTTTTTTTTCTCTCTTCTCAGGCACAAGTTCTATAAGGACCACTTTTGAGAATTCAAGCTTTGCCTTTCTCCATTCATTTCGTCAAAACTTGATCTCCCAACATACAATATTGATCATCTCCCCTAAAACGCTTTGCGTAAATTGTAAACTGCCGACCACAAACATTCAACTGCTTTTTTTTCTTTTTCAAAAACCGTTGATCATATTCATTATAATTTAGATTTGTGATAGTTACTCAGCTTGTCCGTATTTTAAGGCAAATACGAATAATCACTGTAGTGTAGGATGAGCATGTACTACATGTGTAGTCTTGTTACTATCTGAACTAAAAAAAAAAAACATTTATTACTAGCCCAATAGCTAGGACAAGAAAGGGACCTACGCTTTACGTGGAATCCAAACCTCGTAGAATTGGTGTCATTTTCAGCTAATCTAAACCTGATACAGAGTTCTCTCCCCTAAACAAACATCCAGACCCTGACAACCACCCAATACGGACAACCCAGACTTATCTAGCTGTGTCCACGCCGATGGCAACCATTGAGTGGACGTCGTGTCGGTATTAAGAGGACCGAGCACAGAACCTATCAGTATAACGTATAATCTACACAACACTTTGACCCCAAGAAGCTTAGTTACAGCACTAATATGATGACATAACACTTTATAACAGTCTCCCCTTAGCATTTCAGTTGAAGTAAAACCGTTCCAAAAGCCTAGAAATAAGTATTTCTAGTTTCAGTAGCTTTTTCTGTGTAAGAGTGTAAACTTGTTAGTATATAAAGTAGCATTGCTAATATTGTTTTGAGTCTAGCCTAAACATTCCTGATTAGTTTATAGTTTTCGAGTTTGGTAATGCATTAGCCATTATTCCCAACTGGCATTTTTCAGTGTTGGCTCAATAAATGATTTTAAATAAATATGTTCAATGACACAGTATTCTACTCGTCAGTTCAACGTTAGGAGAAACTGGATTAAAGTCAGAGAACTGAAGGCTTTCCACGTCTTTCAATTGTTTGACTTTATATTCACTTTTAAGAAATACTTGTTTAGAATTTTAGCTATTCTTTGAAATGAGATGTCTCAAACTGCCTACACGACTGAAGAATTATGAAATCAATGGCAATTTCACCCGACTGGCACAGAACATAATAATTCAGATCAACAGGGACGCGTAGATCAACTATTTAGCCTAGCGTCCCTCATCACTTAAAACAATCGTTGATTAAATAAATCTTTATGGCACAGGCCTATTCTTTGATATCTCGCGACACCGCCGTGCGCCAGATCTCTCTTTATCATCGCCGTTAGTTCGGACGGTCGACATCACATTTTAAAATCTTTGACAGTGGAATTCCATCATTAAATCGACACAGTGTCGTGTCATCGAGAGGATTAATTCTGGAAAGATATCGCAGAACGGAATGTCGTTGATCCACGCGTCAGAGTTCAGAGGCGCCGATGGGTTTCCGGACGTTGGCACAGGACGTGCCGGAAGGAAGGCTTATTTGGCGCGACAGGAGGAGGCAGTGCATACTTAGCAGGAGGATACAGCGAGTGCTAGGACAGTGTCCTGAGTCCCAGGGTCACCCAGACCCTCAATAATTCTTCGGGAACGCCAATTCACCGGCATGTTCTGTCTCGGGAAGTCTCACGAACTCACCAGCTGCGTATTTGTTAGGCATTGTTTTGTCTGGAGTCTGACCCGGGATGCCTTGACCTTTAAATCGTATACTGGAAGCCTAGAAGTTAGGCACCTGGAGGCGCTGTGGAGAAAAAACGAACTGAAAATGTGGTTTAGAGGATTTTATTTAAATCGGCTTGAATACTCCCAAAGATCTTAAATAAAACATGTCCTAATCAATGTCTACAGCAGCATCCGCTTTAAATGCTTTTAACTTTATCGATTTGGTGATTTCAGAAAATGCTGCTTTCTCTGTAATTAACCTGGTTTGCCTTGATGTGGGTTATAACATATTCAAGCCTTAAATTTACCGCTAAGAGCTATCTATTCATCTAACAGTCCAATTTCAAATTATATTTAAGGTATCTATTAAATTCTCTTGTCAGATAAATTTGATATGAAACGGAAATTGAATTATTAGGGGTGAAGTTAGGACTATAAATTTCTCTTTTCCACTTAAACCCAAATTACCTGAATGGAGTTAGCTTCAAGATTGCCTTATGATCAATCATGTACGAAATTTTTATTTATGAGAACTATATACAGAAATATTTTGTTAATGCATAGTATTTGCCTGATCAGATATACTTCAAAAAAATTTTGTCGGGTGTTTAAATCAGTCGATAAATCTCTTTCATCATCAGACCAGAGATTGAGTCCGATGACCGCCTGCCACTCTAATGGCGTGATCATGTCCTCAAAATATGCTGACGTGTCTACTTCTCATTCATCCACCTCGCCGGCACGACTCCTGGTTTAAAGTTTCGTCTCCACGCCACAGGCGTCTCATTAAAATACAATAACAGCCGGTGGCCGGTCTGTTTGTTATTCCTGCGCCTGTTGAGGCGATCGTGTCTACTGTGGCGCCAGGGATCAGCTCCAGCTGCTTAGCATGGCAGTTTCTGGTTTAATTAAAGGTGTGTCACTTGACTTCGACACTGAATACCCCATCGGTTCTTGGAACGGCTGCTGGTACCTTGTCCGTACTCAGTTGAGTTGTCTGCTCACTTACATACGCCGCTGAATAAGATCCTTGCTGGACCAGTTTCAAAATGCTGCAAAGAGATAAGGCAGGATGATTTTGCTGTAGCAAATTCAAATCAAGCATAATTTTCATTTTGATTCTATCTGAAAAGAACGTGTTTTGCAAGAACGTGGAGGCACATCAACCACATTGGTAGAAATTACATTTTTTTTTAAGAGAGGCTTATATCCTCTTTTACCTTACTCTACCCATTCCCGATAGACTATTGATCTGTGTGGAACTTATCAGACAGAATAAGAGTGAGAACCAGTACAGTACAAGGTAAATATTAATGATAAAATCTAACATTCAAGACTAGGATTCAAACCTGTGCTAGCTCTAACTTCGGTAAAAATTCCTGATGCCTTTAGACCGCTCGGCCAATGGCTCTCCCATTTGCTAGAAAAATTATGGATTGAGTTGAGACATCATGTTTCTCTTTCTCTTCGTCGCAATTACTTAAAGTTTCATTAGATTTTATTGTTGAAAAAGGTATCAGAAGCATACATTATAACCAAAATAACCATCTAAAACTCTCTGAATATTTTGAAACCAAATCTTCGGTGAAAATAATCCTCTACGTCCATAACCAATAGTACTACAGTAATTCATTCTCCCGTTCGATCATCTTCAAGATTCTCTTAAGAACTGTGTCAGTTGTAAGATTTACAAAAATCTAGAGATTTGTAATAGAATTACATTACTAATAATTGAAAGGGGAAAAGAATTTACCAAATATGGTTTAAAACTTTACGTCTAGTTCTTTGACTTGTATATTGAGTGTTGGTAGAAATTCAAAACAAGTGACCTTAAACACGGGTTTGCAAAGGAATTAATTGTAATTATCCTTTCTCTAATTGTAATTATCTCTCTGATCTAAGGATTGTAAACTTGGTTTTCTGAAATCGATCACCACAATACTTGCACATTTTGTACTTAAATGGTAATTTGTGATGTTTAGTACTTTGATTTTCAGTTGTCTAAGACAGAACGGTGAAGTCTCAGGCTGTTAGGCGTAAAACGAGTTTATTTCAAGAAGTTACCTCACCTAAAACACCCGACCGAGAGAAAGTACGAGTTTACGAGCTCCGTGGGTTCCTGAAATCCGTGTTCCGACGAATTCGTCGGTTGGTTTTTATCGACTCCACTCGACTCCTTTGCTCTCCCACGGGTGGGTCATCGCGTGCCGACCCGCGGACTGTAGATGCTGCTGTCAGCTACCGCCAGATCCGGACATCAATTAACCGAACCTGCCCACACCTTGTTCACTCATAATTGGACTTCAACAAACAGCTCGCTGCGGGCAGTCCACCGCGGAAATTAATAAATATCGAACCGTCTAGTGAATTAGGAGAACCGAAATTAAGACAATTAAGTCGGTCCCGCCATGATTACAGTGCTCTTAATCTGTAGAATTACATTACTAATTACATGTGGAAGGTTATTTGGAGCAGCCTCCCGGTGGTTTTACCACGTATCTTGTTCGCCTTCCTGTCTTGGACAAATAAACAACTCAGTCGAAGACTAATGTGTTTTTATAAAAGACTGTTGGGTTTGTTAACTCGGCTCCATCCTTGTTTGTTTTTGATTTTTATAAATTAAAACTCTCAGTGTTTACTAAAAAA
This sequence comes from Stictocephala bisonia, assembly GCA_035578905.1. Taxonomy (NCBI): domain Eukaryota; kingdom Metazoa; phylum Arthropoda; class Insecta; order Hemiptera; family Membracidae; genus Stictocephala; species Stictocephala bisonia. The sequence continues at coordinate 4,116,014 of JAQJVL010000030.1, read as the reverse complement.
ATTGATATCTCAATTAACCTTATTATGCAGTAATGTATCGTGTCCAATGATCGTCCTTGGATAGAATGTTTTTGTTTTCAGCTATAAAATAAAATTTTTTTATAATTTATGTCCATCAAGTACGTGTGACGTGAGATCAAGAGCTTATTCTCGGGAAGAAAGACGGTAGTTTTCCTTGATTTTAACGAACGTTGGTTCAAAGGCGTATCATACCATTTTTAATTATTCTTATTCTTACTTATGAGACGCCGACACAACGTTGTGCGTATTTTAGGGCGAATACGAATGATGATATTAGTGTAGACGAGTGTAGTCTGGTTACTAACTAAGTTCAACTGTTCTTCAGAAAGGGCAATTTATTAATAGCCCAACCGCCAGGCATCTAAGGGACCTATAGCTTTACGTGGAATCCGAACCACGTAGTGTTGGTCTGGTTTTCAGCTAACTGACAAGTCTGACACTCAGTTCTCTTCCCTACACAACATCCGAACCTTGACTACCATCCAATATGGACACCCAATTAAATTGGACCGCGATCAAAAAACATGCTCAGTATAATATTCGAACTAGAATGTAGGCCTACTTAAATTAAAAATTGCTTTTCATAATAAGCTGAAGTTTTACTTTGTTCTAGAATTATTGTTTATACAAATGTGTAAACAGATTATATTTATTGGACGTTTATTTTACTTTTTGGTGATCAGTAAGCAACAAAAATGTAAATTATATTTTTAAGAGGTAATAATTT